>OV651817.1:20485571-20833071 GCA_927349885.1 Psylliodes chrysocephalus
GAATGTCTTCAGTTTTACCACTTATAATTATTATTAAAGAACCATTATTTTTTTAATAATAATTTATTTCGCTCTTTGATGATTAAAAAAAAATTTTTATTTAAATTTTTTTTATTTAATAAATAATTTGTTTTAAACAATTAAATTTTTTTAATATATCCTTTTTATTTTTTTACATGATGAAACAAAAACAACCATTATTAAATAAACAATGAAAATTTAAATAAAATCAATTTTTTTTAATTATCAAAGAGCAAGGTAAATTATAATTAATAAAAATTATTCCTTAATAATGATTACAAGTGGTAAAAAAAAAATTGTTAATTAACAAATCCGTTTTTAAGAAAGAAAAAAAGGATTTTTTTAAAATCATAATTTACATCAAAGATAACGTTTCAAAAAAAAATTATATTATCTTATAAACAACGCATTTGTTTATAACAAATTTTTAAACAATAGAAAATAAAAATTTTTAAAAATCATTTTCATGTGGCTTCTGATGATAAAAAAACGGATCAATAGTAATATAAAAAAAATTTCAATGATTAATCAAGCTTTTTAATTTTTAACCTAAGTAAATTGTTAATAACAAAGTGACGGGGTGGGTGGCTCAGTGGTAGAGTCTCTGTTTTTCATTTAATTTAATTATTTAAAATTAATTCTGATGCCTTGGTAGGATTCCCCACTCGACCATTCACTGTTGGGTTCTAATTAACAGTGCTGTTCCTAAAATGGCGCTGGGAAACAGTAACAAAGCCTACACAGAACACGAGGCGAAATAATTTTAGCAGTTGAAGTCGATGACACAAAAAAAAACCAATTTTTTAATTTTTCCAACGGGAATCTCTTATGAGACCGTTCAAAATTTGCTCCAAAAAAGAAAAAATCTCAGATTTGTTATTTAACAATTATCGCACTAGCAATGTTAATGTTCAAGTAGGAAAAAATTGATAATTAATCAATGCATAATTAATAGAAAAATCGCGAAAAAAATTTTTTGACCGCATATTATTGTTCATTCATCTATCCAGTAGGTGCTTGAATTTTTTCAATTCGTAATTTTCATATTTAATAAGTTTAAATTCGAGAGACACTAAAATGGTGGTTCCCACCTTATCGAGACTGAGGCCCACAAGGGTAAACTCGTAGCGTAACAAAAACAAGAAATGATTTAGCTTGGAACGAAATACTGAAAGCCGATAGTAGTATTAGCACGTTGGTTTGTGAAGCATTGATATTACTTAGGCTAAACCATGCGATGATTTTCACAAGCCTTGATTTTTAAAACCATTCTATATCGCCTTTTGATTAGGGTTTAAAAACTTATTCGAGCAATTTATCCAATAATAATATAATTACTAAGAACTTCTTTTGTACTTACAACTCATTTGCTCATGGCATTATTTCCCTAAACAAAATTGACAGAGCCATGCACATCTACTTTGAGGGATTAAATTTACAGTATTTTAAAGTATTGACTGATATCATTAACAACAATGACATTAACGAGAAAAAATCAAATTTGGATTCAATATCTCTATAAAACTATTCCACACCAATTTGAAGAAATAAATATGGCATGGAATATTGTTAACATAATTGAACCAATTTTGCTAGAGTTAGTTTAACACACACGAACCAAAATATGTACAAATTGCTCAAATAATATTAAGGATTTCATTAAAGTTTTATATGCTACAGTATCAACAAATAATCTCCAGACACTTCATACCGAAATTGCCAAAATTTTTGAACCATCTATTTATTAACAAAATGTGCTGTACTTGTAATACAAGAAATCTTAATATCGTAAACACTTCAGGAGACTTACTTTTTATTCGCGTTTACCGAACTGGACTTCAGCAATATTTTACTAATCTAACATTACAAGAAATACCCAAAGAACTGATTATAAATGAAACTTCATATTACTTTAAGTTTTTAATAGAATTTGTATCTCCATTTCTTTAATTGTAGCGCTTATATGAGATTTGCTATTTACATGTCGTTTTACACTTTTGTGAAATTATTCAAGTCTGTAATACCGACTGAGTTACAATGTGTTTTTTCGGCTATATTAAAAAGTAGGCAAGGCCAGCAAAACAATTTCTTCAAAGTTTTAAAGCCGGTTAACGATTCATACTTTTCATAGAACCCTACGTGAAAATGCCTGGTAAATTTCTTTGCTGACTCTTCTACTTTCGTCTCTAAATTGATAGGATCCTTTAGTCTACTAGAATTAATAATGTCCGTTTTCTCTTCAACATTTCTACTTGAAAATCCTTTTCTCAATAAAGAGCACACAATACAGACACAAGTTATCATATTATTATTGTTCACAGACACAATGCATAGTTCCTCCATTTTACAAAAAGAAAAACAACTACGAAAAACAAACCGAAATCTATCTGAAGTCCACGATTTTCCTGACACGTCGATTCACGGTGCGAATTGCAATATGCGCAAGGCGACGTAAAAATCGCTGCCTCTCGACCTCTCGCCCAAACAGACTGACTACTGTCGCGGCAAAATAGGGTCAATAACACGAAGCGAAATCAATTGGAAGATGAGCCGACTTTTTCAAGACGCGCTTCCGCCGACAGATTCGAAGTATATGGTGTCTGCGTTTACAGTGTTTACACAATTAATTTTCTCATGGGTGGTGCTGCGTTTACACATTACACCATTGAATTGTTAGTACATTTACGAAGTTTACGTAATGTTTCAGAAAAAATATAATACCTAATTTAATATTAATTTCTATGCATTGTAAACTGAAAAATATTTATTATTAAATCTCAAAGTGTAGGGAAGCGGTGCTTCCCCCGCTTCCATTGACCGCACGCCTTTGCTATAATCCAACGAAAATTATTGGAAGGAATTGTGTTTTTTTAATGAACTGTGAAAATATTAAAGACAAACGTTAGTTCTGCTTATTTCATTTTGTATATTATATCAAAATTTTCGCTGATGTTTTTTGGAAACTTATTTTTTTTTAAATGTATAAAAATCATATCTTTTATTTATTTAAACTAATTATAAAGTAAAATAGGCAATTATAATTAATAGCTGCTTATTTGTGACGTCAATTATTAGTTTAGTTAACTGTAACTACCAAAATTCTCATTCCCATAAATTTGAAACGTTAACAATGTGATTAAAATTCCGTTGTTTTGTATTAGTTACTGTTACAGATATAATTGATTGATTTGTGAGGTAACCTATTTAACCGAAAAAAAAAAAAAAAAATAGGATAACATTCCAAACAATAGCATTAAAATTTTAAATATACTTGCATGCATGACAACTAATAGTTATTTATGGTACTGTGTTATGTTGAAAATAAGTCACGAGGCCGTCTCAAGTGACTTAGGAAACATAACACACGAGTTGCATACAATGTTTTATCCAACAAACAAGTGGAAAAAATCGTTTTTTTTATGAGATAGTGCAGGGCCTAGTGGCGCATTCGTTTGCAAAATTGTTTTAATTCGTAATTTTTTTTTAAATGTCCGGAAGGCTTTCCTGATTATAAAAGTGTAAGATAACACTCGATATCTGTTGATGTTATTGTTTAAACAACGAAAAATTATTTAAGCCAGAAAAATGCATGTTTTGCAATGAATTAATTTTTTTTATATTCTTTAGGATATTTCGAATAAAAAAAGTCTTTACGCCCATCATCGTATTTTTAACCCTTTAATTGTTATGAATGTTTTAAAATCCGAAATTGACGAAAATTCTAATTTTCTTGAATTAAATAATATACCTTAAAATTTAAAATGCTATAATTTTAAATTTTTTACCGAATATTCAAACTATAATAAACAAAATAACCTAAATAAATTTTCAACATTTTGCTTCCTACGCGCGTGTATTTTTATAGAGAGGTACTTCTATCTCACTTCCAACTCAATGTATAGTGAGTATTAGCGAAAGTTTTTTTTACAGTTTGAAATTCAGTAGAGAGGTTAATAGTTTTCTATATTCATAAAATATGAACGTTTAGCTTGTAGAGCCATCTCGCGTTGGTGAAACGAAAAAAAGAACGGGTCCATTTAAACCTTAATAGAGCATATTTAATTTTTTGAATGTACTAATTCCTTGCGTTCGCTAAACTTTCAGGAAGGTGAAAAAAGGAAGTTTCTAAAAAATTGAGCTTTTAATAGTAATATTAAGTGGTGGCTATTCCTAACTTTCCATTATCCAATTAAATAACGGAAAAAATTTTTTTTTTCTTATATGTATTTATTTATTAGTTTGTTTTTATACTTGAGTTATTTTTTTTACTAATCTTTTCAGATCGGACGGCACCGAATCTCCAATTTTAGAAGAACAGGAGAGTGCCAATTCAGAAAAACCAAAACAAGTCAAGTATGGTGAACTAGTCATTTTAGGGTGAGTAAAAAATAAATACAACGTATCGAGATTATGTATAATACAATTTGAGTTTTTCCACAATTAATTTTTGAAATCTTTAGAATGTCAATTTTTTTTATCAATTTTTATGTTTAAAACTGTTATAATGTTGTGCAAAAGACGAAAAGACAATAACACTTGTGGATCCAGTACAAAAAAATTTTTGTAGCCATTTAAGATGGTTAAAGGCTAATACTCTTAAATAAGTAAAATGTTTTTAGTTTAAAAATGGGTCAGTACTTAACTGTTGTCTTCATTGCTCAAGACTGCACACGGACACATACAGTATGGTTCAAATGAAAGGAATAAATTCATTATAATGGAAGTAGTTGGTTTTTCGAAAAAATGCTCGAACAGGTCAATTTTGTTTACTTAAGGCGCAATTTTTTAAATAAAATTCAATTTTCCCCCACTTACCATTTTTGGGCAGTGACGTCATTGACAATTTTTTTAAATAGCAACCCCAATTTTTTTTTCTTAATTTTGATAGATCTTGCAATTTCCTACTTGGAAACGTAATATTTGAAATATCTGACATAACAATTTTTAAAAAAAAAAAGTCATTTCAAGATCAGATACATAAATTTTATGTTATTTTGAAACACAATAAATTAATAAAAGATAATTATTTGTAATTAAGTGCTTAATTTAAAAAAATAATAATAATAATAATAATAAAACGAATTTAATGACAATTTCACAAATTCTTTTTATTATTATTTTTTTTATTATTATTTTGTTAGATTAAGCATTTAATTACAAATAATTATCTGTTATTAATTTATTGTTTCTCAAAATAACATAAAATTTATGTATCTGATCTTGAAATGACTTTTTTTCAAAAAAAATTGTTATGTCAGATATTTCAAATATTATGTTTCCGAGTAGGAAATTGCAAGATCTATCAAAATCAAGAAAAAAAAATTGGGGTTGCTATTTAAAAAAATTGTCAATGACGTCACTGCCCAAAAATGGGAAGTGGGGGAAAATTGAATTTTATTTAAAAAATTGCGCTTTAAGTAAACAAAATTGACCTGTCCGAGCATTTTTTCGAAAAACCAACTACTTCCATTATAATGAATTTATTCCTTTCATTTGAACCATACTGTAGAATAAAGTTCATAATTGACAGGCATTACGAGTAGTATTGCTTGATAAGTACCTATGTACTTTTCCCCTAAAGCGCATTTGTAGATCAAATATCGTTTAAAAATTTAAAAATATGTTTTCATTGTTTTATTTTGTAATACATTCAGAATATTTTTATGGCAAAATTTACTCATTGTATCTGTCGAAATCTAAACAGACTCAAGTCAAATTAAAGATTCATATATAATTTATTATTAATAATTTCATTTTGCTATTACCTAACAGTCATTAAATAAGAGAATTCATTTGTAACTAAAGAAACACAAATAAATTATAAAACAACAAAAGTATTAACCTCTATAATTTTTCGCTTTTCCAAACCATCATTTATGTGTGTATTTTCCAACTTCACCGTGTTCCGACTTTTATAGTTTTAATGGATTAGAATTAAACAATTCACTATTCTTAAATAGATAACAAGCGAAACCAGCGCAAGTTGAGATTTCACTTTTGATTTCTTTTTAAAGAATATAAAAGTTAAATATATTGAAACATGGCGCGTATTTGGAATTAGTCTTTAGATGATAGGGTCATATTTTTGTTGAATGAAAAGAAGATACTGCTATAAATATGAGACAGTTTATGAAGAAAGAGGCAGGCGTATAACAACAAGGCCTCGGTATACCATACATCCAGTATATCTCCAATAATAGCTAATTATGAAACCAGTTACGAAATGTCTCATTTTTGAATATTTGCTGGACGATCAGAGCGGGGTCCTGCAACAAAAACGAGTTACATAAAACGATATTTCGTAACTTGTTACATGCAATATTTTTTCTAATTTTGACTTGATTATTTATAGAATTGTGTTTTGGTAAAACATTACTGACATCTAGGCAACCAATATTACTTTCTTGTATTGTTAGTTACATGAGCTTAACTTCATTTATTTCATTGGTAAATATCGAAAATAATATTAATTTATTCTCAAAAACTTACTATGTGTTTATATTGCATGTTAAAATTATTTAGTTTTCATGAAAGTGGGTTATTTTGTTGGGTATTATGATTTAATTATTTTTGCTGATTTTGAAAGGAAAATAAGGACCAAACCAACATTATTACTAGGTTTGTTATTAATGTGAATGGATTTTCTTTAATGACTGACCTAAAACCTCTGGTTAATTTAGTATGAAACGACCCGCATGCTAGCCGTGCAGAAAACCTATTTCGCACTCGCCTGATACTTTCACACATCTTGTGTCATATTATTTATTATTTTGTCATAATTGCGTCAAATCATGTACTTAAAAATTGTTTTTTGTGCGATCGTAAAAACATATAAATTTTACTTTTTACAAAAGTTCAAATATTTTGAAAACGGGAACGTAATAAATGAATTTTATTTTTACGGTTTCTTGATAGATTATAGTCAGCTGATAATTACTGTGTTCTAGTTTTGCTTCTCCTACATTTGTGGGTATTCACAAGACAGCCCGAGGAGCGAAAATAATAAAAAAAGGTCAAAAGTTCACGATGAATACGGTTTAAAATAATAATGCAGTCAATTGCAGACTAGAAAAGTCTGACTTTAATAGAAAGTAGTATACTTAAAGACGAACACAAATAGTACTTTGTATATTATCATTTAAAACCATAAAATACTCAATTGTTGTGTACTAAATTAAGTAAAAGTCTAATATTTTGAACTAGGGCATCTGTGAGCTGAAAAATATGATTTTATTCAAATCGTCGTTATTCGCAAATGATAAAAAAATATTTTTCTATATATTCCAAGAGAGCGGTAATTAATATTTTTTAAGTTTAGTCAGAAAAACGGTCCTGGCTGGATTATTTTTAGATTTTTAGGTCAATTTTTAAAAGTAATAGAACTTATAGGATTTATGTTTGCCTATTATTGTGTTAACGCACTTTGTGCTTCAATAACAATAAAAAATAATGTTCACGAGGTTTTTTTAGTTGATCGCATACGAGGTCTGTCTAAGAAGTATCCAACCTTTGACCAGAAAAAATATTTCGAATACCTGACGGAGTTGGGATTCTAATCCCCTTCAAAGTAGACCCCTTGTGCTTGCACACACTTAGCCCACCGATCCTTCCACTGCTGGAAACACCTATGGAATTATTTTTTTGGAATAGTGTTCAGCTCCGTCGTCGCGTTCCGTATTATCTATTATCTATTCTTAAAACGGGATCCTTTCAGTGGCGTCTTCAATTTTGGAAACAACCAGAAGTCGCAAGGAGCCAGGTCTGGATAGTAGGGAGGTTGGCGAACGGTTGTAATTCCATGTTTCGCTAAAAAAGTGTTGATCAATTGGGATGAATGTGTAGGGGTGTTGTCATGATGCTGGTATCAGTTGTTCGCCGTCCACATGTCTGGTCTTTTGCGCCGAACTACGTCACGGAGTCGCCGTTGTCACTGTTTGTCCTTCCGGTGCGTATTCGTGATGCACAATTCCACGGACATCAAAGAAAACAGTCAGGATCAGTTTGATTTTGCTTCGCACCTGGTCAGCGATCGCCCATGTTAATTCCCCGTATATGCAGAGGTTACTTTTGACGAAGCTTTCGGGAAAAGTATACTTCGTAGCATTAATTTTAATATAGAAATCAGTTCATAAATAATGCCTACGGGTTGTAAAGAAATCTAAAGAAGCAGAGTTTTTAAAAATACTCGAAAAATAACTTGTTACGGTTCAAAATCCATATGAATGTACTGGGATGCTTTTGCCACAAAAATAATATATATAGTATTGACATTTAACTTTTAATTTACTTTAATTTATTATTTAAGTATAATAGGAATAAAATCTATTAAAAGATCACTCCGTATACTCCGTTTTGGGTAGAAGTTTAATAGGAGATCCATTTCTTATGTTCTGTGAGTTAACTAGAATGAAAAGATACCTTTTATAAGTCCATTGTCAAATTGGAAATTGTAGAAGTGTAACCTTTTATCAAGTATTTCTTTCTTGTTTTGAAGATTCGCTCTGGTCCTCTGTAGATATATTTTCCATTGTTTTTCTTAATTAGTTTGTAGGTAAGTTCTAGGAGCCTAAAAGGGACAAAGAAACGTTTTGAATTCTATAAATGGTTTCAGGGTTCATTTTCTTTGTTTATTTACATTAATTATGACATTATGTCATTCAAATTTATTCAGGTAATTGTCTAATTCATTACAAATAATTAAAACCCCAAATAATCTGGATAATTTTAGAATTAGGTAGGTGATTGTGAGAAATTGCCTTATAATATTTTAAATTACCTGTCATATTTTATTATCATTTCCTGTAGAAGTCATTAATTTTGTCAGTGCATATCCTGCTTCCATTTTTCATTCTTCTAGTATCCCTTCATGGAACATGTGTTTTTGAAGATCTTTTTATAAGGATATAAGGTACTAGAAACGAAAAGACTGAAAATTTATTTAGTATTACTATTTGTTGGTATACTTAATCTCACAAGAGGATTTTATTTTCAATTAAGCAAAAACTTACTTCCAAAAAGGCCACATTTCACCTCAGGTACAGTAATTTCTCAATTATCAATTATTTGTCCTTCCTTAATATAAGATTGTATATATAAAGTAGTATTTTGTATTTTAGGTCTTCTTCTTTTCTGGCTATCGTAGCCATAGATAGTTTCATTTCATTTTTCTTGTTCGATTAATTTACATTGGAACAGTTACGTGTAATTCCGGACATCACATTAATTTGAGGTAGTCTCAAGGACAGCTGTATTTGAGAACCTTACTACTGGATAGTAGTAAACTCTTGAGACACCATTTTCATCCCTTACTCACTGGAGTTACCTACCAACGAAGAAAAGGACGATATTTTCATTGGAGATTAAGATAAGGGGACCTATTCATACCTTTGAATCCAATAGGCTATTTTGTCAAGTAACCCTTCCAAAGAGGTCTTCGAATTCAACCCTTGGGGAGGTAGGATAGTGTCAATATCCAAGGTAGGAATTTTATCAATTATACTAGCTCAAGACTATCAGATAGAAGGTGTTATCACACAAAATATCTCCACCCTCAGTGTTTGGGAATATTCTGAAAATTGTATATATTAATAACCTGTTTAACCTTTTAGTTTGTATATATATTAAAATCATTTATTTTGTAAGCCACCCAAGATAGATATCTATTTTAAACGGTACGTAAGCTGTACATTAAATTCATAGGACTTACCTATACAACCGAAATTATAGCTAGTTATTGAATAAAACCTCAAGATTCTCCATTAATATCTAATAGGCACGTTTTACTTATATACCATAACCCATAAAATTTTTCTTTTCCATTTGCGGTATCCATCACATACATTTACCCAGGTAAATAATCAATTGTATCTCGGTACAATCGCCAAACGGTCTAAGTCTAAACCAAATCAGTCATTCAGCCAATTTTGAGAAGAAAAGGGAAAAATTACCTACGACCCTTTCTCTGACTGAGCAGAGATAATTAATAATTCCCCATAATATATTGTTTTGCTCTGTAGGTCATAGCAAACTTTGATCATCGGTATCCAAACAACACGGAAACAGTCGACTTGTCGACGTATTTACTTTAAAATTAAACATATTTAGACGTTTTCTTTTCGTTACCACCCGTACAACTAACATATCAAATAAATGAAACAAATCGCACTTCAAAATAATGTTCGGTTTTCCTGAAAGCTTGGTTTGAAATAAAAGCTAATTATTAATTCACCTAATCGGCTAGGTACAACGCAGATGAAACATGGTATACGCCGTATCCAAAGCTTGTAGAAATCTGTGCACTAAGAAGTTCACGGTAATTTCACAGATGGCGCTATAAAACCTTTATTATGTGTATTATTGCAACAGTTTAATGCGGAACAGGGCCGGAATAAATACAATTTCTATACGCGCGTTTTGAAAATTAATTAAATAAATAATTCAATATATTATTAACAAAATATGGTTAAAAAATACGTTTATTTGCAAATGAAATTTGTAATTAGTGGTTTTAATTTTAATAATAAATACCTACTTTATAAATAAAACAACACTTTTACCAAAGTTTAATATTTTTGGCTGTTTATACGAGTATATGCGTTTCTCCCTAGGTACTTTTTAATATTTTGTTTTCTCTAAACAAACAAGTCAAAGTCTTTCCAGATATGTCTATTTGAAATTTTGAGAAATGAACCTTGTAAGGTAATGACTTATGTACAAGATGGGCAACGGGTAACGCTTCGGTCTGTAGAGCCAAAACTATTTGATTGTTTTAAAATTTGTTTTCACAACGAGATGTATGTCCGAAAAGATAACAATTTGAAAATAATTTTAATCATACAGGGTTTTCCAAAAAAGAGAACATCAAAGTTAGGTTTTTTAAATGGAATGCCCTCCCATTATAAAAATATCAAATAGTATGAGATCATACAGAGTATACGCTAATACCAATATTATATGAAAATCGTATTAATCTCAATATACTGCAAAAGAAACAATTGAAAACCAATCTTTTGTAGTAAAATAGTTTCGATATTAGTCTACATTTTATGCGGATACACTATTTTTTATTTCGAAACAAATCTGTACAGGGTAGGTCAAAATTCAAATACCTACATACTTTTCTCATTTATTACTTTCCTATCTGTATACAGATATAAGGAAAGTATAGGAATCATGATTTTTTTCGACCTCGAGTTTTCGACGGATTTTTACGTTTTGATGTCCCCTGAATCCGTTTTGACTATTTTCGCGATGATGTCGGTGTGTGTGTCGCATAACTCATGAACCGATACACAGAAAAACACCAAATTTTAAACTTAAGCTTTGTTCCAGCGTCCAATGTACTGATTAAATTTTGGGCAGTGTTTGAACATCTGGGGGGGTACTTTATATGTGGTCATTTTTATATTTTATGGACTATATCTGTTATTTACGTTTGGGGAAGAAAATTCTTCAAATAAAAGTTACTTCTTATATTATTATCTATAATTTTTGTTATATACAAACATTTTCCTAAAATGGTCCGTATTCGAGAAATTTGACAAAATGTAAAAAAATATTTTTTTTATAAAAATTGTTCAAACAAAAGTTGTTTGTAATATCCCATACATAATTTCTCTAAAATGGACCGTATTCGAGATATTTGAGAAAATGTGTAAATTTCGAAATTTGAAGAAAACTCAAAAACGGATAAAGAAAAAAACATTAAATTTTAAACTTAAGTTTTATTTCGGCCTGACGTGAAATGATTAGATTTTGGACAAAGTCGGAACATCTGGGGGGGTACTTTATGGGGGGCCGTTTTTATATTTTATGGAATATATCTGTTATTTATGTTTGGAGAAGAAAATTGTTCAAATAAAAGTTATTATCTATAATTTTTGCTTTATGTCAAAATTTCCTGAAATGGTCCGTATTCGAGAAATTTGACAAAATATGCAAAATTCTGATTTTTATGAAAATTGTTGAAATAAAAGTTGTTTGCGATATCGATCTCTATAATTTTTGTTTATGCATGATTTTTCTAAAATGGACCGTAATGGAAAAATTGTAGGAAAAGTGCTAAATTTAAATTTTTCAGTATTTTCATTTTCAATGAATATCTATAGAAAAATGTTTCGAGGTAGATGTATGTGGAAAATGTATATATTTATTTTATCCTCTAAACATTTATGGAGGTGCTGCAATAGGTTGTACAAAATAACCGGAAAAAGCCTGTAATAACTAGATAGGAAAGTCATGTGTTGGACACATCAGATTTTTTTTTAATTGAATTTTATATCACTAGCAACTTTAATTTGCGATTTTTTTCTTCAAGCGTTAATAACAGACATATTGCTTAAAGTAGTAAAACGACTCTGTATATGCCCAAAATCTAATCAACTCATTAAAGGATGGATTAATTCTTAAATTTTAAATTAATTGTTTTTCTCTGCATACATTTTTGAGGTATCGTGGATATAGACACCTACATACACGTATAGCGATATTATGACATTCATGCATAAGAGATATTTTTGACATCAAGGTAATTTTTATATAAAATCAAAAGAGAAAGAAATTGGGATATATACAATTCAATGTACGCTCATTAACCCTCCAACTAGAATGAAGATATATAATGCTTGGCATTCTATATTATACTCTTCACAGTTTAACAGACCCTCCTTAAACTCCCATTTTTATTCAATTTTTGTTCAGAATCAATAGGCTTTATCCCCTTATAGAGCTTAATTTTTACTAAAAATTTTAAGTTAATATCGCTAGTAGTGTAACTAGTAGTCTAATACTCCATATTGCAGGAGTGCTAGTACTTTAATACACGCGTACAGACAGGCTTTGTCACGGTTTCCCATCGCCATTCTAGGATCAGCACTGGCAATTAGAACCCAACAGTGAATGGTTAGAGTGGAGAATCCTACATATGGATCAGAATTATTTTTAAATAAATAAATTTAAAAAAAATGCCTGCTGACGGTGGGGTTCGAATCGCGGACCTTTGGATTAAGAAGACTTAAGGTACCATTTGGGAACGAGCGACAAACGACAAGAGACCGAAACAGCAGTAAGACGGCATATATTGCCATACTAAATCTGCTGTAGTCGGTCTCGTCTACCGAAATGTGTTTCAATATAATTACGTGTTCAGATGTGAAGAGATTGCTTTTGGTCTCTCGCTGTCGCGTCGCGTTTTAAAGTCGGTCTTGTCTTGAGAAATAGTACTTTGAAAATATTTAATGACATGCTGGGATAGAAAATGGATAACTTAAAAATGATTGAAATATTTATAATGTCCGACAAAATTGGAATCTTACTTTTAATTATTTTTTTATTGTTGCTTAGAGTTATTAGGTACTCTGTCACGCAACTGAACAAACTGTTTGGGTTTTGTATTTAAGGCAAAAACAACAATACATTATACATTTAATATTGTTATAAAAAATCAGTATTTACTTTAATCGTAGCTACGTGTTTTATTTTAAAAAATATTTTTTTTGATCTCTAAAGCAGCTGGTTTTTAAATTCTTTCTTTTAAAAAAACAATCCTTTTTTCTTGCTGTGTTTTTAATCTCAAACACCACCTCATACAACATTTAAAATAGTTATTTCTATGAACACTACTAGGTTCCGATTACAATTAAAAGGACACAGCTATGTCATCATTTGGCAAAGTATGTAGTTTGTAATATGATCTTGTTATTTTATCTATTTTTATAGTGTTTTATGCTCATGATTTTGGGGAGTGGGTCAGGTTATTAAACAACTCGTATTACTTTGAAAAAGAATGTTGAGCGCCACTATACACATTTTTAACTGCCATCAACTTGTAGGTGATCCTACCTGTTTTTCACCCACCCGAAGCTCACTTCTCGATTTGTTTATAACTAATTATGAATTGAAAAAATGCCACATAAAAGTAACTCAAACTCATTTTACGAATCATTCACTAATATCATGCAAACTTGATTTTGCAAAAACGAAAATATCAAATCATAATAAAATATCCTATAGGGATATAAAATCTATAAATTTAGAACATCTGCAGGACAATATAAATTTATTGTCATGGGATAATATATTTACCACTAATGACATCGATAAAAAAGTTGAGATACTAAATAAAAATATTTTGGAATTACTTGATATTCATGCTCCTGTCAAAACTATTCGCATAGGTAAAAAACCATATGCGCCATGGATTACTGAAAACATAAAATTCATGCAAAATCTAAGAGACAAAGCATTAAGAAAATTCAAAACTTATAGTACTCCAGCTAATTGGTCTTATTACAAACAACTTAGAAACTTTACAACTAATGCAATAAAAAATGAAAAAAAGGCATATCTCCGAAATAAATTTGCAAATTCAAATACTAAACAAAGTTGGAATGAATTAAAAAAATTAAATATTACAAAAAATAAAAATAATGATATTCCTACTCATTTAAATAATGTTGAAATTATTAACAATTATTTTACTAGCATCGAAAATAAACAACCGAATTATGACATAATTAGTCACTACAATTCTCAAATAAAAAATAATATAAATGATCCTCTTGCATTCACGCTTGTTACAGAAGAAACTGTATCAAATATAATTTTAAATATTAAATCTAAAGCTTATGGTACCGATAATATGAATATCGATATATTGTTACTTTTCTCTCCTTTTATAATTCCTTATATTACAAATATTATAAATCAGTCAATTTTGTCCTCTTATTTTCCTTTGGAGTGGAAATTCGCTAATGTAATTCCGATACCTAAAATTAGCTCACCTACTGATCTAAATCATTTAAGGTCTATTAGTATTCTGCCCGTCTTATCGAAAGTATTGGAGAAGATTTTAGATAGGCAAATAAGAGAACATCTAAATAAATTTAATTTATTACCTATAAAACAATCTGGGTTTCGCAGTGGACATAGTTGTGCCACTGCCCTTGCTGACGTAGTTGATGATTTAATTCAAGCGGAAGATAACAATAAAATAAGTGTACTAGTTTTACTAGATTATTCGAAAGCCTTTGATATGTTAAATCATCAAATACTGCTGTCAATCACTCATTATCTGGGATTTTCTAATGCAGCTACTAACTTAATAAAATCTTTTTTAAGCGATAGATATCAAAGAGTACAAATAGGCAAAAACAAATCTCAAAAAATTAAATTAAAACTAGGAGTTCCTCAAGGCAGTATTCTTGGTCCACTATTATACACTATTTATACTAGTAACTTTCAATACTCTCTAAAATATTGTAACTATCACTTTTATGCTGATGATACGCAAATATACTTTTCTTTTAAATATGAAAATTTAGTAGAATCTTCTAATTTAATTAATAGTGATTTAAAGAATTTAGCAAAAACCTCGTCCAATCACCTTCTAAAATTAAATCCACTTAAATCGTCTGCCCTACTATTCTGTAAGGAATCTGTAAGAATTGCAGTACAAAACCAGATGCAACTAAAAATAGAATCTGAAATCATTTCTTTTAATAGCAATGGAAAAAGTTTGGGACTAGTTGTTGATAATAAGTTAAGATTTAAAGACCATATCACATCTAAACTAAAACTGTCATATTGTGCACTAAAAGCAATTTATCCCCAAAGACAATTTTTGGATGTTAACATAAAAAAAAAATTATGCGACTCACTTATACTATCGCTGTTTGATCATTGTGATACAGTGTATGGTTCATGTCTCGACGCTGCTGACAAAGCCCGTATTCAAAAAATCCAAAATTCTTGCATTAGATTAATTTACGGCATTAGACGTAGGCATAGAGTAACGTATAAACTTAAAAATTTGAAATGGCTTAATATGCATAATCGCCGAAAAATGCATTTTGCTTCTTTTATATTTAAAATTATAAAGTTCAAAACTCCAGCATATTTACATAAAAAGATTAAATATCGTACTGATGTCCACAATGTAAATATACGACGAAAGCAAATGCTTACCATACCTTCCCATCGTAAAGAAATATTTAAACGAACATTTTCATACAACGTGGCAAAATCTGCAAATAATCTAATGGAAAATAATCTTTTTAATATCACACTTTCTCCAAATAGCTTCAAAATGAACTACAAAAATCACCTACTTACTTTATGATGCTAACTCTTATTGTTGTATTGTCCTTATCAATTTTTTCTTTATTATTTAGGTTATCACAGATACATTTATTGTTATTTTGTTCTTATATTATCTGTTTTTACCTTAATTTTAGCGTGTTTAGTATTAGTATATTTTTTTATATGTCTCTTAAATAAGATTTTTTTTCATTTATTGTTAATTCAATGTTTGTTATTAGTTAAGAATAATCAGGCTTTAGCGGAAGAACAGACATTTTAGTTTAAAAGACTTAAATGCACTGAGCTAAATGCCATTTACTCAATGTTTCGTGTATAATTTATTTGTTATGTTTACATAATACTATTGAGTAATAAACGTATTTATTATTATTATTATTATTATTATATTTAAAATTTACTGAACTTGACAATCGATTAGTGATGAAAATATAGAAAATCACTAACCATTAAGATATTATAATTAAATAAGGTTTTAGATAAGGTAGCGACAAATTCTAATTCACAGAGACTTACTTATTCAAATTTAAATGATTTATTAAGACTTATCTGTGGTATAACAGGTAACAGGTAAAGGGGATTCGTATGATACGCTTGGATATCACCAACTGTTAAATCTTCATAGGTAAAGTTAAATCTCGAAGACTTCTTTGGATGGCTCGAACTAAACCTCTTGATATACTTGAAACAACTTCTGTAGCTGGAACTAAACTTCTAAGTTTCAATATTTCTACACATGCAGCTGGAACGTTCTTCCAAACAATCTTTTTCGATAAAATTTCTACAGAACCACCGATATTACTTCTATAGAACTTCTACTGAACCATCTAGATACAACTTCTATAGAACCATCTATATACAGCCAGGCTTTTTAAAATCAGACGGTCATTAAAAATATTAAAGACAATTAATACATCGTATGTCCAAGATAAAAGATAATTAAAATTCAATAATTCAACTTGCTCGTTGACAGCTATAAATCGAAAAGAATTGCCAACTGTTGACACAAGGCATAAATGACAAATGACAGGGTAGAGATGTTTGCGTCAAAATAACGAAAACGGTTCCAACCGTTCCAATGTTTGGGTCTAAATAACGAAAACGGTTTTAACCGTTACAAGTTAATGAATTATCGCCGCCTACTGGGGTTAATATTATAGGAATCTAGGAAATATAGTATTATAACTAACAACTTACTTATTTTTTATTTATTTATAGTTATAGATAATATGTATTCGAATTTCGAATGCATATTATCTATAACTTTCAATAAACAATAATTAAGTAAGTTGTTAATATTTCCTATATTTATATAATATTAACTAACACTCCACTAAACCCCCAATAGGCGGCGATCACCAATTAATTATGTTGCCAAATGATGACGTAGCTGTGTTCTTCTAATTGTAATGGGACCCTACAATAATATCAAGTTCAACAATTCTTCCAAATATCCTGAGTCCGGCCAAAAAAAATATTTGTCTATCGCCTGCCTGCCGATTGTCGAATGCAATGGTTTGAAGTGGGGACATTTGAGGAGATAACGATTGTATGTACATTTCCGTGAAACTTAACTCGAGTGCTGAGAGTCCATAATATTTACTGTTTTCTACCTGCAGTAGTTTTTAAAACAGTCCGTAAATATTTAAATAACTTTCGCTCTTGCACCACTAAAATGTGAATACGCCAGGCCAATGTAAACGGACCATATACATTCCTATGTCGCATTTAAATTAAATAGCCACACCATGCAACTTTTAATATCCTGAATCTATATTTAAAACAATGGCTATTCGCGATTCAAATTAATTTTCGCGCGCCTGTCATTTGTCACGTATAAGTAGGATGTTTGTTTATTTACGTGTTGTGGGATTTTGTATTTGTGATTTTTTAACTGTTTTTAGATAATATTCTTATTATAATAGTGTTTTTAAGTTTCATTTAGTGTTAATTTAAGTTTAGTTTTCGTGCTTTCGTTATAAATGTAATATTTTTCATGTGTAGTAATGAACTAATTTGTTGGAAATATTGACCTATTGGTTGCTACAAGAACATCTAGAAATATGTATTTACTAAACCCAGGACATGTTTTATTATGTGGTTTAAAGGACATATCAGGTACCAAACGTTTATTATTGATGAACTTCTTTAAAAATCTTACTATCCTTATTCTTATATAATGCAGTGAATTGTGTAGTACTTTGTATACATGTAAATGGTAATAAAACCGTCACAACTGATATTGGAGTTTGACTCTAAACAACGTTTTGCAAAATTTCAATATTGTGAATTTGTAGATACCCATTTATCGTAAGAAACAAAATTTTATGACTTGCACTTGAAAAATAATGAATAGTTCAGTTTTGATTTTGACAATAACACCATATAGAATGCAATTTGCTGGAGGCTTTTTCGCAGATTTCATTTTTAATTTAAATACTATCACATACTATAAGAAATAAACAAATTTAAAGCTAAAAAGTAACAAAAAACTCTAATTGTAATTGATACAAATTAAAATGTAAACAATGAACACGAACGCCAATGTTGCCAAATGATGAACTGATTTTGTCTGACTGATTTTAAAACTAAAATTAATAAATGAACTGAAATTTAAAAAAAAAATCAATATAATAAATCGATTTTATAAAAAAATCCTTAAATAAGTATGATTACATATTACTAGACACAAATTTTGATTCTTAAATAAAAGATCCTATCCATTTCTTCAAGAACTAAAATCCGACGACGTAACGAAATTTTGCTTCTTCTGGCAACACTGAACGTCATCCTACTTATAGGGACCTTCTACTAATTTCCTCCAGAGGGCGTATCACTTAGCTTGAATCGCGAATACCTTTAATTTATTTGCACAATTGGGATGCAAATCCAAAAAAGTATCCGCTATTACGTTATCAATATTAATTTTTTCTACACCCACATGGATATTACCCAGACAACACACCAAATCACAGAGATATCCACAGAATATCTTTTGTGGATATCCAAAATTTATATAGTTGAATTTAAAAATCAAATAAGATCATTTAAGTTAGACTGCAATAATCAGTGTGATAATTTTATTGTATTTTCAATAATTAATTTGAATACTTTTTCAGTTGATTTTCGGACTATAAATTGTATCACAACTTAGATTATACTTTCAAATATTCTCAACTAATTTGAGAACCCACAAAATCATTTACTTTTTAAACGAATTGGAACGGTCAGAGTCGAAGTTTTACACCACAAAGCACGTATCCTAGCGACCCCACGCCAATGGTAGACTTTTAAACCAAATTAACGCCACCTAGTGTTTGGAGCCGGAACTAAAATGACAATTGACCTATGACGGTAAATTCAAATTATAATTTTTAGTAGTAGTTCTAAATTAAATTTTAAATGATTTTCACATAAATTATTTTATAAAATAAAGTATGGAACTAGTAAGTTCGAAACTTCTATTTTATAAAATAATTTAGGTCGATATGCCAAATTTATGGAATGAATTTGTTATAATGGTTCTAATTTGGTGAGTTAGTTTAGCATATTATTATTAAATAAATGTAAGATATATCAATAAATAATAAATAGAAAATTCTTAAAATATTTTTATTAATAACTTAAATAAATAAATATTAGAATAAAATAAATACAAATAATACATATTTAACGAATACTTACTTGGAGCAAATCGGTATACAATCTCAAATCTTTAAAATATCAGTATATTTAAATGTGAAGTAGAGAACTAGGATATAATTTTATTAACACTAAAATTATATTTTATAAATATCTTTTTACCTGCGGATAAATGTAATATAGGTATTTAATATAAAAGGTTAATCCTTTTACTATTTATTAACTGATAAATATTTTCCTTCGAAATACTCTTTTATGTGAAAAATTATTTCGGAATATAGTCTCCAGTGATAACTTGATTATCAGTTAGGTGTACCCGTTTGTCTTTTTATGATTAATGGTAAATCAATGAAGTTTTTCTCGAAGTTTTCAACGTAGCATCAAAATTATTGCAAATCACAGTCGGAAACAGAAAACATCACAATTTTGCAGATAACCAAGAAGAAACTATAAACAGATACCAAAAGCCAAAGCCAACAAAAAAAAATCACTAAAATCGGGCGTAACCAAAAACAAATACAAGTCACATCTTTGGATTCTTTGTTTAAGTTTCTGACCTATAAAAATTAAAAATGGTGTAAGAAATCATTATTTTACCAGTAGCCCCACCTAGAGTTTGGAGTCAATAGCATAAGAAATGTCAGTTGTCGGTTTTGACCTTGGTCATTCACGTGCTTTGTGTTTGACACGCATTTTGTTCGCGCCAATTTTACCGTAAACCCGGCCTTAAATTAAATTAAATGTTTTCGGGTGTTGAAAACTAGTCTGTAATTACTAGATGTATAATACGTTCCTTCTCAGTTTGACTAAATAAATCAAATACCTAATTAAATTCGATCTCTGTGGGCCAATCACAACTAGTGCCTTTATTATTTTCAGTGTTAATCTGTCAACTTTTCCAATTAATGTTTCGTCAATCAAATTTTAATGTTTAGGTTTATATGCTGCTGAAAATTAAATTTTAAAGAATTTTTCATAAAAAATAAATCGAAACGAAACATTAAGATCATATCTATGAACGAGAACATCTAAAGAATGAGTAAATATTTACCTAATTCGCATACTTTAGCTTAACAAGGTCGGCACAGTTTATTTTCTTTTTTCAGCAAATATTTAAGTGTTTATACACAAAGATAAGGATGGTGTATGAAATTAATAGTGGGCTTCCACCATGATGAGTTAGAATCCAGTAAACACTTCAATTGGGCACAAATTAAGTGCTAACTTTCAATAAAGTTTGAGTACTTATTCGCTGCGGTATGTACACAAAAATAAACTAGTTTATTCGTGTTTATTACATAATAAATAGAAATATGTAAGTAAATAACAGTAAGTCAATTTCCGTTTACCAAATAGTTTGCAACCTAATAAACTGAGTCATATTTGAGATAAGTACATATAAACATAGGTCCGAAAACGTTTCTTTTCCGATATACAGGGTGTTAAAGGTGAAGTCCTGATACCACACTTTTGTAAATACAGTACAACCTCGTTAATCCGAACCCACGCTAATCCGAATTACGATAATCCGAACGCAAATCGTGATGCGAAATAGTCTGAACGCCGCCTCTGCAACCCGAACGCTGACAGGAAAAGACCTGCAGCGCGGCCCCCGTCTCCCATATGTAGTTTGATAATGCATTTAAATGTACAAAAATCAATATACATACATAAAGGTCTAAAAATGTGTAAGAGGTGTTTTATTGTATATTCGTTAATCCGAACAATTCGATAATCCGAACAAGGTCTGACAATTAGGTGTTCGGATTAAAGAGGTTGCACTGTATTTTCTAAACGTTTAAAGATAATTAGGTAAAATTTGGTACAAATAGTTACCTTTTAACGCTCCATTTATTGGACTAAACCCCAGTTTTTGATCATCTTCTTAGGTGGGTAAATTAGGGGGAGCTTAGGGTAAAATTGTTCTAAGTTTTTTTTGTTCATAGTTTTTAACATTTTTGACTATAAAATTTGGAAAACCAATATTTTCTGTATAATAAATCTGCATTTGTTGCATCTCGCTAGGACGCCCCATTTTCAAGAGAAAAACATGTTACCGTATTCGAAAGTGTAAACAATAATTAGTAGGTCTGTAGAATCAGAAACAGACTTCAAAAAAGGAGGAGGTTCTCAATTCGTCGCAATATTTTTTAAATTTTTTTTTTTATGTATGTTCAGCTTTAATTCTTTAACACGGTGTCCGATTTCAATGATTCTTTTTTTGTTAGAAAGGGGGTACTTCAGGGGTGGTTCCATACAAATTTGGTTAAGATGTGGGGACGGCATCTTCACGTTTTTGAATTCGGTTTTTTTTAATTTTTAATTTCTAATACTTGTAGGATGTAGATTACGCTGTTAAAATATGACCGTCTAATTTCGGGACACCCTGTATATTGGAAATTCGAAATAATAGTTATGACCTAGGGTGTTCTAATTGTAATCGGACCCTAGGTATATGGATACGGAAAGTGATGAATTGGAGATAGGTAAATTGTATTTATTGTATTAAAGGAACAACAAATATAAGTACAATTAAATAAGTATATTAATATAACAATTTTTTAATGTCTGCATAAATTTTTTTTCACATAGATTTTTAATTGAAAAAATGACTATTAAAACACGAAATGTTAATTTTTTCTCTTTTACAACACAAAATATACAATACTGTTGAATCAAAATTTTCTCTTGGCAGCAGGTGGTTTTTGTGACGCGACAATTATGATGCTTTGCATCTCATGAATTAAAGCTAATTCTCTTTCAATTTTAAGGTGATCACACCCCTTATAATTTTTGGACAAGAATATCTCAAAATATTTAAATTTTGGAAAAATAAATTAGGCAATAATATCTAGAATATGCATATATTTTAATGTTTTAATTCCTTTCAGTTTCCGAAAAAAACTAAAATGGCTTTAATTTTGAAATATAATGAAAATAAATGCATTCCTCGACAGCACTATTCTTAATATAATCCATAAATTTAAGCTCCTAATGTCTTGTTAATAATTTCTTAAAATTCGCCAAAATTAGTGGCTAAAACGCCTCGTTAAGTGCTATCTTCTGGTGTAAACAGCTGTAAATTGTTGCAAGAAACGAATAATGACAGAGTGTACGATATATACGATAGTTACAAGCGCGTTGCACCAGAAGGCAGATGTTTTAGCCACTAATTTTGGCAAATTTTAAAAAATCATTACCTAGACATTAAGAGTTTAAATTTCGGGATTATATTAAGAATAGTGCTGTCGAGGAATGCATTTATTTTCATTATGATATTTCAAAATTAAAGCCATTTTAGTTTTTTTCGGAAACTGAAAGGAATTAAAACTTTAAAATATAGGCATATATCTAGTTAATATTACTTAATTTATTTTGCCAAAATTTTAATTTTTTAACAAAATTACTTTTTGAAATATCCTTGTCCGAAAATTATAAAGGCTGCTTTTGCATTCATCTTAATATACCAACATACACGATGTTTAAAAATTCATGCGACAAATTTCAGGAGGTAATTGCTCGTATGAAATTAAGATGGGTCTTTCCTATAACAAAATTTCCTCAACTCACCCCTTAAGAGGTGGTGACTAAAATTGAGTTTCTATTTTTTTTTCTAAAATTTCAGTAAAGCTAGAAACTTGAAATTCTGTAATTTTCGTGCACTCGCAAAGGACTAACCACGGTTATTTTTTCAATATTCCTGTTACATTATAGGGGGGTGAAATTAGCAACCCTTACTTTATTTCATATCAAAAGTTTTATGAAATAATTTTGTAACTTGAAATCCTTGTTTTATTTAAAAAAAATTTTTACTTTTCAATTTTTTTCCCAAAACCAATAGCTTCATAGAAAAAAAAATACTGTTTTCCACTCAATTTATTAAAATAAATAATAAATTAGGGTGTTTAATTTTTTTTCTCTGAAGCTATTGGTTTTGAGAAAAAAATTCAAGAATAAAAAAAAATTAAATAAAACAAGGATTTTAAGTTATAATTTTATATCATAAAAGTTCATCTCGAAAAAAAGTTTTGATATGAAATAAAGTAAGTGTTGTTAATTTCATCCCCCTATAATGTAACAGGAATATTGAAAAAATACCCGTGGTTAGTCCTTTACGATTACAGATCTTCGAGTTTCTAGCTTTACTGAAATTTAAAAAAAAAATAAAAACTCAGTTTTATTCACCACCTTTTAAGGGTGATATCTCGAAAAGGGGTGGGCTGAGAAAATTTTGTTATAGGAAAGACCCATCTTAATTTCATACAAGCAATCACCTCCTGTATTTTGTTGCATGTATTTAGAAAAACTCTGTATATTACACATTTTTTTTAAGCGGGCAAAATTCTTGATAATCTCTTTTCCCTAATTGGCACATGTCGTATTTCTCTAGGATTTACTAACTCTGGCAGCAAACAATTAAAATAGAAATTTGTCAGCTGTGGTAGCATTTTTGCCTTCCAGAATTTTTCATGTCATAAATTAACTAAAAACTAAATTAAACAAAAACCTAACAACACCTCAACAATAAACTAAGACGATCAGAATAATTTCGCACCTCTTCAAAAACAACTATAGTCCTTCCATTATCAATTGCAGAACACAGTTATGTGGGGAATCATCAATATTTAATATATACGCACGGTACTCATGCCAAATTAAGAAACGAAAAATAATGTTTACTCCCCTTATACAAAGCGGTAAATATTAAACGAACCATCAGTTGTTTACCAATGAAAACATCGAATCGTAAACTTAAATGCACTGTATTGGCCGAAGGTTTACGGAAGGCAGGTGTTCGAAAATATTCCTGGAAGACAGTCTGCGGTATCAGTGGAGTACTGTCGTGCGGTGTGTTTTGTATGTGTGGTTGGTTTAATTTAAATTTCTTTTAATAAATATAAATATGGCGTTCTTTAGACCATGGGCGAAAGAAGAAAATGAAATTGCACAGTGTAGTGAGATTAAAGACAGGTATGACTTTAACGATAAGGATTTAGATATACAAACACAACAAGTTATTTTAAATATATTCGAATGTTTAAAAAAGGAAAATATTCAGCAGTCTGATAATGCGTTCATAATAACAATTGCTGAATTACCTAAAGTAAATAAATTTTCACTTTATCCGGTAGTCACGAAAGGGGTTGCTGTGGATTATTCATAAAACCGAAAAACATGTAAAGAAAAACTAAAATCAGTTGACAGAGCTACCCAAGATTTTATACGAAGGACAATTTATAGTTTATATAAGGAGAACAGGGTTCCGACATTGGAAGTAATACAGCAAAAGGTGGCAGATTTTCCAGGATACACTTATACCAGTTTGGAAACATTGCGTCAAGTTTTGTCAGCATGTGGTTTTAAACACAAAAAATTGAATAAACAGATGGCAATCACCGAATCGTCAAGGATAGTTCAATGGCGACAAGATTATTTGCGTCAGATAAAAGGCTACAGAAGTTCTAATAGACACATAATTTATCTAGATGAAACATGGTTTGACAGTCACGATGTAGTAAATTTCGGTTGGGTTGGCAGTAGTAAAAATTGCTGTTTGAATGGGCCATGTTCTAAAGGGAAACGCGTACACGCTGGAAGCAAAGACGGTTTCGTGCCTAATGCTTTATTATTATCTGCTAAACAAATTAAAAACTGTGCAGCTGATTATCATGAAGATATGACAGCAGAATTATTTCAAAAACGGTTTAATGAACAGCTTTTACCTTACATTCCACCATAGTCAGTAATCGTTATGAACAACGCATCCTACCACTCGCGGCAACTCCTTAAAATACCAAATAGTAGCAGTAAAAAAGCTCAAATTTTAGCTTTTATGTCTGAAAAAAATTCCTATTCCTGCCAGTGATAGTAAAAAAGGACCAACAAACAAAGAATTGCTTACTGTTATTAAAGGTATAAAGTTAGAAAAAATGTATTATATTGACAAGCTGTGCAAACTCTTCTC
Organism: Psylliodes chrysocephalus; assembly: GCA_927349885.1. Taxonomy (NCBI): domain Eukaryota; kingdom Metazoa; phylum Arthropoda; class Insecta; order Coleoptera; family Chrysomelidae; genus Psylliodes; species Psylliodes chrysocephalus. The sequence goes on from OV651817.1 coordinate 20,511,295, forward strand.
AGACTACCTTCTTACTATTGCATATTTAACCCTATAGAGTTAATATTGGCAAACTTAAAATCAGAATTAAGAAAATGTAATCAGTCTCCAGAACTGAGTAAAGAAGTTGTAGAACTCGTAAAGAAAGTTCTAGCAGCAGACCGCCAAGAGCTTTGGAAAAACTATGTTGAACAGGTTATCAAAGAAGAAGATGAGTATGTAGTATTACCCTCTACAACCCATCATAATTCAACCAAATGATGACTTTAGTTCAGAGGATTCAGACTGCCATGATTATTTATAAAGATACTTTAGAATTGAATTGTTTTTTTTCTTTTGTTTTATTTGCAAAGAATTTATTTTTCTTTATGGTTTTTTCTTTGAAATTTCGTTTTCCAGAAAAAGAACGAATGGGGTACAAAAAGGGTTCAGTTCACGTCTGGTATCCTGTTTAAACCAAACGCCCTTACAGGCAGGTACACTTTACTCGCTTTTTTACGTTTTATAATTTAATATTCAGTTGTAGCAAATTAACGAGCTATAATGATTTTTTTTTAAGTCCAAGTAAGATTACAATTAAGTGCATCTGTCTAAATAAGGGCGTATAATAACGTCCAATTTATAATTATTCGATTTCCTTTTAACGAATACTTTCTTGCATATGATATATATTAAAAGTATTAATAAAATAAATTTATACAATGAGGTAGGTATCTACTCCTATGGCAGATCAAACAAAATTGTCGGTAAAGGTTCCGAACGAGTTTTTATGATCTGCAATTGATAATGGAAGAACTATACCTATTTTTCGACACAGGAATTAACAAATTTAACTAAACAGCAGCTACCCTTTTAACCACGGGCTTCATAGATTATCAGCAAATTAAATTTGTTAAAAAGTTGAATTTTTTGTTGTTTTTCTTTAAAAATATAAGTTTTTCGCGATTTAGTGTCTTTCTTGGTTCATTTTTAGAACGATTGGCCTGAACCATTTTATTTTATTTTAACTGCCTTAAATATAAAATTGTGTTTTGGCGGAGGAGCGCCCGTCATATTTGCTCTTAAGTAAAAACTTAAAAAATGTCTAAAAATAACTGGAAAAATAATTATGGAGATAGAGATATTAATCTATTTCTCTCTTAGAATCTTTCATGCGATATCAAGGCGACAAAAATAGTATATTATGTTACTAGGAGTAGAAGGCCAACATAATAGGTTTGTTCGGGTTTCCTTAAAACTCGATGCAAACCGTCCGAGAACTAGTGGAACAGTTCAATTATAAAGTATACGTCGCACACAACTATTAAACTGTCCACTGGTCAACTAGTCCTCTGATAGTTTTCAATGTATTTTAAAGAACCCGAACAGACCTTATGTGTTGAGCCCAGAATTTTGCACAGCTGAGGCGTTAGCCGAAGCTGTGCAAACTGGGCGAAACATATAATGGGCCTTCTAATCCGAGTGACATATACTATTTTTTCTTCAAGCATTTAAATAAAAGTATGGATAAAAAAAATTAAAATAAAAAAGCTGAAATTAATAGAATATCTGTAAAACTAAATAACAGTTTAAAAAAATTATGTACCTACCTTAGTTGTTAAATATCTCTTGTTTGATGCATTCTTAAGAAGGTTATCAAACTCCTGTTTAGAAAAAACTTTTGACTTCTTCGGTTTGTAATTATCACCTTTTCGTTTTAAGAAGGCAATTAATTTTGAATAGTTTTCAATTTTTACATTATGTTTAATATTTAGTTCTGATTTCAGCATTGAATACTGCGACCACACTGTTGAACTTTTGAATTTTTCAAAAAAATTAGTAAAATATGCGATCAGAACATTTTCTGAATAAAAATGTACGTGATTTTCTTCACTCCATTTCCCAAATTTTGTGTAAGCATAATCGTAAACTTTCTTCGATTTCGTAGGTATTAAGGTTTCTATCGAAGATTTCTATTTCTAGCAATTCGGGAGGTGTTGATTGCATTTCTTCTGACATTTTCTTTTTACTTGAAAAACATAGGTATAACGAACGGGTTAACACTATATTTTTTATATTCTAAATCATACACTGACAAACGACAAATTAAATAAGTATTCAAATGACAGTTCCAGCCTACTTGATTGCAACGTTCATAATAAGCCATTTAACATTAGGTTTGTGCTTTTTTATACTAGTACAAAAATGAAAAATATTTGTACTAGTATAAAAATAGGCTACTTCTACAACACGTGTACCTTGATATAATGTAAACATTATTATACGCTTGAAGATAAAATTGTTTACTGTCCTCTCTGTATCACTCTGAGGTTTGGCCATTTTAGGAACCCAGTTGGCGCTCTTGAATATGTCTACTAGTTCCAGAATTTTTATATGCTATCCGCTCCCTAGCTACTGCCTGAGCGATGTCGAAGGCCCGAAGCTTGTTACCGGAACAACCAAAACTTATGTAACCAAGTAAAAAAAAATATTTTTCTACGAACTCTTACAAAAAGACATCTTTCGCCACAGGATGCTTTCAGCGAAAACTTGATTTCCGTCACTAGTGAGAAAAAATCCCATAACGTTTACTTTCGTCTCTAGTGACGAAAGTAAGTTGTTACATATTTTCATATATCAGTCGCCTCGTATAATATTTTGGCAGCTTATAATTATTAATAATGAAATAAAAAGATGCTCATTAAATTCTATATGCGTTTTTACCTAAACTTTAATGAATTAAAGATAAAATAAAAATGTATAAAAATAGTGCAAATTAAACCAATCTACATCTAGTTTCCTGGTTTTCATTTGTTTATTTGAAGTTTTATCACTTTTGAGAACTGTCAGTTTCAGTTCGTCCTAAATTGAACACATTTTCATGATGTCTGAGTCAGAAAGCGATTGTACTCCCCCAAAAATTATTTTTAAAGCTGAAGAAACCTCTTCAGATTTATTACCGGCCAAATCAAAAAAGAGATATGAAGAAATTTATATCAAATTTTTGGACTGGAGAGAAAAAAATAAAGTGATCATTTTCGGAAACTGTACTACTAGCATACTTTGGAGAAATATGTTCAAATTTTAAACCGTCGACGTTATGGTCCATTTATTCGATGCTAAGAACTACACTCTCTGTTAAAAATGATGTCGATATTAGTAAATATCCAAAGTTACGTTCGCTTTTAAAAAGAAAATTTGATGGTTTTAAAAGCCAAAAATCCAAAATTTTTTCGCCTGAAGACAAAGACTTTCCTAAAGAATGCACCTGACTATAAATACTTAATAACAAAGGTAACAGAATTATTATTTTTATTTTAACAAATACTTAATACATAACTACTAATATTTGTAGGTAGCATTAGTTTTTGGATTATCTGGCGCTTGTCGTTGCCACGAACTAAAAGATTTAACAATAAGCGATGTAAAAGATACTGGAAGTATTCTGTTAGTTAAAATCCGTAATACAAAAACAAAAGTTCCGCGTTCTTTTCATATTTCTGGACCCTTTTATGATATTTATAAAAAATATATGAGCCTACGTCCCGCAAACATGGATCAAATTAATTCAAGATTCTTTATTAACTATCAGAATGGAAAGTGTAGCAGACAGGTTGTTGGAATTAATAAAATCAGTAAATTTCCTAACGAAATTGCTCAGTTTTTAACGCTTCCGAATCCTCAAGATTACACTGGGCACTGTTTCCGCAGAACATCCGCAACGCTATTAGTGGATGCAGGAGGTGACTTGCTTCTTTTAAAAAAGCACGGTGGTTGGAAATCTAGTAGTGTTGCGGAAGGATATGTTGATGAATCCACGAACAGTAAAAACCAAATACAAACCAAAATTTTACAATCTGTACAAAATAAGGAAACTACTAGTTCATCCGATTATAGCGCAGCATCATCATCATCATCTGAAATGACATTTAACAGTAAAACAAATATGTCGGCATCTACCTAAATAAATAAAAAGCTTGAGTGTGATACCCCCATAATTTTGAACAATTGTTCAAATATAACAATAAATCAATATTTAAATAATAAATAATATTTCTGAAATATTTAATTGTTGGTTAATTTTTTGTTATTCCTAACACAAAATAAAGCATTTGCTAACGCTTGTTTTGTTTTCATTTCATGACATAATAGAGTTCGTAGAAAAAGTATAGTGTTTTACTCGTCGAAAATCATTTTTTCGTCACTCGTGAAACAATATACTATTTTAACTTTAATTTTAGGCAATTTCCCTTTGTTGTATCTTTTCTTTTTAATTTTAGTATTCATTAATGTTTGCGAATTTTGTTATTAAGTTTATCTTTGTTACTAACAACCGTATTCACGGAACATTTTCAAATGTTTTACCTACGTCTAACAGTTAAAAGATCCTTTGAAAATTAAGCGGTATATCTATTTAAAATCATCGTCAAAAATTCACGAATTTGAAGCGCTTTTTGAATTGTAATCTATTAGAGCTTCCATTGACATCGAACTAGTGGATTTGATATGGGCCGTATAAATTGCACTTTGCACTTGTTAACTTCGTTACCAGCGATTTTCGTTACAAAAGAATTAATAATTGTATTACTGTACCTTTCGCATTTTTCATTTGAATATTATAGAGTTGCTAATCCGTTTAAAGTGTCTTTTATACCGAAACGCTGGCATTTTTTTAAATTTTTTTGACATATACCTACTCAGATCCACGAATAATGATTATACGACTTGGTACACCAAACAGATATATGAAAGGACCCCGCAATAATCTTATGGAAATTGGGTTTCTGTCAAATTGTCTGAATTTTTGATATGTTGTAGATTTTGTCATCCTGAACAAAAGTCTCCATGGGCACAAAGTGCCAAAATTAACATTTTTTCAGCTACGGAGCTGCCAAAGCTCCCCTGACCCCTTGCAAAACTATTCATTTTCATTACTATTTACAGATGTCAAAAGCATATTTTAATTATTCTAATATATAGGATAATGTTTTTGAGGTTACTGGTTTCACCCCTTATGTCAGATTGGACAAATTGACCGTTGACAGCTGTCAATTCACTGTCAATGAGGAATATAAAAGTAAATATCCTCTTTTCACATTGAGAGTTTGGGTTTTTGAGGTCGCTGAATTCAATTCTCATGTCAGATTGGACAAATTGACAGTTGACAGCTGTAATTTCACTGTCAACGAAGAATAGAGAAGTAAATATTCTCTGTTGACATTGAGAGTTTAAGTTCTTGAGGTCGCTGAATTCAATTCTCATACCAAATTGGAAAAATTAACAGTTGACAGCTGTCATTTCACTGTCAAAGTAGAATAAAGAAGAAAATATTCTCTTTTCACATTGAAAGTTTGGGTTTTTGAATAAACGAAGCCTCTCAAGAATCCAATGATTAGCGATGATCGAAATACATCAAATATTTGGGCATAATTATATTCCTTTCAAACATAGTTATTCTCTTGGTGAAGATTATCATACCTAATTGACAGCTGTAAACTTACGGTGTCTTCAATTTTATGACTTACTTGGATTCAATGATCTAAAAAGTATAGAAATGTTGCAAATAGCAAGATTTAAGTTAAACGTATTTTAATACCAACACTCATTGTAAATAGAATTACAGTTGTAAACTATTATTTTCTCTGACTGTACATCAGCTTTGGATTTAGCAGGCTCAAATCATTCTAAGGTCAAAAATAATTTCTTTAATATTTATTCTACTTTGACAGTAAATTGACAGCTGTCAACTGTCAAGTGTTCCAATCTGATATTAGAATTGAATTCAGCTCCCTCAAAAGTCCAAACTCCTAATGTCAACAGAGTATATTTACTTTTCTATTCTTCGGTGACAGTGAATTGACAGCTGTCAACTGCCAATTTTGTCAATCTGGCATGAGAATTAAATTCAGCGACCTCAAACAGGGCCGACTAGAGGGGGGGTAGCCGGGACAAATTCCCGGGGCCCGGGCTTTAAGGGGGGCCCGACAACAGGTTACTTTTGTTCTGCATGAGAAATTCGACACAAAATGAGAGAGGGAAGTTAAGTTTAAATTAAAATTATTAAGATTAAAGAGGAAAAGTTGTAGCCTAGAGATTTTTTTCGGCTGAGGACCTTTAAAATAATATTCAGTAGAAGAGGAATAGTTTTTGGTAAGATTTTTTTGTCACGGGGCCCGACCTGGCTCTCGGCGGCCCTGAACTCAAAAACCCAAACTCTTAATGTGAAAAGAGGATATTTACTTTTATATTCCTCGTTGACAGTCAATTGACAGCTGTCAACTGTCACTTTTGTCAATCTGGCATGAGAATTGAATTCAGCGACCTCAAGAACCCAAACTCTCAATGTCAACAGAGAATATTTACTTCTCTATTCTTCGTTGACAGTGAATTGACAGCTGTCAACGGTCAATTTGTCCAATCTGACATGAGAATTGAATTCAGCGACCTTAAAAACCCAAACTCTCAATGTGAAAAGAGGATATTTACTTTTATATTCCTCGTTGACAATGAATTGACAGCTGTCAACGGTCAATTTGTCCAATCTGACATTAGGGTTGAATCCAGTGACCTCAAAAACATTACCCTATATATTAGAATAATTGAAATATGCTTTTGACATCTGTAAATAGTATTGAAAATGAATAGTTTTGCAACGGGTCAGGGGAGCTTTGGCAGCTCCGTTGCTGTCAAAATATTCATTTTGGCACTTTGTGTCCATGGAGACTTTTGTTCAGGATGACAAAATCTACAACATATCAAAAATTCAGACAATTTGACAGAAACCCAATTTCCATAAGATTATTGCGGGGTCCTTTGTGAAAATATGAATGGCGTATTTTGCCTTTTAGGCTATAGATTGTCATTTAGAAAGGTACGATCACTTTCGTGAGTTTTATACCATGATTTGTTTAAATGGTCATCAAAAATGAAAAACAATATAAATTATATTTCGAAAACGAAGCAAAATTCAGATATAGTTAATAAGATATTTTGTAGAGGATGCGATTTCATATTGAAATAGGTTATTTAAAACATAAAAAAAAAAATATTTAAAAAATATTGTAATGTTTGTTTTTTTTAATCAACAGTTTATTTATTAATAATTTATTTAAACACTTATTTATTTTATAACACTATTATTCTAATTTCACTGTCTATCTACTAATAATAATCCGCTTGGTCCTCCATCAATATTTATATACAAATTTAAAAGTTTGGCGAAGGTGCTAGAAAGTTCACCTATTCTCACCAATACACTAGAAATATTATCCCGTTCTTTCGCAAATAGTCATCGAAAGCTCCTCCGCCATAGTCGTCACATATGTTTGGTCTTAAGGGGTTTAATTATGCATGATAATCTGACAAGTTGCGCCTCAAAGGCCAAATAAGACAGAGAGGGACTTGGACGATTAGAGCATGACTGAATAATGAAATGGCTCACATATCCATTGGTATTGGATAGAGTCCATTTGCCACAGATGCGTAGTAGAAAAAGGAAATAAAAAAATAAAATTTAGAATTATAGGTCAAATTTATTAGATTTTCAACAAACAGTAATTATATATAAAAATTTAGTTGAATCTCATCTTAGTTGTGGAATAGCTTGAATAGCCCAATCGGATTAGGTGAAAAACAGGCTTGAGATTTTGAAAAATTCGAAGCAGCAATTTTCCTTCAGAATTCGTTGGAGGGGGTCTGTGGTAGTCTAAATTCAAAAAGTTGGGATTCCAAAGTTGTCGTTACCTCCGCCAGCTTGATTTAAAGGGTTATTTTTTGTATCTTGAATAACTCATTTATTTTCAATTTTACACGGAAAATAGTTTTTACAAAAGTTATTTATAATTAAATTTCCTACAATTCTGCTTTTTTTTTGTACGATCGATTTTTTTCGATTTATACCCGAAAAGAGGGGGTGAATTTTTGGTTATAGAATAACTCGTTTATTTTCAATTTTACGAAAAAAATTGTTATAAACAAAGTTGTTTAAAATTAAATTTCCTACAATTCTGTTTTTTTTGTACGCTCGATTTTTTTGTATTTATCCCTGAAAAGAGTGGGGGTAAACTCTTAGAAAAAATCGGAATCATAATTGTACCAAATAACATTTTTGAAAATCAGCAAAAAAAAAAACAAACAGAAAAAATAATGGTACAACATCAATAATAAACGTGACAATACAATACTTAGGTTCACCCCCACTCTTCTCAGGGATAAATACAAAAAAATCGATCGTACAAAAAAAAAACAGTATTGTAGGAAATTTAATTTTAAACAACTTTGTTTATAACAATTTTTCTCGTAAAATTGAAAATAAACGAGTTATTCTATAACCAAAAATTCACCCCCTCTTTTCGGGTATAAATCGAAAAAAATCGATCGTACAAAAAAAAGCAGAATTGTAGGAAATTTAATTTTAAATAACTTTTGTAAAAACTATTTTCCGTGTAAAATTGAAAATAAATGAGTTATTCAAGATACAAAAAATAACCCTTTAAATCAAGATGGCGGAGGTAACGACAACTTTGGAATCCCAACTTTTTGAATTTAGACTACCAGAGACCCCCTCCAACGAATTCCGAAGGAAAATTGCTGCTTCGAATTTTTCAGAATCTAAAATACTAATCCGATTGGGCTATGAAGTGCCGTATCTAAAACTTACTATCAGCTCTCGAAATTTTACAAAAGCGATTTCTAAGAACAATCCTTAACGCTAGTTACGACTGCCATTATTATATATAAACAAAACAGAATTGCAAACTCTATTTCATAAATAAAATATGCTATTCGAAATAAAGATGCATACATTACCCCTTACATGCAAAAGGCAATCGGACAAAGACATTATTCATATTTAGATCCAAAAATTTATAACTTGTAATATGATTTTGTTATTTTATCTATTTTTATAGTGTTTTAAGCTCTTATGATTTTGGGGAGTAGGTCAGGTTATTAAATAACTCGTATTACTTTGAAAAAGAATGTTGAGAACCACTATATTTAAAACTTACTAAACTTGACTAAGGATTAGTGATAAAATATAGAAAATCACTAACTATTAAGATATGATAATTAAATAAGGTTTCAGATAAGGTAGCGACAAATTCTAATTCACAGAGACTTACTAATTTAAATGCTTTATTAAAGACTTATCTGTTGAATCAGAGGTAATATTTAAGGAGTGACTTGTAGAGGCCTTCTTCAAGGGGATTCGTATGATGTACTTCGGATATCACCAACTATTAAGTATAAATCATTAAGGGTGAACTCAAATCTCATAAACTTCTCCATATAACTCGAACTAAACCTCTTGATATACTTGAAATAAACTTCGGTAGCTGGAACTAAACTTCTAAGTTTCTATACTTCTAAACATGCAGCTTGAACGTTCTTCCAAACTCCTAAACAATCTCTTTCGATATAACTTCTACAGAACTATCTAGATACAGCCAGGCTACCAGGAAAAAGGTGAAAATATCAAGAAAGGTACTAGGAAGTTTACATAGGAAACAGATAAAAAGGTTTTTACTATTAATGAACAATTTACAGTTCATCAAATTTCTAGAGGTGTTCGACGCCCAGACAGAGAACGCGCTACGTGTGACTAAGATAGCTATTGTACAGTCTGCTAAACAAGTTATTTTAAATAGTTTTTAATATTTTTAGGTAATTAAATTTTAAAAGTGTGGAATAGTTTAGGGATTAAATTGGTCTGATTGGACTTTCTTAGAATGTTTTTAAAAGCAGCTAAAGATAGTATGTAGAATTGAAAATAATTATTATGCCATGAAAGGTGTTTTGGAATTCCTTCAACCTTTTGAAATTGAGTCAGAAAATATAAATTTTATAGGATAGCGGAAAATACCTATAATTTTTTTGTAGGCCTTTGTAAATCGTGGAAATAGTTTATATTTTATTTCTACCTTATTAAGGAAAATGGTACCTATTATTAATAACGGTTGTTTCTGAAACATTACTAAAATTTTCGAAATTTTGTTTTTCTACAAAATAATAAACTATACTATTTAGAAAAAAATTTATTTCTCTTATAAATTTATAAAAAATAACAGAGGAATATTTACATTTCTTGATCTATTAAACAAAACGATAAATTATCTCGACGAATGACACCATGTTCTAGTACGGAAGCTAGCTTTACATTTTTGTTGGTGGTTTCATGGGTTTCATATCAATTTTTTGTAATTGTAGTTTACACGTACATATACCTCTTAACACTTGTTTGCTTTATTAAAAAAGTGTGTTGTTGTGATTTACGTCGAAATAAGTCAAAAACAACTTGAAACCCCATATAAAATCAAAAAGGAGAAACGGAAAAAAATTGAGCCTGTAAATGAACACAACTCAGAAACAAAAATAGCTATCTAATAATAAAAAAATAAAATTTGATTCTTGTGCAGCTTCATCTATATCATTAACTGTTTTCGGTTTTTTAATGGTTTTTCTTGGTGATGAAAATTCCGATATCTCACGGTTATCGATTCTTTTTTTCTCTCCAGAAATGCGGACGACAGTGTTTTTAGATACTCCTGTGGCTGCAGCAACACGATCATTTACATTTTTAAATGGTATTGAAGGTGAATTAAAGTTTCCTTCTCTTCTCATAAACTCTATAACATTGGCTATTATTTCGCGAGATTGACTGTTAATCACGCGCCCTCTTAATTTGCTATTAAATTCCATACTTAGGTTCTATTAAACTGTAATGAGCAAAAAACACAAACGAAAATAAAAGAAATGTTTTAGCGAAATTTACATCTGACATATACGTCTGAATGAAATAGTGAAATACTTGATGCGCAGAGTGTACTTTCATTGCGTAAATCCGTCGGGATGCCTGTCAGTAGTGCTTTCTCTGTCTAGCCGTCGAAAGCCTCTAGAAATTTGATGAACTGTAAACTATTATTTGAATAGTTTCACAAAGACTAAAATTAATATGAAAAGGAAAAATCTTATTTAACATATTTAAATATAGTAAAGCATATTATCTCTTTCCCAACAAAATAATAGATAAAATTATATAAAACATGTGACTTTTGTGTCATTCAATGTGTTGAGGTTATGATTTTCAAATTTGACATTTTAATTAGAAATTCTTGTACAAAATATATATTTTCAACAAAATATCGGGAGGAAACTTACCTTTTTAAAATCAGACGGTCATTAAAAATATTAAAGATAATTAGTACATCGGATGTCCAAGATAAAAGATACTTTTCAAATCAACCTATTCGTTGACAGATACAAAATCGAAATGAATTACCAACTTTAGACATAAGGCATAAACGACAAATGACATTTGTGTAGAGATGTTGGTGTCAAAATAACGAAAACGGTTCCGACCGTTACAATGTTTGGGTCTAAATAACGAAAATGGTTTCAACCGTTACAAACTTGCTACCTCCTGATATTAAGGTGGAAATCAGGCTGTATTTAAAAAAAAAAAAAAATATTATGTTTAAATTACACAGCCCCACAAAAAAAAAGTGTTCAGACTTGCCGGTCGGACATATGTATTCCCACGTATTTTTTGACGCTGAATCCGATCCCGAGCTCAGAAATGACCCTTCACGTCTGGAATTGGCCCCAGGGGTTAAAAATGGCTTGAAAGGTGGAAGAGTCAGGACTGGCCTAAATCGAGTTTCTGAGGGGTTTTGAGGTCGCTGATCACGATTATGATGTTCAGGAACGCCGATGAACGTTATCTACGGGGCTATCCCAAAATTCGCTAGGCGCTAGGGGGTTTTTTAGGTTGCTGAATTCAAATATAACATCGACGAACACCCCCTGGACACCTAGTGCGCTGGAACCGGCAAGTGGACGTCATTTCCGAGAAGTTTCTTGCCAAGATTGCCAAAAACAATCCTAAAAACCTTGTTGTTTTGTTTTTTGAGGCTCCTGATCCAAACTTCACGTCGAAAACGATCCCTGAACACCTAGTGCACCTAAACGTCGTCTCCGAGGGTTCTCAAGATACAATCGCTCAAAACAAGCCGAAAATTCCATCATGAAAACGTACCTGCGGAGACCTGGTGTACCGGAACTCCGGCCTAACGTCATCTGAGAGGGTATTCCTCAAACAATCGAGACTACTGTGTCTTATTAAGGTGGGTCCACGACTCCACATTGATCACGAACAGTGCGAACGAACACAACAAGCGCAACAAACAGAGCAAACAACACAAATGAATCAAAAATCATATTTGTCGTGTTTGGGCTGTTTGCAGCATTCTTCGTGCTTGCAATCACTCAAAACACCTGTTTTGACTGTTCGGTCGGGTAGCGGTACATCAAAGGGATGTATAATGCGCCAGAGTTGGGTCGGATACAGGAAAAAAGTATCCGAGTACCGGATACGGATACTTACAATGTATCCGGATACTTTTTAGGATACTTTCACCTAAAAAGTACTCAGATACAAGTATCCGGATACTTTTTTCGGATACTTTTAAGGATACTTTTACGGATACTTTTAAAGTGAGTTAAAATAATGTTTTCATTCCAATAGTCATAATTATGCAATAAGATTAATTACGAGTAACAATAAACAATACTAAGCATAAATAAATTATCAAAAATGGAAAGCGATATAATAGAAAGAGGAAAAAAACTACTCAATAAATTGTTTATTTTTATTCTGTGAATATAAAACATTAAAACAAAATGAACAATAAAACATAAAGGTGCGTGTAAATTGTAACGTAATATCTAGTTATTTTATTTACTTGTTATCACATGTGATCTATTTAAATGAAATGAAAATGAAAACTTTTGACACAAGGCATAAACGACAAATGACATTTGAGTAAGAGGTGATTGTGTCGAAATAACGGTTCCAACCGTTACAAAATAAAACGAGTCGCGCCTGAATCTTGCCAAAAACTAGCCAGTGTTGTGTCCATATAAATCTAACGAAATAAGCTCGTTGTTGGTGCGACTTGCCATGTTTACACAACCTTTCGATATTTTCGTCAGTTTCAGATGTATAGCACAAGTAGAAGTTGGAAAGGCTTTTGGTAGGTAGAGAAGGGGTAAACGTCATACCACGACGGACGGCTTCGAGAATTTCGCAGTAATGTTTACCTGCCAATGTCGTTTCATATAATTAGTAATTTTAAATTGTTACCGGACGATCGCATGTATTTATGAACTATAAATAATTATTAAACATGTATCTCTCTGTATCTGTAACGTGTGGAAGGTGGGTTACCTCCACGGTACTTAGGACTCATTAGGCCCATTGTATTAAACATGTATTATAATATTCAAATCATAATTTTACAAAATTTCAACAGATATCCACAATTTATTAAACTATTTACTTGAAATTGTTATTAACATCTACAAAATAATTTTGTACGCCAATGTATCGCGTCCACTTCGGTTAGATCCGCCACAAACCTGTCAATTTATGTGTATAAAGTGGGAAAATTGGCAAAAGCCTTTCCAACTTCTACTTGTGCTATATTCGACAATCCATTTTTTTGTGGATCCTCCGACGAGCGGTACGCAGATATTTTTTTCTTAACCATCCTCCCGAGTCCTATCGCTTGCCGAGTCCCTTACGTGTTGCGTTTGCGCGTTTGAAATTATTATATACTTGGGAAGCAACTTTTATGATGATTTTGTTTCAAACAGAATTAAAAAAATTTATTTTCAAATTTTTGTGTTTATGTAAAATTGACTTTGAAATCTCCAATCTTAAGGTGTTCAGTAGTTATTTTACTTTTTTTAGTATTGTTAACAAATTCCATTCTTTCACTGCTTTTGAAGATTGTTTTACCAACATTCAATTGAAAATTTTCTTTTTTCTACAAATTAAGATTTTTTAAATTGCTAGTAAATGAATGAATTAAGAACTATATTTTGGCTCCGGTACGCTTTAGGTACTTACGTTGAAATTTGGAAAAAAACATTGGTTACTCTAAAAAGTATTACATATTGTAGATACATTTCTAAAAAAAATACAGATAAGAAATTTTCTGTTAAAGTTACAATTTTATAGGCATTTCGCCTTAGGTAGGTATATCTACAATTTTTGATTTACAAAAGAATGTGTGCAGCTACATATTTTATTTTGTAAAAAATTGAAATTATTTTATAAATACATAATATTTTGATTCATTTATAAAAATGTTGTTTGCCATATTTTTTAAGTAATTCAAGAAAATTTCATTATTGTAAATATTTACATATTTTATCCAGTTAGATACTGAAACTCTTTGCAAAACTGTATGAAAATTATAAAATGTTAGGTTAGGAACATCAAAATCTTGCAACTTTTCTTAGAAAATATTCGGTTATCAGCATTTTTTTTTAGAAATGTCTACAGAATGGGTACTTTTTAATGTTCAATTTTTTTCCAAATTCCAAAAGTATCCGAATGCCGAAAAAAAGTATCCAGTATCCGGATACTTACAAATTTGGTCACGGATACGGATACCGGATACTGTATCCGGATACAGAAGTATCCGGATACTACCCAACTATGTAATGCGCGCGCGAGCACAGTTGACGGCGGTTTGGTGATTTTTTTGTTTTTACTGTTCGCTTTTAAGTTGTCAAGTACGAGCGTACGAGCAAGGCGCAGTGCAATATGGAGTAGACTGAAGAAAACATTTTGAAGCTAATTGGGCTTTACGAAACTTATCTTGTTTTGTGGGATCCACAACATAAATGTTATAAGTTATATAAAAAAAATGATACGTAGTTTTTTTGCTGTTTTTTGTCATTACAAAGTAAGTTTTTTATAGTTTTGTAGTTTTTTTATTGTTTTTTGTCACTGTTTATTATCTCATCTCTATAATACACTTTCTTATTAATAAACCTGTATAAATTTGTATTACTTACATTTTGGAAATACTTTGTTTCGATACTTTAAATAAATAACTTAAACTAGGAAACGAGTCTCCAGCAGCGAGAAATGTTAATGTTATCGCTAGTCTTTCCTTCACTGGAATAGCTTTTCTAAAGGTTGTATTCTTTCTTTGGATATGTGACCTAACTAAATAAATTAGTGTTTCAAAATCGGTACTACTCATGCGACAAATATTATTAGAAAACAGCCCCATCTGATTGCAAATCATGGAGAAGATTACTTCCACTGTATTTGAATCTACTTTTAAAAATATTTGACATCCAATACCGTCTTTTGTCACTTTTTTCCTGTTCTCTTCATTTTATAATAATAATTAACGCACTGGCAGTCGCCGTTAATAGTAATTTTTCCTGTGGAGTTCCAACTACATTTCTGATCTTTAAGAGTCTCGTTCAGTTTTTAAGCCCCAGCAGACATTTTATGCATTAAAATCAAGCACCTAATATAAATTTTTCACTTGACAATTCGTTTTGAAAAGATCACATTGTCTAAAAGAAATAAAAGGTCGAAAAATCAATTTTTAAATAACATATTTAAAATAGCAAATTTCGAAAGATCATTGACTTTTGACTAAAAACAAAACCTCAGCTAAATAAAATAATTATTATCAATTTGTATAAACGGTTCATAATCTTCTTAATACCCGCTTAATTTTAGTTTACAAACAAGTACAGAGACCGTTCATCCCAATAAAAAAAAAACAGTAACGATGATACAAAACACATTTGATTTAACATTACCTTGACCTTAAACTTAGAATGTAAAGTGCGTTTAACTTTGTTTTATTCTTACACTTTTTCTATTTTAATTCAATAAAAATTTTCATTAACCGATTTGCTACTAGTTCATATAGGCGGTGGCTTATTTAATATTTTGTTGAGAAGATTACTTTAATCGTCAATTAGGTAATTTACCTTTTTTATTCGTACATTGTCCTATTTAAATAATACAAATATATAGGTTTGTACACATTGATTTATTTATAATTATGCAATCCACAGCTTTTAAAAAACAGGTTATGTTCTTTCTAAATACCTACCTAGTTGTTTACTATTTTCATAGTAGTACCATTGTATAAAGAACTAATAGTAGTCTCACCTTATGGAAGTTTCATTGGAGCGAAATGGATACTACCAATAGATGGCGCTAGTGAATATGGATAATTCGATATTCATTTGCAGTGGGCGGAGTTGAGGGTCCAGCAGAAATTTTTGAAAATGACGTAGACCGATCGATGGATTTCTATTTTTAGCTCTTGGATGAAATTTTATACACTCGTGATTGAATGTTTGGACTATTTACTATCTAATGTTTGTTATTGTGCGTTAGTGCGTTTACGGGTAGTAGGTATTGTGAATGAGTTGTGTTTATGTTTGAACAGTATTGAACAGTATTATTGGGATCGTTTTCATGTAATATATTGGATGTGTCTACTTTTTCATTTATGTAAGGGGTAATACTGTTGCAACTAGCCCCAAGATTACTTAAAAAATTCTTGTTACTGGGGATTTCAGTAAGTTGTAGTTCGGTTTCATTTTCTTTGTTATTGTCATTTAACAACATTATGTCCATGTACTTATCAACATCTTCGAAAATATGCTTGTTTCCCTGTTGTGAATTATCTATAATTTGTAATAGTTCATCATCAGGAACTAGCACCATGGTCCAATCATTATTTATGGCTTCACTCTCACAGGACATCTCAGATGTAGAAGTATGCAATATTTTAGTTTAGTTATGAAAAGTGTCAGGATTTTGAATAACATATTCTACTGAATTTAATTGTTCAGTACTTTTTGTAGGTGAAGCACAGTTTTGTTCTATGTTTCGAACATTATTTTCTGATGCATCCATACTAGAATCAAGGTAAGAAGTTGTTTGAGCATCATCCACAACATCTTGTAACATAGCCACAATTCGTTTTCCACGACTACACATCTATAAAAAAATACCGGATGTTAAACAATGTAAATAATATTTTTTTTTTTGTTGAAATAAAGTAGTTGTTTTCTCAGTGTAAATACATAAAAATAAAAGATTAGTATTTGGTTGCTTTTATATACCGATAATTTCTCTTTAAATACCATTATTTTACTTACCATTATTTACAACTCTGTTATAAACAGTGCCTAGTTATTCCAAATCAGCGAATTTAAACACACAATAACAAATTACGTCTCACCTCGTTGACAAGAACTAGCTAACTGAAGTATGGGTAGGTTAGGTTTGATCCGATTTATGTGTGAGGTTTACGCCAATTGACAGTTATTTCTATTACTTTTTTCTGGCTTACGCCAGTTTCTGTATGAGGGTTACGCCAATTGCTATTTATTTTTCTTACTTTTGTGTGGCTTACGCCCAAGGGTTACGCCGATTGACTTGTCCCAGTATATCTGAGACGTAGATTATAAAAAAATGTTTATTTCCAATTTGCGCGCCATTTTTTGGTTTATGGGCTACGCCAGTTGACCAGACCGTAGAGAAATGTCGGTAGTCTCATAAATGACGGTAACGCCATTTACCAAAAATTGAGGGTTACGCCTATTGACCTATGACCGATCGACATGTTTATTTTAGCAAAATAATTCATTTTACTAAATATTGTTGAAATCGCTCGAGCAGTTTTTCAGTTTTATATGTGGAACAAAACAGTTTTTCTTGTTTTTCTCAAAAACCAGTCAAGCAATTTTGATTAAAATTTGGGAAGATACTAGCCAAGATTTCATATATTTTTAAAAAAAATTTTGAATTTGTAGTTAATTTTTCCGGAGGTCCACTTAAACCTTAACATTATTAACCCATAATAGCTGCAATTATATTTTTCCACAATATTCTTATTGAAACTTTTAAAAAAATTAGAAATTCTAAACTTAATTAATTTCCCGAATTAATTTTTTTTCTTTCTACGATTTTTTCTTTCGGAGTATCTCTTTCTACAAATATTCATTAAAAATGATTGTAGTAATAATGGATAATTGTATTAAAATAATTTTTTTTTCTGCTACCGTGCGTAAAATACGTACTTTACGAACTTCACGGAGTGCGTAAATTACAACTCTTTAGGCACTAGTGAAAAAAAGTAAAATTTGACAAAAAATTTTCATAGCAACAAAATTACTTTACACACTAGTGTAAGAACTTTCTAAAATTAGTGTACGTTAGTAGGAAAAATATTGTATGAAACTCGTATGTAAAGTCCTTTTTTTGACTCGTCAAAAAAGAGTAAAATAACTATTTTTATTTGAATACAAAAAGCCAGACATTTTTAGAAATGACCATTGCAAATCTTTTTTAGACTGCAAAACTTCATTATGCATTTGGGCGTACAAGAGTACATTTTTTTACTAAAAGATTCTTGAGCTTGTTGCAACATATTTTTATTGATGAATCTTTTGTTATCAAGAATCTTTTTTTTTTTTTTCAGATATAATGGGTTCTTACCTCAAGGTGATAGAGGCCGGAGGAGAAGTAAGTTTGTTTTCTACAAAAGACAAGTTGCCAATGGCGTTAAGAGACTACGACATTACGTCGTAAGGACACCACATTCAACACAAGCCATTTTAGATGCCAATCAACATTCAATATCCTACACATTATCGAGAAACCACGCTGTCATAGTAGAGTATACAAGTGATGAGGACACTGACATGTTTCAGGTACAAACATCCTATTATTTAGTAAATTGGATTTTCGTATAAGCAGGTATCAAATCGTCTGGATAATATACGCAGACATCCGAACGGCGGATATTACTATTGAAATTTTAAATAAAGTTTCTAGACACTTCAAGGACGGGGACTTCTACTGATTTCTGAACGAATTTACGTCAAATTAGTTTATATCTAAGAGGCGCTGTTATCTCTTGCCTAGAGCCTAGTGCAAATAAATACAAAAATAATTTTTAACTGTAAATATCGACCGATTGCTATTAGGGGATCAAAACACCGGCTTTTAGTAAGCTCGCAAGCGAGGAAGGGATACAATAGATCGAAACAATTTTACCAAATAAAGTACCGAAATTCTCTGTCAAAATTTGATTGTTAAATTAAATGAATCCGTTAGAGTACCAAGTACCGGGCCTATAACCCATAGAGGAAAGTATCACGGACCCAAGCTTGGCTCAGGCTTGGCCCAACTATGCAGAACTCTGGGCCAAGCTTGTAAGCCAGTCTTGGGCCAGCCTTGGTAGAAGACTGAAATGATAATCTCGAGCCAAGCTTGGTTATCAAAACTGGTCCAGACTTCATTGTTAGCCAAGACTGGGTTATTCTTAATTGCCACGGCTGGTCCATGCTTGATTGCCATGACTGGCCCAAACTTCATTTTAAAGGCTGGGCCGTGCGTAATTGCTAGGTCTGGGCCATGTTTGATTACCAGAAATTCGTCATTGCCAGGACTACTTGTAGTTACCCGAATGAAGTCATTAATTATATAATAAAAATAATTATATCCATACCAACAGAGTCACTATCACTACTACTGTTAGAATCACTATTATCAAAATCATTGTTCAACGTCTGCAAATTACATGGTTTGACACCTAAAATGCTTTCTATATTTGAAACTTTTTTGTTTTATTTAACTCACGCCACCTTTTAACTCTAAGGTATGAATCAGACATAATGCTATCTATTAAGTAGCAACAAAAAGTACGATTTAAAGGTTAACAATAAAGAAACTCAACTACAGATATGCACATGAAAATAGTTTTACTGTTTCTCTGAGTTCTCAACGTTAATGTGGACACACTGAACACCCCGTGTTCCTTCTTCTATTAATTAATTCCCGCTACTCGCACGCCTCGCTCAGTGATAATGATTTAATAAACAAAATATACTAGAATCCCAGTCTTGGTCCAAAGCTGGGAAACTACAGGTAAGGCCGAGGCTCGGTTATTCAGTCCTAGGTCAAGGATGGGTAACTGCAGGCATGGTCAAAGCTGGATCTTCCATTCTTGGCCCAATTCTGGTTAGCCAATGAATGGCCGAAGCTAGGCTTTCCAGTATTGGCCCAGAACTGGGAAACCACAGCTAAGGCCGAGACTCGCTTACCCACTCTTGGACCAAGGACCGTCAAACACAGGCATGGCCAAAAAGCTGGGTCTCCCAGTCTTGTCCCAAGGATGGGAAACCACAGGTATGGTCTCGGTGGAGTACTCTTTCCTGATCAAAGCATGGGCCAATATAGGTACGCCGAAGCTAGATTCCCCAGTACTGGGCCAAGTATAGCCCCTTTGTCTAACTCGGGAACTCCTGTATGGGAAATCTACTTAATATTTTTTTATTTCAGATTGGAAGGTCCTCAGAAACCCCAATAGACTTTGTGGTGATGGATACTATACCGGGTGATAAGTCAGTAGAGACTAAAGTTAACCAAAGTACAATATCAAGGTTTGCTTGTAGAATATTATGTGATAGAACCAATCCCAAAATAGCTAGGATATATGCTGCCGGTTTTGATACATCAAGAAATATATTTTTAGGGGTGAGTTAGAAATCCATATGAATATAATACATACATTTTATTTTTTCAATCTTAATTTCCCAAGTTTGAGATTTTGTTTTTAAAGAAGTCGAGTCTTTTAAGCAAACTTTCAAAAGTATTCGCAAATTTAAAAAGAAAACTCAACGCCAATGCACTTTCAGCTGATTTTCCTTGTTTATAGTATAAATAACTTCCTTTCACTCGAACTCACGTTGTCTGATACGAGTAAAAGTAATACAGTGTAACCGCTACAACGGGCTATACAATGAATGGTAGATTGTCGATCACAATCTTATGCCTTTCGGGTCACTCATGTGAAGACGAGCGTGGGTTAGATCTTCTAAAATTATGAAAAAATACACAATAAACGAATACTATTGAATTCCTAATAAATTTGTTCTGAAAAGAACAGTTTGTTAATAATTTAATCTAAAATACAAATAATTTGTTGAAAAGAAATTGATCGATTCAAAATAATACAAAACAAATAACAATTGACAACAATGTATTAAAATTGAAAGCTGACACATTTGATGCCAACTTTTATTATGAAATTCACTAGAAAGTATTCCGTTAATAATCTGCCTATAGTACATTTACTACTGTGATATGATAAAAAATACATTTTTAATATACAATTTTATAAAAATGAACTCCATGCGTCTAAATTTATTCATTTATTTGCAAAATAAAATTTAATTATTTTTATTAGTGTGTGTGGTACCAATGACTGTCACTGATGTCATCTCTGACGTACATCAGTTTTTATATTGAATGCTCTTTAGTTCATTATGATGCTAATTAACCAACTTCGGCCCTGTCATAGAGTTCGGGTCTCCGCCCAGTTCCCCCACTCCTTTAACCTTTCTTTAGTTACATCTCTGGTCTCTTTAATCTAAGGGCAGGATCAAATTTGGTTATACTATCGATAGCTTTGGACTATTTCTTATGTGTGTGCGATTACATCTACAATACTTTTTCTTTTTAGGAAAAATCTTTAAAATGGCAGGAAAACGGTAGAGAAATCGATGGATGTACGACAAACGGAGTTCTCATTATGCATCCTCGTGGTAGTTTTTGTGGGGGCGAAGCCAAATGTGGATATTGGTTGGAGACGTCCGTAGGTGGAGGCATCTTTTCTTTAAGAGAGTCGCGATCTGCCCAACAAAGGGGTCAAGTGGTAAGAAATAAAGTTTTTATGCGAAATATATTCAAGGCTATATTTTTTTTGTTTATTATACGCCTCATTAGTGTGAGGTCAGCAAGCTAAACAAAAAGAAATTGTCATTAATTTTGACAGTTTTTATTTACATATCTTAAAAAAGTTAAAATAATTCATCCTTTTTCATGGGCATCGTTACACAATTATATAGGAGGGGCAAAATTTTGAATTTTTATTTGTTGAAAAACAAAGAAAATGAAAAATAAAAGAGCAATACAAATTAACAATAGTTTCTAATAAATAAAACAACCCAACAAAAAAGACAAAAACTAAAATAAAAAAAGACAAGAAACTTAAAACACATATTTTTAAAAAAGAGAAAGTGTGATATAAAAGAAAAATATACCTATGAAAAAATAAAATATTTATAGGAACACAAAAAAACTCACTCAAACACGTCGATGAATACTAGGAAAACGCAAATTTTCTTCCTCTACCTACAATAATCGATGACAGAAAACATGATTTCTTTTTAGTTTTTGCGTTATTTTTCAATGTACAAGGGGGGCAAGTGTCTCCCGTTTCCCCCATCAAACGACTCCTATGTCCTATTTTATTTTTTAAATTTGTACAACGCAGTAAACTACAGAGACATTTAAAGGAAAAGGTGTGAAAACTACTATACTCTGTTTTTAAACTAAGAGGAGCGATTTGAATTTAAGTTGGCAATTCTGTAGCCTTCTGATTGGTCAGATTACAGACCGGTGTGAACTTGGCAGCCAATTTCTAGCAGCCAAAATTCCGAATATTACCGAATGATCAGTAGCGTC
The DNA here is from genome assembly GCA_927349885.1 of Psylliodes chrysocephalus. Lineage (NCBI taxonomy): Eukaryota > Metazoa > Arthropoda > Insecta > Coleoptera > Chrysomelidae > Psylliodes > Psylliodes chrysocephalus. The sequence goes on from OV651817.1 coordinate 20,533,622, forward strand.
GTTTAAATAGAGGCAATTAATTATTAGGTGAGAAATAGGACACAAACAATTTAAATTTCTACCGAAATTTGATAATAGGATGTTCTTTTAATTGTCACATCAATATTAATTAAAATAAAAGGACAATAGAATACTTTAAAAATATTATTATTTTACCCGACAAGTTAATAAGTCACATCAAAAGGTATTTTACAATATTTATAATGGTAGTATTAACTCAAACAAAAAATATGATATAATAAAAAATTCCCACAAGGGTAAACTACCCCGTAATAATAAAATATATATTTTGTCAGAGAAACAAATAAGTTATCACTTTAAACTGTGTTTTTATTAGTTAAAATACATTATAATAAAAATATGAATTACTGTAGCCCCTCCCAACAGGGGTAAAATGCCCTTAGGATAATAAAAAAATTAGTTTTCCAAAGAAGAAAATAAATTATCAATTTTAAATGTGATCTTAAAAACTTCTACCAGTGTTACATACTTACAGTAAAAATATAAATTACTAGCGACCCTCCCAACAGGGGTAAAATGTCCTTAGGATAATAAAATAATTAGTTTTCAAAAGAAGAAAATAAATTGTCAATTTTAAATGTGATCTAAAAAATTTGTATTAGTGTTATATACTTACAGTAAAAATAGAAATTACTAGCGACCCTCCCAACAGGGGTAAAATGCCCTTAGGATAATAAAATAATTAGTTTTCAAAAGAAGAAAATAAATTATCAATTTTAAATGTGATCTAAAAAACTTCTATTAGTGTTATATACTTACAGTAAAAATAGGAAATACTAGCGACCCTCCCAACAGGGGTAAAATGCCCTTAGGATAATAAAAAAATTAGTTTTCCAAAGAAGAAAATAAATTATCAATTTTAAATGTGATCTTAAAAACTTCTACCAGTGTTACATACTTACAGTAAAAATATAAATTACTAGCGACCCTCCCAACAGGGGTAAAATGTCCTTAGGATAATAAAATAATTAGTTTTCCAAAGAAGAAAATAAATTATCAATTTTAAATGTGATTTAAAAAACTTCTATTAGTGTTATATACTCACAGTAAAAATATGAATTACTAGCTACCCTCCCAACAGGGGTGAAATGCCCTTAGGGTAATAAAATAATTAGTTTTCCAAAGAAAAAAATAAATTATGAATTTTAAATGTGATCTTAAAAACTTCTATTAGTGTTACATACAGTAAAAATGTAAATTACTAGCGACCCTCCCAACAGGGGTAAAATGCCCTTAGGATAATAAAATAATTAGTTTTCCTAAGAAGAAAATAAGTTATCAATTTTAAATGTGATCTAAAAAACTTCCATTAGTGTTATATACTTACAGTAAAAATATGAATTACTAGCGACTCTCCCAACAGGGGTAAAATGCCCTTAGGATAATAAAATAATTAGTTTTTCAAAGAAGAAAATAAATTATCAATTTTAAATGTGATCTTAAAAACTTCTATTACTGTGGTATACTTACAGTAAAAATATGAATTACTAGCGACCCTCCTAACGGGGGTAAAATGCCCTTAGGATAATAAAATAATTAGTTTTCCAAGGAAGAAAATAAATTATCAATTTTAAATGTGATTTAAAAAACTTCTATCAGTGTTACATACTTACAGTAAAAATATAAATTACTAGCGACCCTCCCAACAGGGGTAAAATGTCCTTAGGATAATAAAATAATTAGTTTTCCAAAGAAGAAAATAAATTATCAATTTTAAATGTGATCTAAAAAATTTCTATTAGTGTTATTTACTTACAGTAAAAATAGGAATTATTAGCGACCCTCCCAACAGGGGTAAAATGCCCTTAGGATAATAAAATAATTAGTTTTCCAAAGAAGAAAATAAATTATCAATTTTAAATGTGATCTAAAAATCTTCTATTAGTGTTATATACTTACAGTAAAAATAGGAAATACTAGCGACCCTCCCAACAGGGGTAAAATGCCCTTATGATAATAAAATAATTAGTTTTCCTAAGAAGAAAATAAATTATCAATTTTAAATGTGATCTAAAAAATTTCTATTAGTGTTATATACTTACAGTAAAAATGGGAATTACTAGCGACCCTCCCAACAGGGGTGAAATGCCCTTAGGGTAATAAAATAATTAGTTTTCCAAAGAAAAAAATAAATTATGAATTTTTAATGTGATCTTAAAAACTTCTATTAGTGTTACATACTTACAGTAAAAATGTAAATTACTAGCGACCCTCCCAACAGGGGTAAAATGCCCTTAGGATAATAAAATAATTAGTTTTTTAAAGAAGAAAATAAATTATCAATATAATTAGTTTTCCAAAGAAGAAAATAATTTATCAATTTTAAATGTGATCTTAAAAACTTATATTATTGTTACATACAGTAAAAATATAAATTACTAGCGACCCTCCCAACAGGGGTAAAATGCCCTTATGATAATAAAATAATTAGTTTTCCTAAGAAGAAAATAAGTTATCAATTTTAAATGTGATTTAAAAAACTTCCATTAGTGTTATATACTTACAGTAAAAATATGAACTACTAGCGACTCTCCCAACAGGGGTAAAATGCCCTTAGGATAATAAAATAATTAGTTTTTCAAAGAAGAAAATAAATTATCAATTTTAAATGTGATCTTAAAAACTTTTATTACTGTGGTATACTTACAGTAAAAATATGAATTACTAGCGACCCTCCTAACAGGGGTAAAATGCCCTTAGGATAATAAAATAATTAGTTTTCCAAGGAAGAAAATAAATTATCAATTTTAAATGTGATTTAAAAAACTTCTATCAGTGTTACATACTTACAGTAAAAATATAAATTACTAGCGACCCTCCCAACAGGGGTAAAATGTCCTTAGGATAATAAAATAATTAGTTTTCCAAAGAAGAAAATAAATTATCAATTTTAAATGTGATCTAAAAAATTTCTATTAGTGTTATATACTTACAGTAAAAATGGGAATTACTAGCGACCCTCCCAACAGGGGTGAAATGCCCTTAGGGTAATAAAATAATTAGTTTTCCAAAGAAAAAAATAAATTATGAATTTTTAATGTGATCTTAAAAACTTCTATTAGTGTTACATACTTACAGTAAAAATGTAAATTACTAGCGACCCTCCCAACAGGGGTAAAATGCCCTTAGGATAATAAAATAATTAGTTTTTTAAAGAAGAAAATAAATTATCAATATAATTAGTTTTCCAAAGAAGAAAATAATTTATCAATTTTAAATGTGATCTTAAAAACTTATATTATTGTTACATACTTACAGTAAAAATATAAATTACTAGCGACCCTCCCAACAGGGGTAAAATGCCCTTATGATAATAAAATAATTAGTTTTCCTAAGAAGAAAATAAGTTATCAATTTTAAATGTGATTTAAAAAAATTCTATCAGTGTTACATACTTACAGTAAAAATATAAATTACTAGCGACCCTCCCAACAGGGGTAAAATGTCCTTAGGACAATAAAATAATTAGTTTTCCAAAGAAGAAAATAAAATATAAATTTTAAATGTGAGCTAAAAAACTTCTATTAGTGTTATATACTTACAGTAAACATATGAATTACTAGCGACCATCCCTACAGGGGTAAAATAAATTGATAATTTATTTACTTCTTTGGAAAACTAATTATTTTATTATCCTAAGGGCATTTTACCCCTGTTGGGAGGGTCGCTAGTAATTAATATTTTTACTTTAAGTATATAACACTAATAGAAGTTTTTTAGATCACATTATCCTAAGGGCATTTAACCCCTGTTGAGAGGGTCGCTAGTAATTCATATTTTTACTTTAAGTATATAACACTAATAGAAGTTTTTATAATCACATTTAAAATTGATAATTTATTTTCTTCTTTGGAAAACAATTATTTTATTATACTAAGGGCATTTTACCCCTGTTGGGAGGGTCGCTAGTAATTCATATTTTTATTTTAAGTATATAACACTAATAGAAGTTTTTATAATCACATTTAAAATTGATAATTTATTTTCTTCTTTGGAAAACTAATTATTTTATTATCCTAAGGGCATTTTACCCCTGTTGGGAGGGTCGCTAGATTCATATTTTTACTGTAAGTATATAACACTAATAGAAGTTTTTTAGATTACATTTAAAATTGATAATTTATTTTCTTCTTTGGGAAACTAACTATTTTATTATCCTAAGGGCATTTTACTCCTGTAGGGAGGGTCGCTAGTAATTCATATTTTTACTGTAAGTATATAACACTAATAGAAGTTTTTTAAATCACATTTAAAATTGATAACTTATTTTCTTCTTTGGAAAACTAATTATTTTATTATCCTAAGGGCATTTTACCCCTGTTGGGAGGGTCGCTAGTAATTCATATTTTTACTGTAAGTATATAACACTAATAGAAGTTTTTAATATCACATTTAAAATTGATAATTTATTTTCTTCTTTGGAAAACTAATTTTTTTATTATCCTAAGGGCATTTTACCCTTGTTGGGAGGGGCTACAGTAATTCCTGTTTTTATTATAACGTATTTTAATTAATAAAAATATTTTAAAACACAGTTTAAAGTGATAAGTTATTTGTGTCTCTGACAAAATAAATATTTTATTATTACGGGGTAGTTTACCCTTGTGGGAATTTGTTATTATATCTATCATATTTTTGGTTTGAGTTAACACTACCATTATAAATATTGTAAAATACCTTTTGATGTGACTTATTACCTTGTCGGGTAAAATAATAATAATATTTTTAAAGTATTCTATTGTCCTTTTAATTTTAATTAATATTGTTGTGACAATTAAAAGAACATCCTATTATCAAATTTCGGTAAAAATTTTAATTGTTTTTGTCCTATTTCTCACCTAATAATTAATTACCTCTATTTAAACGACGCTACTGATCATTCGGTAATATTCGGAATTTTGGCTGCTAGAAATTGGCTGCTAAGTTCACACCGGTGATTACAGTCAGTTTCACACATTACTTTTTAGCATGAACATCAGCTAATAATTGATATTGTTGACAGTTCTTACATTTTATAATTTGATATCTCATCCATTACAGTTTTTTACTTTATTTCGTAAATAATAGTTATTCAGTAAGCAATTGTATTGAAAAATCTACTATTATGGATACTTCTACTATTAAAGGTAGCAATTCTTGAAAAGCCTTACAAGAAAGGGAAGATACCTTATTATTTTACATGCTGATTCTGAAGGTTTTGTAGAAAATGCATTATTGGTTTTTGAAGGTAAAAAAATGGGAGATTACCATGAAGAGATGAATTCCAAAGTATTTAAAAAAAAAATAATTTTATTACTGATTTTTTAAAACTAAAAATTGATGAATTTCTAACCAAAATGATTAAAACGTAAATAAATATTCAAGCAAATTTTATTTATTAGAATAGAATAAAACTATTTACAAAATTGTTATAACATTTAAAACACCATCTACTACTTTAGGGACAATCTTAATTTGGCACAATGAGTTAACATTACTTTCACAAAAAATATTTTAAAAATACTTAAAATTAATACATAGGTATGTATGAATAGTTCACTTTAAAAAATATATGTTGACATGTAGTGTTATGAAAATGTTGGTTCCAGTTTTCAAAACAAATTCTGACTCATAGGCCTATAAACTATTGAATGCCTTTATTTGCCCTCTAGCGCATTAACCATGGGTTAACACTAAATAAGCCATAATATCCACATTACTCATAGAAGAGATACCAGTAACTGTGTGATCCACTTGTCATTCACTGATTAACTTTTACTTTTTATACCTATAACAAATAATATCCTTAAAAATGTAAACAGATCTTTATATTTTATACTAACCTGGCTACATCTGGATATTCCATTAACAATTTTCTTAAATATTTAATATCCATTTTAAAAAGATCATAGTTATTCTCAAAAAGTCGATTTCAAAAGCAAGAAAAAAGTATTTCTGACATCAATCAACAACCATATTGACTTTAATTTGACAGTGACATTTCGTTTTAGACACACATTTCAGATCACAATAATGTGAAATTTGCGACTGTTGTCTGGGACCAATTAAAAAATTACTTCTATGACATTTATTCGTTTCTTAACCGCTCATTGGCCGTTCACCGAGTAAGGCCGATAAAGATAATTATTTAATATATTTTGAACACGACTTTATTTCGAAACTCGCTCTTAGTAACAAATCTAGTTACTTTTCCCTGTGTAAATGCATCTTTTCAATTCGCTCCTCCTAGTTTAAAAACAGAGTATAGATATTTATTAAAACAAAAAGCATCAAATTTTCATATATTTAATACAGAATGGCGCGAATTTTTTTTTCTACTACCGTGCGTAAAGAACATACTTTACGCATTAGTGAAAAAAAGTAAATTTTGACAAAAATTGTACATAGCAACAAAGTTACTTTACGCACTAGTGAAAAAAAGTAACTTTTATATTTCTAATATTAGTGGATAATGTGTACAGTAGTAGAAATATTATTGTATGCAACTCGTGTGTAAAGTCTCTTTTTTGAGTCATGTGATTGTCAACATTCACATTCGTCAAAAAAGAGTAACTTTATACACTTGTTCCATAAATAAACTATTCTTTAACTAGCTTTTTCCCGCGGCTTCGTACGCGTGGTGTCATGTTTATAATATAAAAAAAATGAATGATTTTTTTATTAATTTTTATTAATTTTTATTAATTTTCATTAATTTTTATTAATTTTTATTAATTTTTATCAATTTTTATTATTTTTATAATTTTTATTAATTTTTAATTATTTTTATTAATTTGTATTAATTTTTATTTATTTTTACTTATTTTTATTTGTTTTTATTTATTTTTAATAATTTTTATTAATTTTTATTAATTTTTATCAATTTTTATTATTTTTATAATTTTTATTAATTTTTAATAAAATTTATTAATTTTTATTAATTTATTAATTTTTATTAATTTATTAATTTTTATTTATTTTTACTTATTTTTATTTGTTTTTATTTATTTTTATTTATTTTTATTTATTTTTATTTATTTTTATTTTTTTTTTATTTATTTTTATTTAATTTTATTTATTTTTATTAATTTTTATCAATTTTTATTATTTTAATAATTTTTATTAATTTTAAATTATATTTATTAATTTATATTAATATTCATTCATTTTTATTCATTTTTACTTATTTTTATTTATTTTTATTTATTATTTATTTTTATTTAATATTTATTATTTATTTTTATTTTGTTAAATATTTTAATTTCTTTTTTTTTTTGTTTTTGTTTGTTTTTTTTTTTACGATACTCCCCTTTTTCCTTCCTCCTTAAAATGTAAAAATCCAAAAACCTTGAAATACGTCATTATTTACTTATGATATTTTCAAATTTTCAAATTTCTACAATTAAAAAAACCGAAAGTCTTATTCAAACTTTCACTTTCCGTTTCCTCCCTTAACCAGTACTATTCAAATTTAACCGATTGCTCTCGCACAAGTTAGGTTAGTTAGGTACGTTACTTAGGTTTATTTTATTATTCATTTTTTGTTTTTGCGAAGCAACCAGCGATGATTCTAGGCCACACAGGTTAGGTAAATTAGTTAAAATTTTTGTTTTCATTTTTTTTTATTATTCTATAATTTTATGAATATTTGGTTTTTCGATCAATTGCTTTTTCTATTAAATCTATTTTCGATCAATTTTCTTTTCGATAAAATGTTTTTTCGATCAAATGCATTCGATCAAATGTTTTCGATCAATTTTGTGCCACCCTAACTTACTAACTCCACTAATATTTGGGGCCCACGTCACAACCCTTGATCAACACTTCGATTCAAAAATACAAAAAAAAGGCTCCAAGCCCTCAATCAAGACCAAGATGCGGCCTAGCCGTATGTGACCTCAATTTCCCTTTATAGTTCTTTCCTTAGTTTATTATTATTTTATTTATATTTAATAATTATTGAATAATTAGCCTTGTACATGATTGCAACTTAAAACAAGTTCACGACATAATTAAACAATCTTTCATGTACAGGATGTTATTTAAATAATTAATTAGAATTTGGAAAAAATGTGAATTTATACGAAGCGTGACAATATCTCGCGAAAACTGACCACACGTTTATAATGTCACGGACCAGAAATTTTGTAAAACAAACACTTTTGTAGAAATTCGTAGCATATATTTTTTGCTCACTTAAATGTTTAATTAATTAATTTATTATACAGGGTGTCCCATTAGTGTGTAATTGTTCAAAATTTCAATTTCAGCAGATTTAAAATAAAAGTTATAAGAATTTTAAAAATATTTTTGGATTTACAGGGTATTCCGTTTTTGCCTGGCAAATAAAAATGTATGTTTTTTCAATAGAACAACTTGTATTTTATTTCATTTTTAGAATGGTTTGGTAATACTATATTCAATCTTAGTATTTTAAAAAAATATTACAGCATTTCCAAGCAATTAATTTTTTATGAAATTAGAGATGATGCAGGCCCAAATTAAATTATCATAAGGTATATTTTTATTGATCTTAAAATTGTTTAATTTACCGAGATAACATGTCTTAAATATGGCTAATTTTAAGTTCAATTTACTAATTTTTTTAAACGCAACAACCTGTATATTATTTTGACATAAAATTCCTTGTAAATTTGCTATCTAACGATACCAACATGTTAGCTAATAACACATACACACTGATTACACCGGGTGTCCCATCAGTGCGTAATTGTTCGATAACTGTTGTATCATTAATAAATATACAGGGTGTTCCGTAAACGAGGGGTTGACCAAGCCTATACATTTTTAAAAGCAAAACACCCTGCAGGTATAGTCTATTTTTATGTATGAGAGAGTATTAAAATAATAAAGCGTTCGTAATCCATAGGCGTACCACTTCTTTTAGTAGACAGTTAAAATATTTTTTGAAGTTATTCCTCGAATATACACTTATATTTTCACCTAATTAACCTGCTTATAACTTCTAAACAGCTGAAGGTAAAAAAGTGCAATTTTTTCTAAAATGTTCACAAGGTATGTTAAGAACATTGTGTCAAACGGGTTATGTAGGTATAAGGGTTTAAACTTTGACTTTTAAACAACGTTACGTTCATAAATAATAATTTTAATATAAAAACTACTTCTTACCTACAAATCCAAATCAGAATCGAAATCAGAAGATGAACTGTCGCAACCAATATTTACAATGAGTGGCTTGATCATTTCATCAGTAATATTGTCCAACTTCCACATTTTCTCTGTGACGAAGTCACTAAAATTCCCATTAATTTATTCCATAAATTAATTTCTAAAATTAATTTCCGTCTATGAAGATTTGCAAGACCCCCTAATATTTCCTTAGAATTACCGTTTTTAAACCTTTGCAAGAGCCCTCGTAGTTTAAAACTTTTCAATATCACAATAAATTAAATCTTGTCGTAAAATAGCAATTCTAGTAGATTTATCAGTAAGCTGATCAATTAAGGTTTTTTTTGCAAAACAACATATTTCAGAAAAGAAGGGACTACCGTCCCCACTCCGGCAAAAGTACGACTTTTGATAAAAGTAGATGTTTTCGATGAGAGGGCCTCTTTTTCCTGTCCGTCGGTATTGGAATTAAAAAGTACTTTTACGAAGTGTGTGTGTGTGTGTGCGTGTGAGTGAATACCGAGTTAGTGAAAGCTTAAGCAAGGAGGCCTTTTATTTAAAATTCCGTCTAATAATTCTCCCAGCAACATTTATTTCCGTCTATATTAATTACTTAAGAAATTCGACCAGTATTTTATATTTCTTAGTGCCTGTCAGGGTAACAAATTGGATTTAGATCCGGGGCTGTAGTACCCTTCAACCATTTCCGCGTGAATCAGGGGTGATAGCGGTATTCGCTTGCTTCCCCGTCGAGAATCAGAGTTTTCTTTTTTTCGCTTTTGTAGAAGCTATGGATTACCAGATGTCTACATAAGAGAAATTTGAATCCGAATAAATAAAATTAAAATCGTCAATATTCCCTAAAGTATTGGTCGAATAATACCGTTTTAAGTTACCTGTATTGGGACTATTGTGTCTAGCTAAATAATATTGCAGGGAGGATATTAACCGTCATTCTTACAAAGGCAACCGTCATTTTTTTTTCCTCTCAGGAGTGCAAAGTGATACCGTTCACTGCCGTTCATAAATTGTCTATAATTGATTACTGAGAATAAATTATTAACTTTTAATTTCTAAAAGGTATAGTCCAAATCATATTTAATTTTACTATTGTAGATTTTTGTCTTATGACTTAAACCGGTTATTTGCATTAGTAGGAAAGAATTTGTGCTAAGGGTGTTAGTGCCCACCGTTATATTTTTTTTTAAAAGGAAATTATTATTTTTATTTTCTCATGGGTATAGCATAGGTCATAGTTAATTTTACCGTTATAGCACTTTTCTGTTAACACCGAGACCGTCTATTTTATCAACAACACATAAATTTTACATTTATTTTATTACCGCTATTAAATATATATAATTACCGATTTCACCCTCGTGTCATTTGTTTTATTTTTTATTTTATTTATTTTTTTTTGTAAATATATTTTTAATTATAATTCCTGAGTTTAATTTTGAATTACTCCTTTACTTTTTCCGTTTTCAGGGCTTAGTTACTAATAGGTAAAAGTGCAGTGGAAAATTTTATTTATTCTATTACCCCAGTGTAGGTCAACTAAATAGTGAAGGTCTGACCGTTTTATTTATTTATTTTTTTTGTTTGTACCTGGACTCCACTGAGTCTGCTGAGGGTGTACTCTAAGTGCACCCCAGGGCCACAGAGTAGACTGCGTTGCCAAAACTGGCGCCTGAGCAACCCTTGTTCAAAGAACAGCTTAGCGCCACCCAACCCCTTTTCTTTATTTTTAGAGACGAAGAAAAGGGTGTTACATCTCTTCTTCTTTAATCGTATGATTTACTGCCTTTTCCCAGTTTTCAGGCTTCACATTATTTACAGCCTCCAAAAACAACTGTTTAACATCACTCATTTTAAAAGAATTATTTTTTCTTGAAACTTCTCCCTTTATCTGTGCCCATATCAGTTCAATCGGGTTTACTTCGCAATGATATGGTGGTGATATAACCACCGTCATCCCACGATTTTTTGCAATTTCATCAATTTCATATTTTTTGAATTTCTCTTTATGAAGGGAACACAAATGATACAGTTCTTTTCTCACAGAACCGGGATGGAACTTAATATTCTTTGAATTTAGCCAATTCTGTAAATCTTTTTTTAACCACTTGGTTGTGGGCATTTTTTCTATAAGTCTCGAGTGATAACTTGCATTATCCATTACTATTATACAGTTCTGAGGAAGAAGATCTATAATTTGTTCGAACCACTCTTTAAAGACATCAGCATTCAAGTCCTCATGGTAGTCACCGGTACGAGTAGATTCAAAAGTCAATAAACCACCTTTAACAAAACCGTTTGAACTACCGATGTGTACTATTATTAGTCTGCGCCCCTTTCCTGATGGTGGATTTAAACCAGTAGATAAATTATTTAAAAAAGCCTGTCTTCGACTTGTAACAGTTTCATCTTGCCAAAATTTATTTTGTTTATGTCCCTCGTTGATCCATGTTTCATCTAAATAAAATATATTTCTTCTTTGGTTTCTCATTTCTTTTATAGTCCTTAGGTAATTTCTTCTCCATACTACAATATCGCTTCTTTCTATTAAAATAGACTTTCTGGAATTCTTTTTCCATAGAAAACCTATTTCTTTTAAAAGTTTCCATAGTGTGCTTCGATTCATTTCAGGGTAATCTTCATCATCTCGAACCGTGGCAAGAACTTTGTCTACTGTTGGAAATTTTCTAAAAAAGAACGCATGCACTTTCCTTCGAAGTCTTTCTTTCAAAAGATTTTCTAATTAAAATTTTGGTTTTCCTGGAGCTTTACGTGCTGTTTGAAACTCACCACATTTCTCTTCTTTAATAACTCTGTAAATCGTAGATTTCCCAACACCAAGCGTACTACTAACTAATTCCACTGTGTCATCAACACTTTTACATAAATGTTTGTAAATAATTTAAAACAATTAAATATTAGTGTTTTTTCATTAACTTTTAAGGGGCCGATTTTTTGTCGTTTACGCGGCCCTTCCAAATTTTCCATGATCACACTAGAATTCACACTGCACCTTGCAAGTTGAAACTAAACGACATTTAGTAAACTGTCAAGAATACACAACTTGGACCTCCTTACTATATGCAAAACCTATAATCGCATTTTCGGTGAAATTTGTTGGGAAGGTATTTATCTACTTATAATTCGATTACTGTAAGAAATTCTTGGAATTAAAATAAAACAAAATTGGCAAATAGGTACTTATTGAAAATAATCTTAAGATACGGCTATGTAATCTTTAATACACAGGGCTTTTGGCCTGTCCAAACCTTTTTCTATTGTTCTGTACAGCTTATGTTTGTAAAGGGCCAATAAAAGACCCAAAACTTGGAATAGCTCAGGTACATTTATTACAATTTTAAGAAATATTTAGATTATTCTGTAAACATATTTAAAATGATTGTACTAAGTTTTGCATTAGAAATGCTGTTTTATTACTCTCTCATACATAAAAATAGACTATAGATATATCATAGCGACCAAGAAGGTGCCGGCAGATAACTCAATAGTACCAGTGCTAAAACTAGATATCTCAAGATCTCTAGTTATAAAATGTATATATTGGGAGTTATCTGTTTTTAGTCACTCTTCAAAAATAGGTTTGGTTGCTCGTACGTGATATCCAGTTGTTGCATTGAAAAGAGCATGAAAAATAGGACAGATTAAACTGAATAACACAAAATGCATAAATTTCAAGTTATCTAGTTGTTGCACTAAGGGGGCGATATTATTTATTAGATTCCTTTGTGACCTCGGCGAAAGGCCGAAGTTTTACCTAATTTATATTTTTATTCTAACTTTATTTTAAACAATGACAGTTAAAATACATTCGATAGGTCCTAATCATTAATATATTGACATTTTTTTAACTATTTTAGGTAGAAGACGTTACAAATGTGCTCCAAGATGGTACTTTGATTGATTTATGTGGGGCTACCTTATTATGGCGTTCTGCCGAAGGACTTGCAAAATCACCGGTAAGATCTCTAAACTATTATATACAGGGTATTTAAAATTTTAGCTTGATGTATTGAAATATAGGACTTGACGATGATTAAAATAATCGATTATTTTCGATTAATCCATTATTCGGTTGTTTTTATATTATTCGAGACATCTATTATTTTCTATTAATCAGTTATTTTCAAATAATCAATAGAAAATCGGATTATAGATTATTAGATTAATCGATATTATTTCATTGATTTAAAATATTATATTCGATTGTTATTAATTTATCGATTATTAGTAAATTTCTAATTCAATTACATTACATAATAATAAGGTAATAAAATGATCGTTTTATAATATTGAATTATCGATAGGACTGGGCGATTATCAAAATAAAGCATTATTTAAAATAATCGATTAATTTCAATTATTCGATGAATCGGGACAATAATTGATTATTTTTATTAATCGATTATTTTCGGGGTGCGCGTCGCCCCCTTACCCCCTATACGCTACGTTTTTTCGCATACTGCGTGGTACAGAATGTAAAGTATCAATAATTGCATCACTATCGGCAACAGTAAAACGTTGAGACTTCACTGTCTTAGATGGTCGGATAGTAATAAGCAGTACGCTTCTTTCTTCCTTGATATCAGCTAAGCGTAAATCGCACAATTCACATCTTCTACAAGAGCCAAAGATGCCACAAATAGCAACCACCTTCAAAATTAAATACGTAATTTCCGGTGCATCTGTAAAAAACTTCCGCAAATCGTCTTCCTCGAATACATATGCCTTCTTGACTACCTCATTTTTGTTAATTGCGTTCATGAATGCATGCACTTTGACGAACGATTTTATATCGACCCCTTTGTTTATCCTCAACATACTTTGTAATTTTGAATGGATAGTCCACATAGTCGATACTTTATACTGTTCCGACATTTTCTGGAGATAAGCGAGAACAACTCGTTCATCTATATATGTAACCATTTGCTCTTCTATCCACGTGTTGAATTTATCGTATTCTTTTTTATAAACCGCTTCGGATTTTTGTGGTATTAAGCGCGATTCTGCTTTATTATTTAAATACTCAATATTTGAACTCATTTTAAACAATAACAACTGTTGCGACAATTAATCTTACGTGACAGATTGAAAATAAATTTTTGTTTGTCTCATTTTCATGACAACGAGGTATATGAGGATATATCAGTATATAACGAGACTGGTGCTATAACTTCTTTCAGAGGTAACATTTTATAACCCAAAAAATGAGACATGAAAGCCTTATATTTAATGTACTACCCCGCAAGTAGGCTTTGATTGAACTTTTGACGTTTGTTACAAATTAATTATTGAATTGTCAGTGTTTTGCGTACCCATCGAAAAATGAAAGTGGAGCAAAGATACGCGATAAAATTTTGTGTTCGATTGGGTAAAACACCAACTGAAACTTTTGAAATGATTAAAGGTGCATATCTAGATAATAGTTTATCACGATGTAGAGTGTTTGAGTGGCATAAAAAGTTTAAAGACGGTTGTGAATCAGTTGAAGATGAACCTCGCCCGGTCGACCACAAACTGCGAGAAATGACACAAAAATTGCAGAAATTAACGACTTTATACAAAATGATCGCCGGATTGGCATAAAACGAATTTCTGACAATGTTAATTTGTCTTACGGTACCACTCAAAAAATTATTCATGAAGATTTAGAGTACCGGAAGATCGCGGCAAGATGGATTCCAAAAGTGATGACCGATGAACAAAAAGCGAATCGAGTGACAATTTGTCAGCAGTGGAAAAGGCAATTGCAACGTAACCCACAGTTTTTAAATAATGTGGTTACATGTGACGAAAGTTGGTTTTATCATTACGATCCTGAATTTAAGTCTCAAAGTATGCAATGGAAGCATAAAGGCAGCCCAAGACCGCAGAAGGCCAAAACTGCTAAAAGCGCTGGTAAAGTGATTCACCTGATTTTTTTTGATAAATTGGGCGTTATTTACGATCACATTGTACCTAGAGGACATACAGTAACAGGGGAGTACTATTCTAATGTACTTCGAGGACCCTTAAAGGCAAAATTAAAGAAAAAAGGGCCGCTTTATCAGGACTTTGGCTGGACGCTGCATCACGACAATGCTCCGGCTCATAGATCAATGATTTGTCAACGAACAATTGAAGAATTAGGGGTTGAAATTATGGTTCATCCCCCCTACTCTCCTGACCTTGCTCCATGTGACTTCCATTTGTTTCCTGAAGTCAAAAAAGAATTGAGAGGTAGAAGATTTGAGTCGGATTTAGAGCTCAACAACGCTGTGATGGATATACTAAACAGACTATCAAAAAATGGTTTTTTAGAAGTTTATGATAAGTGGATAAAGCGATGGGATAAGTGTATTCAACAGAATGGAGAGTACTTCGAAGGATAGTTGAATTTTTTTAAATAAATGTTTCGTTCTTATACTATAGCACCAGTCTCGTTATTTTCTGATACATCCTCGTACTAATGTTGCATCACAAATTCAACCATTTTCAGTTATTAGTTCTTATTTCCATTTTTTTGTAGAAATAATACCAATATTTAGAATTTCAAAGTATACCAATAAAAAAAATAGCGTAAAGTATTCGTGGGTAACTGGTCTTTAAAACACTTGCTCTATTTCGAGCACGACGGCGCAGCCGGAGTGCTCGAAAAATCGCGCATAAAACACGCGCGATTTATAGACCGTTATATCCTCTCATATTTTAATATACTATTTAACCACTTTGCTCAGAATTGGGATGTTATATTATGTTGATAATGGGGTGTTAATACACTGCGACCTAAAATATCTATTGTGCCCCCTTCTGTAGCCACTGCACTAAGGAAATGTCTCAATGCCTATAGCGACCCTTCCAATCCTATTTTCTCAAGGAAGTGTAGGATTTGAAGTGGCTTCAAGTTAGATAAGTCTCCCTCTTCTATTTTATATCCTCCTAGATATAGTGCCCTTGGATTCTGGAGTGCTACACATTCAGTTAGGATGTGAATGGAGGTTTCGTCCTCCTCCTCACAGAATCTGCACTCACTATCCTCTACTACTCTCAGTTTACTTAGGTGTCCTTTTAGTCAGCAGTGCCCGGTGAAGATCCCTGTTACAATACGTAGCCTGTTCTTGCTCAGGCAGATGCAGGCTTCCGATCTTTTTTGGTTATATTCACCCAGAAGTATCTTGGCCTGTCTCAGCCCCAAGAGATTGTTCCAATTATCGGTTCTTCTACTACCCAATTCTTTTTTAATCTCTTCTAATATTATGTTACTGCTGATACCGCAGAACTGGGATTGGCACAGGTGCCATTTGGTAAAGTACAACGTTTTACATGCTTTTGGGGTATATTTCATTTCGTTATCAGATGACGGTAAACATTTGTAGTGGGCTCTTAGGCTATTAGGCTTATGTATAGATTCAGTCGTTTCAAAATATTATTATCACCTTGGTAGTATGTCTAGTTTTGAAGTTATTTTAGATTGTTTGTTGATCACAAAATATCAAAATCTTTTAATTATTAATTTTCTCATTTCTGTTGAATACAAATTTTCTTATATCTGGTTTAATATCTAAAGGGTGTCCCAACAAGAACTTGAATTTTTTATGACAAAGAAAACACAGTAATTAAAATACAAGTATTAGAAATTAAAAATTTAAACAAACCGACTTCAAAAACGTGCAGATGCCATCACCACATCTTAATTAAATTTATATGGGACCACCCCTGAGGTACCCCCTTACTAACCAAAAAAAGAATCATATAAATCGGACAAGGTTATCGCTAAACATACATAAAAAATGAAGAGTTTGAAATTTTTCTCATGGACCCAATTATTAGATTTTGACCAAATTCATATGGGACCACCCCTGAAGTAACCCCTTTCTAACAAAAAAAGAATTAGTGATCTCGGACACCATGTTAAAGAATTATCGCTGAACATACATAAAAAAAAAAAAAATATCGCGACGAATTGATCACAGGTGTCTGGAAGGCAGAGAAAGTTTTCGCACGAACACGATCTGCCATATTGACAGGAAATCGTTAACAAAGTCCCCAGGAAATAGAAAAAACTTACCTCCAAATCATACCTGTTCCTAAACGTGATTTTTTCGTGAATCCGTAAATATAAATTTCATGGTTGAATAAACACAGTGAAAATTTTTCTTCATGGCTATAATTCGGATATTTTGAATAAGACACAACATTTTTTGGCTCAAAAATGGTGAAAATTGTAGCCAGAAAAATTCTCTTTCCGAATAACACATTGAAAAATATTAATTTTGCCATTATATATGAGCAGAGCCACAAAATATATACTCATACTCGCTTTGCTTAAAAAGCAGATTTTATTCAAAAATGCTAAATGTCCGACGTTCCGTTGGGTTGAGAATGTCCAGAAACTGTCCCTTGGGACTCAAAAAAGTTTTTAAGGGATGAAATAAGGGAGCTAAAGGTTATGAAATACTTAGATCAGTGAATAGCATTGTTAGGAATGACAACATATTTAATTCATTACAACACATGATTATTATTGCATATTTACTCAATTGCATATTTATTCAATTGCATATTTATTCAATTGATACAACTCAGTGAAGATATTATGAAATAACAGTCTGGTCGAATATATTCTAAAAGTGTGTATTTGATACAATTCATTCTTTTTCTGTGGAAATTCAAATATGTTTTGGCGAGAAATCAACAACAGCTGCTTTCAATCTAAGCAGGTAATCTGAATCATCTAGATTATTAAATTTACGTATATTCCAAAACTTTAGAAATTCTCTATGTATCGATTCGCCAACCTGCTTGGACCATAGACCAAAACCTTCATTATCGTTCAAGAATTCGAGACTTTCTTCAATGTGGCATAGAGTAATGTGAATTTTAAGAGTTTCAGTTACGTCTATTGCGAGAAGAGCTGTCTTCAAATCTTTAATATGATGACTCAATTCAGATTGAACCCTCCTGACCGCAAAGCATGAGTGCACAATTTTATCCATAGCTCTAAAAGCCGCAGTGAATGGTTGAAGAGCTAGGGATCCGCGCAAGTGTTCACTGATTTCTGGTTCCAATAGCACATATGCTCGCTTAAGTAAAGTTCTGCAGGCATTCCCTTCGAAAGCCTCTTCATGATAGTTTTTTGATACCAATTTTAATTTCTGGGGCCAGAGCAGAGCTTTTTCCTTGCTGAGAAGAGGTACGAGAACTATCCAAAACAAATGATTCACAAACCCTTCGAGAATGTGCAATTCGGGGATAATGCACTTCTGCAGTACTGGAACATTACCATCCTCGACGAATAGAGGTGTATTTATGGTACTCCTGGACTTATTCGCAACTTTTTTATCGCAACCCAAAGATACGAATTCTTGATAATCTTTGCGCAGATCACCGTAAGTTTTCTTCGCCAGAAGTTCTTCATCGGGAAAATCTCCGTTGTTCTCGTCATTTGTGGGGGGATCAACTCTATTAATGTCCATGCGATTCCTTAAATCTTGCAGCTTCACGAAGCAATAAGGGCAAGGGAACGAGGAGGTAGCTGTTTGTTGACCGTTGACAATTATCAAGAGTTTCAGATCAGACATAAATTTGAACGAAATGTCGTTTATTTTCATCAATTCAAATAATATCTTCACATTTTCATAATTCTCCTTGATCGCAGGTACTGTTGCCAACATAATTAGTTTATGGACATTTGTTACTTTGTCTACTTTGTTTTTTCGCCGACGAATGATCTTCATTTGAATCTGCGATGGATTCGGACAAATAATCCTCTGTAATGATGGTCATACATACTTTGAATAAACCTTGACCACCATCAGCCATTATTTTGATAAGGTAATTCCCAATAAGATTGCGTTTACTTATTACCGTATCCAAGATTTCTTCAGCATTACCCCAAATGACAGGTCTTTTCTGTTTGATAGGGTTTTTTGCCCAATTTCGACCCAACCGGACGTCGGACATTTAGCATTTTTGAATAAAATCTGCTTTTTAAGCAAAGCGAGTATGAGCATATATTTTGTGGCTCTGCTCATATATAATGGCAAAATTAATATTTTTCAATGTGTTATTCGGAAAGAGAATTTTTCTGGCTACAATTTTCACCATTTTTAGCCAAAAAATGTTGTGTCTTGTTCAAAATATCCGAATTTGAGCCATGAAGAAGAATTTTCACTGTTTATTCAACGATGAAATTTATATTTACGGATTCACGAAAAAATCACGTTTAGGAACAGGTATGATTTGGAGATAAGTTTTTTTATTTCCTGGGGACTTTGTTAACGATTTCCCGTCAATATGACAGATCGTGTTCGTGCGAAAACTTTCTCTGCCTTCCAGACACCTGTGTGATAACCTCCTCCTTTTTTGAAGTCGGTTAAAAATATGCAAATATTTTATTGGATTTTCAAGAAAAAATGTTGACATTAAACAATACAAAATATCTGTCAAATGGCCATGCGGCGGCTCCATTAATAGGTGTATATTCGTTTGACGAAATTTTGGAAAACGTTTTAGAGCAAAATCGGCTGGATTTTACGAATATTACGTTCGATTTCTTCCTTCAGATCTCGAATCGTCTCGGGCTAGTTCCCATACACTCTATTTTTTAAATACATTCAGAAAAAATACTCTAAGGGCGTCAAATTGCAACTTTTCGGCGGCCAGTTTTGATCTCAAAATCAAGAGATTGTACGACCTGGGAACTTTATTTGCAGTAACGCCATTGTTTCGCGTGCGGTGTGGCAGGTCGTGCTGTCCTATTTAAACCAAATTGGACTTCCAAATTGATTTTTTTAGATTATTAAAAGATCTAGCCAAAATGATGGAAGTTGTGAAAAATATTCAACATAAACATATCAATCACATTATTTTGAATCACAAATCCCCAGCGGTGTTGCCCCAATTAATAGGAGGTAGAAAAAAGAATGGGAAGGAGTAGGGCATCCAAAATGTGGCGCAATAAGCGATTTAGTATCGGCAAGCGAATTCCAAGAGAATAGAAAGCAGGCTGGACGCCAAGCTTGAATGAGGAAGGCTAGAAGCTGGACGCAAGCCTAATTGGATGAATATGCTGCCCAGGGGGAGCAGAGGGGTACCTGAAAGAGTGAAAAAAATCATAAAAAATCATATTTAAAGATAACTTAGGTATCTAACTTGTTAGAATTAAATATATGATTCTAACAAGTTAGAGAAATGTTTGAATGTGATTTTTTCACCCATTTAGGCACCATTCTGCTCCCCTTGAGGAGCAGTTTCCCCCCAATTAGGCTTCCGTCCAGCCTGTGGCTTTCCTCATTTAGGTTTTGGGTCCAGCCTGCTTTCTATCCTCTTGGCGACACTGAAAAATTATAGAGATCGATATCGCAAACAACTTTTATTTCAACAATTTTCATAAAAATCAGAATTTTGCACATTTTGTCAAATTTCTCAAATACGGACCATTTCAGGAAATTTTGACAATTATAGATAATAATATTAGAAGTAACTTTTATTTGAACTATTTTTTTCTCCAAACATAAATAGCAGATATATTCCATAAAATATAAAAAGGGCCTTCCATAAAGTACCCCCCCAGATGTTCCGACTTTGTCCAAAATCTAATCATTTCACGTCAGGCCAAAATAAAACTTAAGTTTAAAATTTAATGTTTTTTCTTTATCCGTTTTTGAGTTTTCTTCAAATTTCGAAACCACCAAGTTATTTATGTCCATTTCGTTCTCTTACAGCCAAAAAAAAAGTCTTTCAGCATGCTACGATAGCGATCACCATTTACACTCACGGAGACATATTCATTATTTTGAAAAAAATAAGGTCCGATGATCCCTCCTGTCCAAATCGCGCACCAAACTATCACTATTTCACAGAGCTGGGTATGAGTACTGAATAAAATACTCGTACTCGAAAATTGTATTTATAAGTATTTTATTCGTAAGTACTTTTATAGAAATAGTTTACGGATACGAGTAGTAATCGTGAAAATACCAGTAAAGAGTACGAGTAGTTTCACAAAATTAACCTAATAATTAAATAAACTATAAAACAAAACAAAGAAAAACCACTATAATTTTTAAATAAAAATAGTCTTTATTTACCTAAACAAAAACAAAAAACTATTCTAAAATAAATAAAATACAAAAACTTTGTTTAGAATATAAATAAAACAAACATGGTCAACTTGACAGTAAACAATTAAATACAGTTTTTTGAAACTGGTAATTTTTAACTTTGTAAAAACTCATCTTTATGGTTCCCTACTTTATCGTTATCGTGTTAAAGCAAATCAATATTATTTCGAATACACCTTCACATGCTGAAACAGAAAAATGGGGTTTCTGTTATATTAAACATTTTTAAACTGTTTGTAATCGTCCCCATGTGTTTTTTTTTTTTTTTTTAAATAAATTTTGACTGCACCCGAACAAAGTTTTTCGAAATATAATGACCGAATAAACCAGGGAACTTTTTATTTATACAAAATTCTGCTATGGTCAGGAAATTATCCTTATTCAAATTAACGAAGATTGTGTATGGAGACTAGACGTTTAATATTTAACCGTTCTCGTAGGAAATGCATTCACACCACCACAGAACACCAAAAATAATAAAACCAGTGTTGCCAACCGCAAATAACGGAATTACCCCCAAATTAATTAAAATGCTCCATTTTACTCACAATAGCAACAAAATCCTCACAAATTCCTCACACAGGTTTAGAAACACAATTTAGATTCAAATCCATAAAAATAAGAAGAAAATAGTTTTTTTTTTTTTTTTTTTTTTTTAGACAGACAAATAATTTAGTTCAACAATATATCACGCTATCTAGTAGCGAAGAAATACATTTTTGAAGTAGTTATTATTTAAAGATAACTACATTTTCCTGCTAATTGCAATAAAAAATATTAAGTAATCTATGAATCACTCGTTTCTCGTAAAAATGTCAGCACACAAACAATAGGCAAATCGTTTTTTAAAACCGAATACCTACATTCTTCATTCAAAAATTCAGCACTGTCGGAAATTTTGCCAGTGATCTGACGCCATCTATCAGATTTTGCCATCACTATCTAAACTACTGATGATAATTTATAGAAACCGAAAATATTCAAGATCTGATTTTTTAAACGCTAATGCTGAAAATGGTGCATTTAACAAAAAAAATCAACTAAAATTTAGAGTTGTATCATAATTTGAAAAATATACATAATTTTGATGAATTAGCTCAAGAATACTGAATCCTCACAATTTCCTCTTAATTGGGTCAATGCTGTCACTTTTGCTTACAAATGTAAGCATTTACCTTCATATTGGCAACACTGAGTAAAACGTAAAACGCCCAACGAATTGCTTTTCCCAATATTCCTAACCCAAATCAGAGACCGCAGCCCGAACGCAACCGAGGCCGTTTCGCGTCGTAATTCGTGATACTGGCGATCGATAGTAGCGACTGGCGCTTAACATGCGACGATCAAAAAATGCCGACTACTCGTAAAATAATACTCGTATTTTACAAGTACATTCTATGAGTAGATTTAAATTTACTTGTAAGTACGAGTAATAAGTACTTAAAATAAAAAATACTTATAAGCAAAAATAACGAGTAGTTATTCTACTCGTGGTCGAAATACGAGTAAAAGTATTCGAGTACTTGCCCAGCTCTGCTATTTCAGGATGCATTGGAAGCTCATGCATAGCATGCGGATGCTCTTCCCCTCAAATCCGACAGTTCTGTTTATTCACAAAGCCATTCGAATGGAAGTGCGCCTCATATCTAAAGATAATTTTGTTGAGGAATGCATCGTCAACTCCGTGTTGTTTCGATATCCAATTCGAAAAGTTTCTGCGCTGTCTATGATCAGCTGGCTTAAGCTCTTGCGTCAACTGTATTTTGTAAGGATGAAGATGCAAATCCTTTGTCAAAATTCGTTGTAATGTACTGCGACTGATATTTAATTCCTGGCCGCGATGTTGGATGGAAGTGTTTGGATGTTCGTTAACACTGGCTCTCACGGCGGCGATGTTTTCAACAGACCTTCCAGGATGACGACGCCTAACACTTGTTTCGTCTTTCAATGCAAATGTCCGCTCAAATTTGTTGATCAAATTTTCAATAGCGTACCGCGACGGACGATTATGTACACTGAAATGTTCACGTAACCTGCGCATTGCCACTGTAAAATTTTCTCCATATCTGTAATGGGTCTTTACAATTAATAAACGTTCTTCAAGAATGTAATGCGGCATTTTCGTTAATGTCAATGTTTTGACAGAACTCATGCCTAATATGGCCCATTTGATGTTTGACAGACGGAAATGGTGCGCGTCTAACAATCACCGTCACTTAGAAAGTAACTGTTGTCACTAAATAATAATGTAGTGGCCAAAAGGACGCCAGTCATCAACGGGGGGTACACTGTAAGTGTAAAGGCAGCGACTGCCACCAGCCACAATCAGGGGATAAGGTCCTTAGAGCTTATCCACTCTCACCATGACAAAAAAAGGAAAAAGACAAAATAAAATAATAGGTTTAAAATAAAAGAATTTTCCCCCGTGATGAATAGTGCGAGCGGGTTAAGTAAATGGCTTGGCAAACTGATAATAGGTATCTATAGTCCTTACTCGGGGGTAGGTTCGCCGGGGCTTCGCAAAAGTGCCCGGAGTGTCTTTTGACAAAAAAGGTAAGGTAGACCTGATGAAGATGAAATATATTTTGGTTAAGAATTAAAAAAAAACATCTAAATAATTATTTAATTATCTAACTCTGGATTTTGTTAGATAGCTTATCTGGACTAGGGGTTGTTCCTCCTTATGGAACTCGGGCTGAACTCAACAACTCGTAACACACATAAGATAAAAACAGATGAACGTTTAACAACTTAATATATTTAGCTCAATATATTTAAACGTGTAACAAGTTTAATCATAGAGGAAAAAAAACGATCAAGTAATACAATATGTTTGGATATACAAGATTCACCCTGAGGTTCTCACCTGATTCGGTAAATCAGTCGACGATAACAAAGTACCGATAACTAATGTAAGAATAGATAGCAAACAAAATGTCAGGAATCTCGTTGGATCTTGTAGCTACCAAAGTCAAAAATAAACTATATCACTTCCTATTAAAATTTACGATGAGAGCTAAAAAAATAATTTGGCAAAATGAAAAAGAGAACTGTCACAATTTTAATATAGTGAAAGAAACGTAGTTTCGATTTCACTAAGTTTAAATCGATTGGCTGATATTTATTATTTAATCACAACTTAAAAAAATTACTTTTTTTACTACTAACATGAGAAATCACCATTATTTACTCCATTCCTCTAATGAGAAGTAATATTTCTCTCCCTAGGTAAATAATGATAATAAAAAAAAACCTAGGTAAATAATGAAACTAAATTTCATTAGTTTCATTTTGTTAATTTGACAACTAATCTCCCAGACTACTTGATATTTTATAAAATATTTGAAAAATAAGTAGGAAATAACTAAAGCTGGGTTTATCAAATCTAATCAAATCAAATATGTAGGCTTTTTAGATGTTGTCTAGGGTATCTTCGTGAACAGTATAAAGACATTTTGAGATCGACACACTTTATTAAATGAAAATACACACAATCTCTGTGACAAGGTGCTCGCACTTGGTACAGTAATCGCCAAATGTGAAGAACCAACGACGCCCATTTATAATGCTACGAACACGCCTACCGATGAATAGAATTGGTAGCTTACCTAGAAAGTTGTAAACCAGGGGCGCGTCTTTTTAAGACATAAAATAAATGGAAAATAATGAATGATACTTGTTCATACATATTCCTTAGTGTTATTATTAGTACATAATTCTATAGTCAATTAAAAAATCATTATTTTTAAGCCGACTTTAGGTTAAGGCTGTTCTACCGCTTTCCGTTCGGTATTTATATAAAATTCTGTTACGGTCAGAAAATTATCCTTATTCAAATAAATTAAATTGTGGTAAAATTGTATATTGGTCAAACAGGCCGTACTTTAACAAAAAAAAGCTATTTAAAACATTACAATAGTTATACTAAAAATAAAAATAATTCTACAAAACATATTTTTATCTGAAAATCAATCGTTTATGCAAAAATTGTTTCACATTTTGAGAATAAAGGCATTAAATTAAACCATTTAGAAACACTTGAAATAAATAGATTTAAAAATTCAAATATCCTCTTAAGTGATCAATTAGATATTAATAACTGAGCTTAATTAAATCTCTTTACCTATTCTTAGTTTTCTGTGAGATAATCCCGGTAATATTATCTTATTGGAATTTTATTAATATATTTCTCTTAAGTACCTACTTTAACTAATTAGTTTATTTTGTATATATATTAGAAATGTAAATGAGTCACATTTGAAGAAGTTGTAGTTAGAAACAATTGTTCAATTTTTAATTTTTATTTCTTTAAATAAAAGTGTGAAAATCTACCATGTTTGGTTTTTCTCATTTTAATAATATGGATTTTCATCAAGTAAAGGCCGAAACTATCAAAAAATTAAAAGTAAATGGTATTAAATACTTACCACTTATATAGTATATAAGTAAATACAAACAACGTAAACAGTAAATCACAAATAAATAATGTTCATATGTCTTCGTCAGATTCTTCGTTGGAAGAAGACTCGTCACTGTCGTCACTGGAATCCTCATTAGGATTAATGACGATAGGATTAATTTCCGAACATAAATCAGTTTGTATTTCTCTTTCAAAATATTTATCTTCTACCTTTATAACATAATCGCATCTCTTTTTCCATTCCTCCTTACCGATTTTGTTAAATTCTTCTTCTGCTAATTGTTTTATGTCTTCTAATTTAAAGGTAACATTTCTTTGACTGACATTATTCTTAGATATAAAGGACTTTTTCTCCCCCCTTCACCTTAAAATTACTTCAACTCACACATGGCTACCCCCCTTGTCAATTATTCTTAACAGTTGCCCAAACCAATTCGATAGGGTTCAAGTCGGGATGATATGGGGGTAACCGTAAAGCGGTGTGGCCATATTCTCGACACAACTCATCAAATGCATATGTTACATGTCGGTCCTTATGAGATTTAATCACTTCATATAACTCTGGTTTCAAACTTGTTGGATTAAAAGGTATGTTGTATTTTGTCAACCATTCGATCATATCATTCTTCAAAGAATTGGAATTAGGTGCTCGATTTGTCTGTACATTGTGATAACTAGCATTATCACAAACAATTACTGAATTAGATGGAAGATTAGGTATTAACTTCTCTCTTAACTATTTGCCGTAATTTTCCGAATTCATTTCGGAATGATAATCTCCAGACTTGGTCCCTGATTTAAATATCAACAAACTATTTTTGATAAAACCCATTTCTCCCCCACCGTGAACTATAATAAGCCTTTGGCCTTTTGAAATAACAGAAAACAAACCTTTTGTTGAATCGTCTGTCCAATTCTTGGAAGAAGTATGTCCGCTGTGTATATATGTTTCATCTAAATAAACGATTGGTCTATTTTAACTTCTAAAATATTTTATCTGTCTCAAATATTTTACTCTTAAAGTTCTATTTTTCATTTTTTCCACCAAAACTTTACGATTATTTTGTGTTTTTCTCCATTTAAATTGTAATTTTTTAAGGACTCTTCTTAATGAAGTTTCTGATATGTGGATATCTAAATCTTCCTTAATTTTATTATTTAACCTTTTAACAGTAACAAGATACTTTTCTGTTATATGAAAATCGTAAATTATTGTGGTCCCTCAATTGATATTCAGGGAGATTCGCAGCGGTTGATTTTTTGACAAAGTTTTTCCTAGGTGTGGAAAATGTAATTTTTCCAGTTGTTTCCATTGACTGTTCACCTTCCTTCAAATTTCTTTTAACGGTAGTATAAGAAACACCTGTAAAAACGTAATATTATATTAATGGTAAATTTAGTATTTTTTCATTTAATAGGAAACAAAAATTTTTAGAAACAGAAGATAAATTTTAAAAATTTAAATATAAAATATTAATCAAAAATAAAATGCATAGAAATGTATGTAAAATACAAAAAAATATGGAAAACTACGCAAGTTTAATTGCAAATAAACCACAGAGTATGTTTACCTGTTGCTTGTGCAGTTTGAAGTTTGATATCATCTAAAGTAACTCCTTCCTTTTTTGTTGCGTCAAAATATTTAAAAACATTGTATATTATTTCACGACTTTGTCCGTTAATAACAGATCTGCGCTTTTTTTCACCCACAATAGAAGACATCAAAAATAAAACCAGTCACTTTAACCAAAACACAGAAACAAGAAACAAACAATGATCTAGTCGTTACGCTACTGACCACGGGGGTTGGATTCCATGTAAATAGTTGGTAACAAGTGTGCTTGACCTCGATAGTAGCGCGCTAAGCGCTTACGGTTGAACTACACCTGTCAGTTTCAGCCGATAAAGTAGAACACTACTAATTAGAGCGATTTAAAAATTGGCGGGCTTAATAATTTAGAATTTGAAGCACTTTGAAGTAACATTTTCCTATTTGACAACTTTTACTTACAACTACTAAACAAACAATAAGTTTAGTGAATTTTTGTGGTAGGTAAATGTTGAAAAATGGAAAATGTCACTTGTTTTAACTGAAAAATAAAATTAGTTGAAAAATAAAACACATTTTTAACAAGTTTAATTTATTTAGAATTACCATGTAATTACATGTGTTTCATTTTGAACATAACAAGCACTATATCACACACTAAATTACTGAAAAATAAAAATATAATATGATAACCAGCATAGCACATGACAATGTTTTTGTTATTAAAAAAACCGGATATAGTTTTTATAAAAAGTCAAAGTAGTTCATTTATAAACACAATTGTTTTAATGTTTTAAATATCCCTTATTAATCCAAGGACAAATCATTCTAATTCTAATATTCTTATACTTATTGTCCCTTTAAGGCCTTTCCGCATCTATTTCAATCTAGAATAGTTGTAATGCCTATTTCGGGTACAATAAGCCTCCAGCTTCATACAGGTGGACTTTGAAACTCACCCTAATTAAGAAACACATTTATGTACCTACATTCCAAAAATCTCCATACCGAGGAATATCTAAAACAAAACAAAAATAAAGGTGCAGTGTGTATCTTAAAATTAAAAATTAACAAGAGTCATAACTTTTTTAAATTTTTACATTTTTCTTGCAATAAAAGGTATAAAAATTTCAATAAAAATAGAAAACATCTGATTTATGATCTTTATAGGTGAATTATGTAAAAATTAGTATGTTGACCTAAAAATATATCATATTAGGTTTTGAACATATTTGGGTATTATTTGATAAATATAATAATGAATATCACCCAAAAATTGGACAATAACTTTTTGAGCATAAATCATTGGCCTTTTCTTAATCTTAGTCTTTATGAGTAAAACTAGGATGAGGTTCTATAATATTTGTTTGTAAATTGGCTTCACACAGTTCGCTCAAAACTCCTTTCATTTTTTTGACCACAAATGTTTAAAATGTGGATCCATTTATCTCTAATAGCAGGAAAAACATAAAATTTCTTGTTAGTTTTGTGAGAAAAATACTTACTTCTGCAATTAAAATTTAAATGAATTGTTAATGATTTTCTTAAGAACCTCCTAATAGTTAAATTAGTTAAATCTAACTTACACTTATTTAATACAATTTACTCACCTACATTTGAAAAAAATATCACCTGCATTTGAAAATGAAAATAATATCAGGCTGACATATTTATAGCAACATATCCTAATTTATTTTCAAAGCCAGATTTACACCATCTAATAATATTTAAATTTAGCTTTAACTTTAAATTTGTTAACGATTATCCCTCTATTTGATCACACATTATCTTAAAGTGAAATTTAAAGGGGTAAATCAGTAAAATTATTGATTTCTTTTTCATTATTTTTGAAAACATATTTTTTTATGGGTGTAAAACGGGTTTGAATTTAGTGATAGCAGCGCGCTAAGCGCTTACGGTTCAACTACCAACAAGGAAACAAGTCCCGCCATTTATTCAAACCTTCTCTTTTTATTTTTCTATGCTACTGACCGTACGCAAGGACAAGGTTCAAATTGTGAATGGGCGTGGCGATTATTAAGTAAACGAATTTGAACATTTTGCGCTGGTTCCTCAGATATGGCACTTACTGTACATACGTTGATCTTTATAAGAATAGAAAAAAGGTTTTTGTACGTTGGGTAGGTATATAATCGTCGTTTATACAATACTTCACGTCCTTCGTCTTTTTCGGCTTTTTACAATTTCGTCGTATTATCGTCTTTTACACCTTTACCCTACGTAACCTACTTGCCTACTGACCTACTTACGGTTCTCGGTGCTCTCCTCCCCTAGCGGGATCTATTCGAACTCGCGATCTCGATCATTCTGGAATCGATTACAATTTCTAGAAACTATTGACACCAGCGGCGTATCGATCTCGTTTTTTTAAAGAATAAAAATAATGTTAAAAAAAAAATAGTAAGACAACTTAAATTAAATATGTATAATATGAATAATTTTCCCTACAAATATGATAATATATATCAGTGTAAACAGTAGAAATATATATTAACTAGGAAATTCAACACCGGTTTCAAAAATTATTAATAAATACCAATAAATCCATGTCATTAAAATATCAAAAATGCAATGGGATATTTCCTAGAATCGATATCAAAATTTGACACATGCCAAATTTTTACATAAATAAAGCCAGTCTGATTAGAAACACGCTCCAGTCTGCTTGATATTTCGAAATATTTAATAAATTGTTAGGAAATTACTTATGTCAAAATTAAAATTGCTAATATATTAATGTTAGTAGTAAAACAAATTCTATATATACCTCGGCTGAGAAAGCTATTATTTACCTCGCACATTATATCCATATAAAAGTGCTCGGTAAATAATAGCTCACTTCTCACCCTAGGTATATAATGTACTATTATAATTCCCGATATACGATTTATCGGCGTCGGTGGGTAGTCGGACAGCGTAACGCCCGGCCCACTCAGTAACTGTCCCTTTCCCTAGTTTCCAAATCATTTAAATATTGGTTGAGACGTGCTTTCTTTGAAATTTTTGGTCAACTCATATATTTAATTTACCTTGATATTATAATAACTGTTTATATTTCTAAGGTCAAATGAAGGAAAGTACGTGAAAATTTATATGAATTTACTTTGATATTATAGTAACTGTTTACTATTTCTAAGGTACTTGAAAATTTATATGAGATTTTTATGTAAAATCTTTAGATTAATTCAAATAATTGCCAAATTATTACACGCGATTCAAAATTCAAGTTCTTATTGGGACAGCCTTTATTATATAGTTTATATTTGTTTAAAATTTTCTTTCTTCTTAATTAATAAATTTAATGAGACCGACCCTGCAGTTCATTCGGTTACTTTTGGCATTTTGGCTGCCAACTTTGCTTTACTAAATTCACGCCAGTAAATCTGTTTACGTAAAACACTGTATATTTTTTTAAGCATTTTATTATTATTTATTTTTTTTTCAATCATGATAGAGTTTATTCTTCTTTATTTGTAGAGCAAACGAGATTTAGAACGAGAAATTGATGAAATAAATGCTGGGCGTCCACAATGCCCTGTTGGCTTAAACACACTGGTGATTCCAAGACGAGTCTCACCAAACGAAAATCTACAACAGCCCTATGTTTACTTAAATTGCGGACATGTTCAAGGATTACATGATTGGGGCGAAGATAAGGACACCGGGACTAGGAAGTGCCCAATTTGCTTAGAGGTGAATTATTTTTAACATTTTTTTTTTTTTTTACATTTACAAAGGTGATTTTGATGATACGCAAAACTCTACATTTAATTTTTTTAAATCAGAATCAGTAGAAAAAGATGGACAATATCGGTCACTAAAACCTCTTGCCCCAAATAAAATTATTTCTAGTCGATTCCCGCTATTTCTAACTAGTCCTTACCCGTTCGATACATGTACCAGGACAGAGTTTTTTGTCTCTACTATAAAATTTACTCTTTGTGGGTTATAAGCCATCGTTATATTGATTTGAAAAATTCATATTTGTTTGCTGGAATCCCTCAGAGGAGAGCAGAAGGATACCTGAAAGGGCGAAAACAAAAATTTGCCCTGAATTCTTCAATGTCGAAAAACAATGGAGTGGCGGCCTTGAGTTCCTTCTGGAATGCTTCCCAATTGCAGGTCCTAGGATTATAATGTCTTCTCACCCGAAATTTCTTTATCTAGATTATGATTTATGTTGATGATCAAAAAGTGATACTTCTCTTGAGATGTAAATATGAATCATAAGAAACATCCATCAATTGTCCAATATTGGAAAATTAATCATATTATTTATTTATTTTTTTTTTTTTTTTCATTAGTTGGGTCCTGTCGTAAAGGTATTCATGGGATTAGAACCAGCATTTTATGTGGATTCTGGACCACCAACATTTGCTTTCAATCCTTGTGGACACATGGCTACCGAAAAAACTGTCAAGTAAGTAATACTTTTAAATACTCACATATTACAACTTTCGTTTTTGCATTTTTTGTTGTTGTTTAATTACATTGATTTATTTCTATTAAACCCATGTTTATCCTAGAGATATATTACACGGCATTCTTCATTTTCACTTACTTTAATAGTTATTTATGCAACAAGTGCAAAAAGTAAGTGTTTATTGCACGCGACATGCAATAAACACTTTTTGCACTTGTTATTTTTTCTACGTTCATGCAAAAACCAAAAATGTTTTATTTGGGCGACACTAAGTGCAGAAGAATAAAAAGCGTAATTTAATAGCAAAATGTTTAATAACTAATAATTAGCATCGATTAACATTGAAAAAGTACTATAACTATGTTAAGAAAAATACATTTTGTATTAATTTATTTATTAAATGATTGAAAATAATATAAAATATGCAATTGTTTTTAAAACGTAATACAATTTCACAGAAAATGAAAATGGACTAAATATTTGGCGTCGATTTGAATATTTATATTTGAGCCGTCTAAATGCAAAACCCGCCAAGTGCAAACGAAGTAGTTTCGAGGAAACACGAAAAAACTGTTTTGCTTAAAACTATCGATCAAGTAATGTACTTTATTATTTTTGTTAATGTAGAATACTCTTTCTTAATAATTATCATTCATCCTATAAATCAAAGAGGTCGCATACCACCGTAAATTAGAAAAATAAAATGCAGTTGGCGGGTTTTGAAAATTAACTTGAAAAATGGCGGGTTTTGCAAAAAATTTTAAGTATTTTAAAAACTTAATAAATAGATTTTAATTTTAAGAAGTTTGAAACATACCTCTTTAAAAAAACTTTTTTTTTTTAAATACAAATAAAACTAACAAAAGTAACTCAACACATGTTATTTAAACAAATCTTGTGTTATCTTCGGGGTTTTCATCGCAAATGAATTCATCCATAATTGTGAAAGAGCTTGGTAAATCTTCAACATTAATCTCCATTACATCCTTATAAAATTTTAAATTTTGTAAAGATTTCCAATCAGTTCCAAAATGCTTGGATAATAAATTTTCGATGAATTTGTTTTTTCCTTATTAACAGGACGACCAGATACAAGCTCTTTTGGCCTAATGGATAATATTGTTTTCCAATCGCTTTTAGGTTCGCGAAATTGAAATTTTACCAAACTTTTTTATGGGAAAATGTTCGTCTTCAAAGACCCTAAAAGACCCTGTACTTGGAATACGGTAAAAAAATTTCCATTACCCTTGAAATGGTCATAACCATCCAAAATTTTTAAATAACAGGAAGCGCGTTTTACTTAATGTTAGGATAGTATTGGAAAACATTTCATTGAACAAAAATTGTTTGTATTCATTCGCGGAATGCGCACGAATTTTACCAGAATTTTTGGCCACTTTCTTGGCCATTTCACAAAATGTCCAGATACGACCATTTTCCAGATTTTCCCGAAATTCTAAAAAGCCTCAGAGGGTTCCATAAATGGTTCTAAACACTTTTCGAGAAATTCAATTTCTTGATAAAAGTTGCCATTTTGCATATAATAGGTCATCATTAATAAACCATGATTAATTTCTTCTGGAACTTTTCGAAAAAATGGATGATAATAAAAGTCTTTAGCATCTAATGGATGGTTGGAGTTTTGAAGACTATTAGACACTATGTTGATCTTTCTATTTTTGGTCATTTTGATCCAAAAATTTCAATCTCGCTTACCGTAGGATCACTTTCGTGCGGAAAATCTACATTTTTGCATAAAAACCAATTTTTGGATCAGAATTCCGGAAATATGAAGACATAAAACGAAAATCTAAAATAAGGGGTCGATAGGCAATTTCAAGACGAATATTAAAAAAAAAAATTCACCTTAGACATTCCAACCCCATAAGGTGTAAAGTAATTTGGGAGGCACGGTGGCGCTTTGCGCCATTGTGCGTCTTAGGGGCTCGCCGTGATGGTCACGCGACAAAAAATGGCTTTTTTATTGGTTACTAATACTTGGCGGTTTTTGCAAATAAATAAGTTTCCAGTTGACGATATTTTGAAAGTAAACTAATGTTTAGATTGTAAATATTAATTGAAATGGCGAGTTTTGAAAAATAATATTTTAACACAGTTTAAAATTTACCATTCTTTATAAAATGGCAGTGCTATCTCATTTTTTTTATTTTTACACTTGGCGGGTTTTGCATTTAGACGGCTCATTTGTCATGATCATAAAACGCTGCAGTAAAATAACAGATGGTGCAATAAAATTTTTATTGCACTAGTGCAATAAAGAACCAGTTTTTTCACTAAATATAGTTCAATAAAGTTTTTTTTTTGCATGAACGTAGAAAAAAGCATTTTAATCTATTTATGGCTACCCTGCTACTGTTATTTTAACACAATTTTGTTAAATTAGTCAGCTGCTTTGCCGACTTTTAAAATATTATGAAATAGGAAAAAAGTACTCAATATAAATTGTTTATTATTTTTATTCTGTGAATATAAAACATTAAAACAAAATGATGAATACAACATTGAGGTGCGTGTAAATAAAACGAGTCGCGCCTGAACCGCGCCAAAAACCAGCCAGTGTCGTGTCCATATAAATCTAACGAAATAAGCTCGTTGTTGGCGCGACTTGCCATGTTTATACAACCTTTCGATATTCTTCGTCAGTGTCAGATGTATTCGACAATCCATTTTTTGTGGATCCTCCGATGAGCGCTACTTAGTAGAGTCGAGAGTGTCGAAAGGAGAAGTGAGAGAATGATTCAAATTCAAAATCGTTTATTTTACATAATTTAAGTAGTACATTAACAGAACATTGTTTGGAATGGATTCTCTAAGTCACGAGTGACTTGTCGAGAGTACATCCACAGTCATTGGGATACTTACCTATCAATTTAACATAATAATACATATAAAATACAAAATAATTTTCTAATAATTATAGAATAAATAAAAATAATCTTGTCAGAACCCAATTATAGGCTGATGCGTCAGTCTCCGCCAGCTGAGTGATACCAAAGACGAAATACTAACCATCCAGATAACTGATAATTTATATAGATATTACTTTTCTTTTTTTTTTTTAATTTATAACTTTAAAATAATTTACTTAAAAGGCAACTTTGTAATTATTGTCTCACTGTTTTCTTTGATCCAGTGAGAAGCTTTTACATTAAACATTTTTCTATTTATTATATTTATATTTTTGATATGTGACGGTAACATGTTAAAGAGTCTTGGTCCAGTAAAAGATACATGCCTCTGGCAGGCAAGGAATTCAACCCTGTTTGTATATACATGATCTTGGGTGATGGATCTAGTGTTAATATTATGTTGAATTTAATTTTTATAAGTATTTTTATATTTCATATAGTTTAAGGTGCTTTTTACGTAGAGTTCTCTTATTGATAGAGCTCCACTCTCAGTGAATAAGCTTTCAAATGAATATCTTTTTGGTTTTTTATTTATTATCTTGAGAATATATTTTTGTGTTAGTGTTAAATTCTGTAAGATATTACCACACGTACTTCCCCAAATTTTTAAAGCATAGTTTATGCTAGATTCAACTAAAGCTTGATATATAGTTTTTAGCAGTTTTTTTGTCATAAATTCTCTTAATTGGTAAAACTTATATATTGTTTTCCTAATTTTCTTAGTTATGTATTCAACATATTTAAGATTTTGGTCAATATAAACACCTAGATATTTTATATTTGATGCTGAGTTTATAGTTTTTGTGCAGTTGCATATTGTATCTTTATTAAAGCATTGGTATGTATGTATTTTAATATTAGGTTGGATATCAATATTATTATTACTTATTGAAAATGGTACAAAATATGTTTTGCTTTTATTTAGGGTTAGAAGGTTTTGATCCATCCAGAATTTAACTAATGTTATATATTTTTCTGCTAGTCGATATGTATCTGTCCATGTTTTAGCTTTAATTAATATAACTGAGTCATCTGCATAACAGATAATGAGGCCATTTTTTTCTGGCAATATCTTTGTAAGGTAGTTAATGTAAATTGAAAATAATAGAGGCGCAAGGACCGTGCCCTGAGGCAGACCCAATTCTACTTTTTTCTTACAGCTTACATTGTTACCGATTTTTGTTTGTTGTGTTCGACCATTGAGGTATGAATCAAATAGTTCCAAAAAGGAACGTTTAACATAACATTACAACTGCAACCTTCACTGAGGTAAGGGGCCTCTTTGAATGAGACTTCGTCCATCCTAGCATTCTTCTTCAGTTGGCTGACCTATGATGGTGTCTCGTCTGTTGACCATGAATGCTTTCAAGTCGTTATGAAAAGGGTCCGTTGTTCGGAGATGTCTTAGCCCATTTACCCACATACCAAATGTTCGGTGAACTAAAAAATGTCCGTTCACTAAAGATTTCCGTTGTGAAAAGGTGCCCGTTAATAGAAGTTTCATTGTAATTGTATTGTGAGAAGTTCTTGTGACTTCTCTGTTTTTAAAATAAATCATTTAATAAATATATGACTTTTATTCTTGTAAAAGTCGTGAATGTTACATATTATGCAAATTGCCCTCTTTTATTGGTTAGGGCGGGAAAAAATGTGTAACTTTTATTCTGGTAAAAGTTGTTAATGCTACATGTGCTAATTGTCTCTTGTATTGCTTAGGGCGGGAACTTTTCGAAGAAGTAATAATTAACATCCCTCACCACTAAATATACAGTCCACTTTCTATCTTTTCCAATACATTTACATTGTATTATATAATTACTCGCCTTTTTCTTTATTGTTTTACATTTATATCAATTTTGTATTTGTATTATTATTGCTAATGTATTATCTTTCCCACCCAATAAATGGTGATTACTGTTTGTTGATGTAATAAATTAATAAATAACCTTCTTTCGCTATTAAATTTGTCTTTAATATGAACCATATTGTGCTTTCATCTCATTTTTGTCTTAGTTTTCCGAGAGACAATTAATGTTTTTGAAATTAAGGTGCTACAATATGAATTTATTTAATCTATCTTGTTACAGATATTGGGCAAATGTGGCGATCCCTCACGGTACCAATGGATTCCACGCAGTCTGTCCGTTCTGCGCATGCCCTTTATTCGGTTCTCCGGGCTATGTCCGGCTCATCTTTCAAGACAACGTGGATTAAGTATCTTGAAAAGTGCATCGAACAAAATTATTTGGTGTTAACTTGTTGTTTTGTGCATGTAAATGAGTGAAGATATTTTGTAGAATAGTCAACCAAAGCTTTATTTATATTGCTAGGATAAGTGTTGATATATAATGTTTGTAATTGATCATAAAAAAAAAAGTTGGTGAGTAAACGAGGAAATCATTGTTATGACTGAAATATTGTTAAAGGTGTTTTATAATTATGTAATTGTAGATTAATATCAAGGAGTATGCGAATGAAAGAAAAAAATTTAAATATTCAGTCACTTATGGTACAATCACTCAGTGTATGAATACCCAACAAAGTGAATTGTACCTTTATAGTGTATAAGTAATTATCAAAATATTTGCACAATTAAGAAGTTTGTTTTCAAAGACATATTTTCACTAAAAAAAAAAGAAAGTCAAAAGTAGGGGAGGATGGGGCAGATTTGGATACTTTTTTTTTCAATAGCAAGAGGCTTGCTGTTTTAGGTTATGTTACGCAACAAGGCATGATTTCTAAGTACAAGAAAGAATATTGTGTTATTTAACAATAGAACGATTGTTACAACCTTATGAACAGTGAGTATACTTACATTAGTGTTTAAAAAAGTTTTACGATTATTTTCATCACTTAAAACTTATAATTTTATAAAAGTTTATAATGACGCTATAATTAGGAACACCAATGTACACCTTTATGTAAGTGACTAACTTTACAATGTCAGTAGAGCGGGATATTTGCATTGTCCAAATGTGTCCCATGTACAAATCTGCCCCGCCCTACCCTACTGTTTATCCCAGTGAGTATATGATATTTAAATAATGAATTGAACAACCCAAGTTTATCGCACTCTGTGCTGTAACATGACTGTTTATCATATTTATAGTGGATCCTCGTTTAGTTACTAATTTACACTGTAAATAAATGTCCTTAGAATAATAGGCGAACGAAATTTGTGATGGAAATATTTTTTACATTTGAGACTTAAAAGAAAAACTAAAATTAACTTGTACTGCTTTTGTTTAATACTGAATGTCGCATAAAGAAATTCTCTTTGTTCAACTTAAAATGTACTAATGGTATCATTCATTTAAAATACTATCTGTGATTTTTAAACTGGTCACTTTTTCTTATAAATGAAATATATTTCTTTTTTATTGTATAATACGTATCTAAGTCAATGGACTAAAGTAAAATCAGTTTATATTATAAAAAAACCAAAACAGTTCTATATATCTAAAACATTTTGGAAGATGCTTAAATTATGTTAAAAAATTAAGATTAATTTAATAACATTTAGAGCCGGTTGCAAGAACGCTTATTAATATATTGTATATATATTGTAGAGACAAAATGGGGCACACTACTGTTTTTCTGGTGACTATCGCCTTCTTTTCAAACATTTTAAATATAGAAATACACAAAAACAAATAATAATACGCTCACAACAAATAACACGATTAACTTTATGCGGTCGCTTCCTATTATCAACTGACTCAAATAATGCAATGCAGCAATAACCGATTAACTGTGATGACGTTAAATTATAAGGAAATGAAATAAGGTAACTTGTTAAATACTTTATTTAATACTTAAGTATATAAAATATGTGTTATTACCTATTTGATATGCAAATGATTATTTTAGAAAAAATACAAATGTGAGATTTTGTTTAATTTGAAGGTTATGTAGATCGCGCAGGATGATCTTTAATCTGGTCGTAATTTTAAACAGAGATAAGGTATTCGCTCCGTGCGCGACAATTCGTTTTGGTACTAATGGACTATTTCTGCGTATACTGACAAATACAATTTTTAATGGAATTCGTAATTAAAAAGTATATATGTTAGTTTTAATAAAAGTAAATGAATCACTGATTTCAGAAACAACCTAAGTCGCAAATGATGTGTTTAGAGATAATTAGCGAAAACTATCTAATTTCCCTAATTATTTTTATATGAACTTTAAAATAACCCATAAGTTAAATTAGTATCGTACCTTCAAAAAAATCGTAAAATATGTAAAAGCCAATTATGTTAGGAAAGGTCAAAAGGTCAAATATAACATGGACTTAGGTGGTTTCTGCATCAAATAAAAATTACTACATATTTTTCAAAAAATTTATTAAAAAATAAACTAAAATTATAACTGTATGTAACTTAAACATATAAAACAATAATTAAACATCCTTTGCAACTGTCGGCCACTCCAAAATTTCCCTCCAAAAGCTCTGGACTTCTTCATTTTGACCAACAAACGTGTAAGCCTTCTTTATATGCTCCATTTTTTTGTCAGAAATAGGATTTTTTCCGTTGGGAATAGCAGATTCTTTTGGAAAATCACCCGGCAGTAGTAATGGAAAGGTATGTTCTATAAATCCACCAATATAATCCTTCGCAACAATAACACCTTTGCCATTTTCTTCTTTAAATAGAAAGTAATGAAATTTTGAAATATTGAAGCGATTTTTTGCACTTCTGGGTACTGATCTGGCTGAGGTTTCTACTGAAATAACATCCTTTTTAAAGTATTTACCCCACCAGTTGCGAAAGTCTTTGATTTGTGAGGAATTTACATGATGAACCGTAAAATTATGTTTAACTGAGGAGCTGACTATTATCTCAACATATTCCTTTGTAGTGTAGACTCTGTCTATTTTTTTTTAATTTTCGTTTTATGACACCAAAATCCCTATCAGACGGCAAAAACGAATGTCCACGAATAGGAAAAAAAATTTCAACCTTTGCAAACCGACCAGAGCTTGCAAGAGCTGAACAAAATCGAAGAAAAACATGATTTTTATTTTGCCCTGGGCAATTATCGCAAAACAGATGTAACTCTGTAATGTGGTCACCAACGTAGCTGATAATATACTGCAACAGGAACGAACAAACTTCATTTGGGCTCTTTCTTGCGTGCCCTTCATGGTACAGGAAAAAAACAGCTTCATCCGTTTTCATATTGTGCACACCAAACACACTCACAGTGAGTTGACTTAAATAAAATAAGTCTTGAGCAGGACATCGAGGCAGCTGCAAATTTTGCATGTAATCAAACGAAATTGCAAGGACGTTATCTTGATTGCGACAAGCCTCTTTGGAGGCCTTTAAAGTATTATAGAATTTCTTAGATCGTCGTTTGTGAACCATGAGTTCTGCTGCAGCAACCCTTTTTGACGTGTCGTTAAGAGATTTGTTTTTTAGCTTTAATGCGATCGTCTCACACTCGTTACACACATCTACCTGTGGTCTCCCGAATGATAAGTTGAAATTTTCCCTGAAAATTTTATTATAGTACTCATACTTGATTTTTGATGTTGGATTCTTTTCCAGGAATAAAGAGTACATTATTTTCACGTTTAACTCTGCATCAAGGTAGTTAAATTCGCGAGCACCATAATGCGTTTGTTTGACGGGGAACATGGAAATATGTTCAGTAACCAAAATAATTTCTGATGGTTTCTTAGCGTTACCACTCCTTTGTTTTCCTCTCTTGTCAATTGGGGTACATCCAACTTGTAGCAGTCGTCTAATTCTCTTTACACGTTCGTTTGAAACACCGTACAAACCACAAAATGCATCTTTGCAAACCTCTCTTTTGGCGTTGCCAACTAATATGTTATAAGAAAAAGAGCTACCTCTATTCTTTGCACCTTCTTTACGTGGTCGCCTGCGTTTAATTTCTTTACAAATTATCAATCCTTGTAGAAATACATCTTACTCGTTCTTAGAGGATAT
The DNA here is from genome assembly GCA_927349885.1 of Psylliodes chrysocephalus. Taxonomy (NCBI): domain Eukaryota; kingdom Metazoa; phylum Arthropoda; class Insecta; order Coleoptera; family Chrysomelidae; genus Psylliodes; species Psylliodes chrysocephalus. The sequence continues at coordinate 20,574,215 of OV651817.1, forward strand.
CTCGTAAAACTTTTTAAATATTTCTTCTTTTTCCACATCGATAATTTTTTCGGTGCATCTTTTTTTACAATCACAAGCTCTTGGTAGCCTAGCAGGAACTATCACATTTCCGTAGCTAGTATAACATTCACCTTTAACCCGAGCTTTCTTGATTTTATTTATTTGGTACAATTCGTCGTTCCTTGTCCTTTTTTTAATAGTCGTCGATTGTTCTAATTCAGTATCACTCATGATGCTAAAACGATACAAATTCGTTAATAAAAAAACGATTTCAAACCTTATTTTTTACATACCTTTTTAGTCAAAACACTATTATACACTGCTTGGTCACTTAAATACAACTGCACGTAATCACCGTTTACAACAAAATGCATCGAACAGACGATTTTAGTCAGGCAGAGCCATCTGCCAATAGAAACGATGAGCGCGCGAATGAGTGCAGAATCAACTTAAGTCACGGACTAAGGGTGTTTCTGCGCTCAGCCTATATTGTCGGGACGTATAATATATTATTCACGTATTGGACTTCGGTTGTTTATGTGCTCAATTAATAGGTCTACATATTTTGAACGACTTACCGTATTTAACTCAAATATGGCCGAAAGTGGACTTAGGGTGTTTCTGTAATCAGTGATTCAAATGGATTTGTAAAATAAGTGAAACATTAATTTATTACTGTTATATATTTTTATCGCTTAAATTAAAGAAAATGATGTATAATCAATAAAAATCAATAATAAAATATAGGTAGGCAACAGTATTTACTGGAAAATGTATGAGAAGTTGCCTAAAGCTAATAAGTTGTCATTGAAGAATTAGCTTATTCTGTCAAAATAAAAAAATACCATTAAATAATAGCGTGAAGTTAAAATGTACAAAAGAAGGATCGTTATTTATATTTTCATTTTTGTTCGAAAGAAAACAATGAATGATTAAAACTGGTTTCCCATCAGTAAGTCACAAAATTGCATTCCAGCCACAAATAATAATCAAAGGCAGAAATCTTGAAATCTAGTCCTTGCTGAATGAACATTTAAGAATAAAGGGATGTTAAAGAACATCATAAAATGATAATTTATTGTTTATTTAAACGTACTGGCTAGCCGACCGCCGGCGGTAGTTGAATCTAATAAAACTAAAACCGTCTTCCGGCGGCATGGTCTTATCACATATAAAAAAACCGCCGAAAATCTAACCTGATTTGTTGATCAGGGCGGCATGCTCTCAGTGCATTGATAAATGCCGCCGGACGACGGTCTACTGTATTTGCCGTCGGAAAAATTGACAACCTTATTTCTTCCATTTCTATGTGAATTTTCACTTGTTGAATATTAATATTGTGGTGAGAAAAAACACTTGTAAAATCGCGGAGGCATCGATTTAAATTTACAATATGAAACAGCCGGCGTGGCGGTGTTTCTTCATACCAAACAAAATACCGCCTTTATTTTATACTTTACCACAACTTATGAATCAGTGAAAAAACAAGGCAGAAACGGTATTGAAAAATGTTGCTTACTCGGCATAGACAACTAACCTGTGTATACCAGCTATTCTACCATTTGTACCACATCAGATTAATAAATGTGATGTGGGTATAGAATAGCTTTTCTTTAAGTTAATAAACGTTTCGTTAAAGCCCCTTAAAAACATTATAACATCATCCAAGCTTTGAAAACTTGTATAAAATGATAAATTGTTGTCTTTCATTCAATAGTTCTAATTAAATTCTTATGAGCAGTTAGTAGAAATTATTATGAGGAAGTGAAAATAATTATCACTTACGGGCTCTGATTAAGCACAGCGTAGTCTACTTGCTAATAGTTTGGTTATGTTTAGTTCCTATCAAATTATTACCTTGTCATTTTCTTTCCTTTTCCAGTCGGGTTAAACGGTCTCCCACCATTAATGCATGTATATTTCAATTGGTAATATTTTAATTTTGGATCTAGAAAACAATCTGTTTTTTTTTGGCCGCTGAAATTGTTTTGGCATCTCTCTTCCAAAAGGATACAAATTCTCGTTTGGAATAATTATCTAAGTCGTTCAAAAAGTCTTTATAAGTTTCAAATACGTCTCCTAACTTCATATTTATCACTCAGGAACAATATTAATATTCAACAAGTGAAAATTCACATAGAAATGGAAGAAATAAGGTTATGTCAATTTTTCCGACGGCATTCAATGTTTCAAATACAGTAGACCGGCGGCATTTATCAATTCACTGATAGCAGGCCGCCCTGATCAACAAATCAGGTTAGATTTTCGGCGGCTTTTTTATATGTGATAAGACCATGCCGCCGGAAGACGGTTTTCGTTTTATTAAATTCAACTACCGCCGGCGGTCGGCTAGCCAGTGCGTTATTTAAAACCTTTCAAATAAAGGTAATTTTTCTTCTTATTGTACACCTATACATTTAATTTCCACTTTGCTACTGAAATTTTTTTATATAAGTTTCACTGTTTTTTTTTTGCTAGTATTTGTACAATTTTCAACACAGTAACTCCGGTTGCTTATTGTATTGTTTTTACCTACTTTTTTGAAGAAAAAAAAAAGTAAAATGTATACGTGTATTTGATATGCCCTAAAATGCACGAATTATCCGCAGCTAGCGCTAGTACGCTTTTGCTTCCCTTTCCATGACTTCGCACGGAGCGAATATCATAAGTAATACATTGGGGGGTATTGCGTTTTGAAATGCCATATTTAAATTTTTCGGCCCGCCTTAATCTATATTCTCTGTTCTTGTGTATTCCTAATATTTTAGTCACGAGCCGCAACTGTTTACAACTGTCTCTTGTTAGAGCCCTGCACGGGCCGAATTTTTTAGGCCCGGTCCGGCCCGCTTCCAAAAGTTAGAACTACGGCCCGGCCCGAGTCCGCTATTAACAATACATTGTTCGGCCCGATCCTGATTTTAGATAGGCCGGCCAAATACATAACGCCTATTAGTCGTTATATGGTTAAAAAAGACACCTTGGGATTTTTGATGTTTTACATGAATGCAATGAAAAGGTACAGGGTGTTTTTTTAAATTTATTATTAACTTATAAAACATGAAATAGGCGAAACAAAATTTAAATGTTACTATTTAAAAATAACAGAGCATCAACGTTTTCAGTCTTTAAACTTGTTCTGCGTTCTTCAAGAACCCGACCTGCTGTGCTAAAGTTTCTTTCGCTGGATGCACTTGTTGCTGGTATACCTGCAATTGAAAGTAGAATCATCGCATTATAAATGTATACAAAAATATTGTTACTCTCGTTACCTAAGTATTTCTGTGCCAATTTTGATAGAACTGGAAAATTATCTGAATCACTTTTCCACCAGGTAAGAATATCTTCTTTTAAATCAATGCAAGTCTCTGTCTTTATATAAAGTTCAATTTCCTCTTGAGATTTGCTTGATGTCGGCAGGTACGGGTCATCATCCTCCCATTCCGAAAATGCACTTTTTTTTCTTGGTGGAATGTAATTTTCTGGTTGATCTTGGCCATCAAAGGGTATAGGTGTTGCATTGTTTTGAGGGTACTCTTGTATTTCTTGTACCATAATTTTTAGCTTTTTAATTACGTCTAGCCTTTCTGATTCAGTTAACATTTTAAGTTGTCTGAATTTTGGACAAAGAAAAGTAGCAAATTTATGTTCATCGATTAAAACGAACTTTTTAATTAAAAACTCCTCTGCTCTTTGCTTTAGTCTGTTTAGGCATTCAAATTCATAATCTGTAGTTCTAAGATCTTTTAATAACTTAAAGTAACACAAAGTGACGAAATGAAACGTTGGTTTCTTATCTCTTTCTAACATGTCACTACATTCTTTAAACGGCTTCAGGAAAATTATTAGGCCAGACAACAGATTTCTATCTATTTCCGATAATCGGTGGTCTTCTTCTTTTGACGTCAATATTTCTGTAATATGTTCAAACTGGTCATCTACTGTCTGGTCTCAACTTCCTGATAAATTGATTTAGGTAACAAATTCATGTACCCACTTTGTTTCATAAACATAACTAAACTTTTACAATTATCCATCGTAGTTTTAATTATTTCAAGATCCTCTTGGGCCAAAAAATTATTTTCAAATGTATTACGTAAGACCATATTAAGCAAATGTGCACTACAGTTGAATCGTTCGTATCGACTTAAAGCAGACACAATATTAGCCCCTTGATCGGTCACAAAATTTAATTTTTTAAATAAGTTAATATCTAACCCAAAATTTGAAAATCGTTTCATTAGTTCTCTTCGTATGTTATCTCCAGTTTTCTGGTCTTCATTAGGAAAACTACAAGTGAATAAAACTTTCGTGTTTAATACCCAGCGATTGTCTATAAACTGAATAGTCATTGTTATATATGGAATTTTCTTGTAATCGTCTGTCCACATGTCTGTTGTAGCTGCACATATGCCTAGTTCCATAACTGCTGATATTTCCGGTAATATTTTTTGGCGAATACATTCGGCAGTTTCAATTAAATGGCGGGAAATAGTGGTAGGATGCGGTAAAATATCATCAACTTTAACATTTCCATATTGTGCACCAATCTGTATTAATGATTGACATAATTTTTTAAATCCTAAACCTTTTATTATTTCAAATGGCCTTATGTTTTTACTACAAAAAAAAAATGCTGTCTTTTATTAGTTGTTCTTTTATTTTGGCAGAAGAAACAACTGGTTGCTAAATTTGTGCAAACTCAGAAATTTTTCTTTGTAAATCATCCAATTTATCATAACATTTATGTCGTTTTAAATGGGATGTACCAGTTTTACTGGATTCATATTTAAATAATAATTTGCATTTCTCACATTGAACAAAATTCTGCGACTTTCCATCTGTATTCACCACCAAACAGAAGCAACTCCATATTTCACTTTTTTTTTTCTTTTGCATCAAACCTTTTTAAAAACAGTTCACCACTTTTAATTTTTTTTAAAATAAGTTTTTTTTTTCCTCGGTCATTTTAAAGTCATAAAACAGAGAAATATTCGCAATCGTATCAAATTATTAAACAAAATGGGAATATTCCACAAACCAACTATACCGCGTACCAGCGTAACGTAAAATGAAAATTGTTGACAAATAATACATAAGTATATTATGACCGACACTTCTTGGAACAGCTTAAGAACTAAATCTCGAACAGTCACCACTTGTCAGTGGTTACCGTATAGCTGCATCGCCGTCGCGCCGCCGCAGTTAGCGTTTTCTCTGTGAAACATGGGCGTGCGTAATTTATTTTTAAGAAAATAATTTTATAAAACGAATAGATACATTTATTTAACTACACTTAAAATGTTATCAGTGTCGGTTATTTAATATATGGAGAGTACATGACTAGGGGGCTTAGCCCGGCCCGGCCCCGGCTTTAAAAAGCAACGGTTCGGCCCGGCCCGGCTGTCGGGCCGGGCCGCGGCCCTATTGAAACGGGCCGGCCCGTGCAGGGCTCTGTCTCTTGTAATGGACATCTCAGCAAACTTATAACTTATATATTCAGCATCTAGCTTTTCAGTTTGAAGAAAAAATAAACTAAAATCAGCAACTTTAACGACCTTTATCTTGAAAACTGGTCATAGTATCGAAGTTAAAATTATTATGTACCGAGAAAATGGTTACATTTGACCAGATAAGCCAATTTATACAGGATTTTGAAATAATTCTTAAAAAAATTATTTTATTTTGTAGTTCTCACTATAAAACGCTCTGTATAAGAATGTGTATCGTGCAATATTTGATTGACAAAATACCATATTGAGTAGTATTTTTTAAAAATATGTTAGAATTAGTGAGATTTTGCAAAAAACTACCGTCGTACATTTGTTAATCACCCTATAATTAAAAATAATTTTAAAATATACGTATTTTATAGAGTATGCAACAGAAATTCAATCTAGCTCATAAGTTGGAAAATTAAAATTCCAAAAAATTGGGAATCTTCTACTTTTTACAGTATATCGTACAAATGCTCTCGCCGTTGACATGATTCCTTATAATTATTTTAGTCGAGTGACATGCGCAGTAAGGCTAAATCGTGAGAGAGTACTCACATTCCTTTCCCCACAGTTGCAGAATACGGCTCCAAGAAGTTCTTCCAATATGAGATATTTAAAGTAGATTTTAAGATAAATTTTTACAATTTTATCAAAAATAAAATAACTTTTGTTCTTAAGTTTATAAAAAGCGAATCACTATAGTAAATTTTGGACACTCTTGAGAATATAATTTAACTACATATTAAATTAATTTATCATTTTGTATACCTTAACTTATTTTAGATTTAATCATTGCCAATGTTACATATCCTTGCCTTAAAATTTTTGGGATTTATCAGGTTTGTTCCAGCAATAGTAAGAAGTGGTTTCTGTCACAAATGTGCTTATTACAAAACTTAAGATATTTTATTATACATGCATGTCAAAATTAGGACTTTTGCTGGAACAAACTTATTATAATAAATCAATGATACCAAACAACTTAAATCATTCTTCTGTGACATCCAGTATATTTCATCATGTAATTAATGTATATATTGAATGTACCTAAAAAATGTTTAAAAATCTAACAGTATGTGAAAAAAAAACGATTAATTGTTCCCGAAAGTTTGGAAAAATCTGATTAATGATTTTAAAATGAGGATTTTTTTGAGTTGAATTGTGTGAAATCGTAAGACTGGTTAGGTTCTAGGATATTTACCGAATGATAGAATAAAAAATATGTAAGAATGTTCGGATTTTTTTGTGAAATATTTATACAATTTTTTTTTTAAATCTATTTAGAAATGGTAGACAGATTTTTTCATATTTTATACGATTATTCATGGAGCCGATGCTGACAATTTAAGTGCATTTTTGATTGACAATACTTCGAACATTATTTAAAAAAACAAGCTCTTAAAATTTAAAGCAATGGCTTCCGTAAATCAGTAAAATCTACCTGGAAACTTTAAACGGTTGATCCGATTTGGATTTCTTGGTTTCCAGTAGAACTAAAATGTTTTTTTCTGATAAGTTTCTTAAATTTGTGTAAATAATTGTTTTTTCGTGTTTTTTAAAAAATAAATCGAATGTTTTTAATGAACATGAAAATACTGCGTTCCTTTTTACTTTTTTGGCCTTTAGAGTCAACAATTCGTAATACATATATCCAAAGAGTAATCACTATTTTTCAGCAGCGAATAAAAACTGAAGAACTTTACTTTAACTGGCAAATCTTAATTAAACGTAAGAATATGAAATGTAAAGTGTGATTAAATGAAAGTGCCCACCTTCATCAACTTTCAAAATTGATGTTACGATTTAATTAATTTTTTCCGCTAAATTATTAGCTGTGAAATTATTGGAAAACGGATGGCTTCAGGAACATCAATTATAATGCTTTTTGTTGTAAATAATTTATTCTATCTATGCCTTTGTTGAACCCATTATTTTCACACCATGGGTTCTAATAGATTATACAGGGTGTCCCAATGAAAAGTAGCCCGTTTCCATTTGATAAAATTACGGTGAATTTAATAGAGGAGATTTTTAAAAAACATCCTGTTATAGGTAATACATAATGTGTCACTGAAGCAAAACTTATAGCAAAATAACACATCAGCAAAAACCGTACGTTTCTACGATTTGTTTAAAAGTTATAAGCTCTGAAAATGGGCTACTTTTCATTGGGACACCCTGTATTTAATGGAGACATCACAAAAATAATACTCATCTAAATTAAACCATAAGATGTCATACAATTTTTTACATTGGCAATTTTATTATTTTTTCCTAAATATTACACAAACGAATATAAAGGCATTAAAGAAGTATAAATAAAGTCATATTTTAATTGTTTCTAGATGGAATAAATTATATTAACTGATGAACTTAAGAAGAAAACACATTTACAAGTGCTATTGTTTTTTGTTTATGGCATTTCCTAATCATATTAAACTATTTTCAATTATTATTGATTTCTATTAGCTAAAATTTACAATTGAATATTATATTTATTTTGATTTTAAATTGACTGTCCAGATTGAATGGCATGATTCAAATATCGGCGCGCGATTGTACTGATTAACAGTCAAATTAATTTTTATTGCATTGCAATCTAATATTTTAACCATTTTTTAATGATTTAGAACATTATCGAATCGTACTGTTTCAGAAAATCACTAATTTATTGATCGACTAATATTAATAGTAAACTATTAGTCTTTTAAGAGTTCAGTGGTTTTTAAATCATCAAATATAGTGAAACATAACTTTTTAAGATGCTCGTGAACATTTAATACCATTACCAAACTTTTATTTTTTTTATTGTATGGATATATAATTGTTTTCTTTATTATATTGTAATTGATTATTTGAACGTCCAGCTTTGTTAATTATATTGTGTATATATTGTAGAATAAGTTAAAATGTAGTTGGTAGTATGTAATGCATTATAGTCCCACAAGAAGAATTTTAATCGTGCCTGATTCACTAATAAAAAATAGTTAAAACGCTGAATTTTTATTTTGTTAAAATTTCCCTGTGTGTGAGAAATTTGGCTTATGGAAACTTAGTCCACAGCCACCGAAGATAAAACTTTCCCTGAGCATAAATTCCTTTAGACTAGTTGGCTAGGTTCACGGTTCGTAAAATAATACGGTTGCCTCACTTTGCTGTCAAGATGGCGGGTCATACGTCACAAGTATGCTAGAGTTGAAGTCTGCTGCTGACCGTTTTCGTAGTTTTATTGTACTGTTCTCATAGAAATAGTGTAGAAAGCCGATTCCATATATCAAAAATGAAACCATAAGGAGAAAATAGTGTGTCGGAGCTCATGCGTATAACGGTGCTGGCGCGAACAGGACCGGTGCAAGTTTTTTATTGATCGAACATATTTGTTCACACGATATTTCAATCATACATTTTTAGAGATGATTCTATACAAAAAACGATTAAAAAAATTTCAAGTTAAGGTAAATATGGTTCTGACAGTCCTTATTAAGAAAGATATGGCATAAAATATGAATTAGTTAATTTTCGGCAATCATTAGGCATTCCAACGACCTGTCCAAATGGCTACCAGTGGGTAATGACAGTTTAGATATGGCAACCCTGTTGTCATTAACAGGGTCAATGATACATATATAGTTATATAGATTGCTCAAAGCTGGTCGTTTACGAGCGGCCATATTGCCTGGCAAATACTTATTAATTTGAATCGGTTTAACAAAAATGTGTTTTAAAACCAATTTTTAGCCTTTAGATATTTAAAAAAAAATAATTGCTTACATTTTTACTTCAAGGCATACGCTTATGTTTATTTTGAAAAATTTGGATAATCAATCTATGTAACTATCTATTTCATTGACCTTGTCAAATCACCAGGCCTACAGGGTTGCCATAATTTTGCCATATCATAACCCGTCAAAACCCACTGGTAGCCATTAAGTTTGGAATGCCTAATTAGTACAGTAGTCATGAGATTTTGCTTGTGATTTTAAAAATACTTTCCAGAAAAACCACGTGCTCCGGTTTTGACTACGTTTATTATTAAACAGCGAAATTATATACAAAAACTTTTCTACAATCTAAATTAGGTACTATCACAAGAAAATCACTGTTACAATAATTAATTACTTAACCAAAAATTAAAATACCTTTTAGGTACCTACGTAACCAGAAAGGAGCTGGACCATTTATCCTAATATTGATTTTCTCTCTCCCTATGGTAAAACTTAAAACAATAACAAATTGTCTATCTACTAGGGTCGGTAACTAAACGTATATACATAATGGGCGGATAAATATTTACAAACAAAGATATTTTTCCAAACAGGCAATCATTAGAACTGTAGTCACGAGATTTTGCTTGTGATTTGACATCTTATTTGATAATATCATTTGCTACAACTAAATTTAATCTGGAGAGTGCAAAATAGGGCCCAGGAATATTATGTTCGATATTTTTTTACATTTTGTCAGCCGAGACTATGAGTCGTTAGACAGAAAACCATTCATGTTACCATTTGCAATATAAATTAAAAAATTAAAAAATACTACTACATTTACTTGGTACATATTTTATTTTAATTTTGAACCCTTTTAAAAGGGTCTTTCGGTTCCATAATAAAAATTAGTTGCTGCTTACTAGAAACATTCTATATAGCCTAAACCAATTTATAGTTTGTCTTCGATCAATTTAATACAAAGATTTAAAGTTTTTAGTCGATGATAACATTCCACACCAGCACATTGCAAACCTATTTTATAAATAATAGGAATAAACTTGTAAATCATTAATTTGGTAGTTATCTCACTCATATGATTTTTTTGTTTATATGACTATTTCGATTTCTAAATATATTTTGGCCTTACAATACGAAGCGTTTTGTATCTACCACTTTTTTAATGAACGATGAATGTTGACAGGCGTGTACCTTTTTCGGAACAAGAGGCGTTTTAACGAAGGAAATGATTTTCGAACCATCTAGTTAGTTTTCGGAAAAATAGAAAACGTTTGAAGAAAGTTGTCAATAACAGTTTGTCGTTCATGTGTTTCATTTTGATCAGCTTTCATACTAAATTGCGTAGAATATTTTTCCGATTCAAAATCGAGATTCTCGATATTTCCACAGTTTATTTATAATACCTTCTAAAGTGGATTTATCTATCATTTTATATACTTTATAATATATGTTCATGCCCTACTTTTCACTTTATTAACAATTTTTTTTTAACATACTTCAAAATGGTAGGATATTTTCAATTCGTTGAAATATTTTTTTATGTATGTTGAGCGATAATTCTTTACCACGTTGCCCGATTTCTAGGATTCTTTTTGTTAGAAAATGAAACAGTTTTATATACATTAAGTCAAGATCTGAAGATGGGATCCATAAGAAAATCATTATTTTTAAAGTAGGTTTTTTTTAAATTTCTTTAAACCTTACTGGTTCGAACGCCGTAAGGAATGAAGAAATGTAAATAATTGTTGTGCCAGCCAAAAAACGAAGAGGAAGTACCGATTAAAATATCGAGTGACAGAAGAGTTCCTAAGATTGTTGAGATCGGGTTTATGTTTTAAAATGCCTTAAAACCGATGTCGATAATGTCTCCCCGTCGCTGGGCAGCCTGTATATAAATATACAGATCTCTATTTACATAATTATAATTCTTAGGTAGGTTTAGATTTGCAGACATAAATCTTGTAATAAATATAACAGCTGCCTAATACATTGATTACATTTTCATTAGCCAATATAAAAATGTCTTTTATTGTACCTAGGATTTGACTAAACACTACACAAAACTAAAAATAAAATGCCACTTTCATCGTGTAATTAATGCCGCGTTTGAGAATCCACATCGGATGCATTTTTTACATCTCGAGCGTTTTTTATCCACATCGGACACATCTGTCCCATTACATTTACGTATACTGAATCACGTGATCAAAGATTTACTACTTACTACATCTCAGATGCATCCGATGTGGATTCTCAAACGCGGCATAAATAATAAACTACAAACGGTCCTGTAAGGGCAGCGTCATATAGCCTTGAAACACCGGATTTTAGTGCTATTGCCAGGTCAATATTGAATTTGTAGGTGAATCGCTTATTGAACATTAAAAATACGGTATTAATGACATTAATACGGTAATTGTATATATTTTTGGGAATGTAATTACACATAAATATTATTAGTTGATTATTTAAATGTTTATAAGTTATTTTGTGGCGATATTTCGTAGATATAAACTGTTTAAATTATATAATTTAAAAATTAATTAATTTAAAATTCTTTTCTGTTAGGTATGTTTAATATATTTGGCAACACTACAGGGACAAGTCATGCATATTGCGCAAGCTTTTAGACACACTATTTTGCGATGTCAGGTGCAGAGACGCGTTTTTATACACAGTAGGTTTCAATTTCTGCTTAAATGTTATAATAATAATAATAATAATAATAATAATAATAATAATAATAATAATAAGCTTTATTGTCTAACAGGTAGTCCCATTTACAAGACAATGCAATTAACATATAATTAAAGTATCTATATAAATTATAAATAAAGTAAACAATGTTGTTTCAATACAATTAACACAATGATTGAAAAAATGATTTATAAAACAATGAAATTGAAACAATGATTAAAACAATGATTGACGAGTACAATTAATGAATTTGGGTAAGGTCATACCAAATATATCAATATCATAATTGAAACTGGCAAGATTATTATATGTTTCACACATGTTGTAGATTGGTGATTTTAACATAAGATTGGTATTACTTTGGTTGAGATAAAATAATGTTCTTAATCTAGTGTTCTTATTCGGAATACGCCAGCATATTTTATTTAATATTTCCGAGCAGTCAATTCTATTATTTAGCAACTTATACAAAAATATTAACATTAAATAAGATCTTCTCTCTAATAGCGTTGGTAAATCAAATTTACTCAATAACTGCGAGTTATTGTATCCACGGGGAGGATAAAGCCCATCATTTTTTAACATAAGATATTTTGCAAATTTCCGTTGTATATTTTCGAGTTGCTGGATTTGAACTGCATAAAAAGGATTCCAAATTATCGAACAATATTCCAGTTTTGATCTAACATAGCTGTAATACAATAGTTTGATGGTATCAATATTTTTGAAATTTTTGCAAGAACGGTAAATAAAGCCTAACATTTTTGACGCCCCAGCAGATATATCAGCAATATGTTTGTTGAATGAAAATTTTGAATCAAAATTGACCCCTAGATCTTTGAAATTAACAAGACGGTTGGTACTGTTTTGTATTTTGTAATCAAACAATATTGGAGTATTTTTTAGAGTATATGTAACCATATTACATTTGCTTATGTTTAGAGGCAATCTATTGTTGTTACACCAATTATTTAGAGAATCAATGTCAGATTGCAGTTGATAACAGTCATCAATTGAGTTAATTATCCTATATATTTTTAAATCATCGGCAAATAGGAGAGAATTACTAGAGATACATTGCGTAATATCATTAATAAAGATAGAGAATAAAAGTGGTGCAAGATTGCTTCCCTGAGGAGCTCCACTAGTTGATTTAAAAGAATATGATTTGTATCCATTAATTTCTACATTCTGATATCTTTCACTCAGATATGAAAAGATAAGTGTAACTAAGTTATGATCGAATCCAAAATTTTTGAGTTTATGCACCAACAGTGTGTGGTCTAGTCGATCAAAGGCCTTTGAGAAGTCTGTGTAAATCGTATCAACCTGTTTGTGATTATCTAAAGACTCTAAGGTAAATTGTGTAAAACATGTAAGGTTGGTAACAGTGCTTCTAGTCGCAAAAAACCCATGTTGTGAAGGGTTTATTAAACTTTTTACTTGTGAAAACAGTTTTTCATACACAGCCATCTCAAAGACCTTTGAAAACCCTGAAACTTGACATACTGGCCTGTAATTTTCTACCAAGTTCATGCTACCTTTTTTAAATATAGGTGTAACTTTTGATAATTTCCATTTGTCTGGATACGAGCAAGATTTGATTGATAGATTAAATAAGTAAAGTAAAGGCTTTAAAAATATTTCCGAGCAGTCTTTTATGAGAAAATTAGGTATTTGATCTGGTCCCTGGTTCAATCGAGGCTTAAGTTTTTTTAAAGATGTTTTTATGTCATTTTCAGATAAATGTTTGATATGTATACTGCCGTCATAAGAAAAAAACACGTATTCGACATTTTTTCCAAAATTGAGATATTTATTTCCTATGTTTTAAAATAGCTTTCTAAACATGTTGACGAAGAAAAAATCGCGTATATTGCAGTGGAAGTAATAAATTCGCTTTGTTATTTTCACGTATTTGCACCCCATTGAGTAGTCCTACTAAATATAAATCACGTATTTACTAAATACTAAGAAATACCCGCGTAAAAACGAAGCACATACGTAATTTTTACTTAGTAGGCGCATGTTTACGTGGCTGTTGCTTAGCATTATCTTTAGATAATGATTGTGAAATCGGCAAACTATGGAAAGATCATCTAAAATTCTAAAATGTTCCTGCAGAAAGTCATCATGTTACCGAGAATTGACATGTACAAGAAGAATCAGCATATATAATAAAAGTTTTGTTTCTCTTGGGTCACAAAAAAAACATTTTCCGTTTGCAGTTCTATGGCATAAAGGTATAGCAGGAAGAAAGCAGGAAGAAAATATTAGTGCTTTTTGTGCATTTTTCAGTAATAATAGGGACATAAACCAAATTGTAATGTGGACCGATAATTGTACCAGCCAAAACAAAAATTGGGCATTTATAACTTTTTAATTTTTCTTATTAACCTTCAAGAACTTGGTACAGAAAAAATACATATTGTTACACATGTTTTTTGGTATCGCAATTTATTTCAACTCAACTTTAACAAAAATTATATAACTGATAACATTAAGATGTAACGTCTATCATAAAACTGAAGTCAGGATCATCCTTATATAGCTTGTGAACTTTCTCGAACTGTCGTCTAGAATACTCTTGACGGGTAATGACATTTCCAGACAATTCTGGATTATTTTATCTTCTTTTACTTGTACTTCTACTTATGACGACCGCAGAACACTATAGGGCGATGAGTAACATTCCACTTTTTTTTCTATCTGTACGTTTCCTATAATAGCCGCAGGATACTGCAGGGTGCTGCGTAATAATATGAAATATTTTGAACCTGGACACAGTAAAATGTCAGCAGATAGCTTTTACCACCAGATTGAATTAAGTCTTAAGAAACAGAAAAAAACTTACGATTTCACCGAAATAGAGACCACGTAACAGTTAAATGCCTTAACATTAATGAAATAGCGGATTGGAAAAATTGTTCTTCGATTACAAAGATAAATAGATTAAATCTAGGCCTTATTTACGAGACATTTCCGAAATGATATTTACCAAACGGAAACTTTCAGTCGAATACAGAACTTTTGAAAATAGTACGTTTACAGAAGTTGATATTTTGCAACAAAGGTTTAAAAAGAATCCTAATCTTATGAGGCCAAAGTTTCGGAATATGCCGTGTGGAATAAGCGCTGAAAAAAAAGGGTCAATAATAAAAAATTTGGGTCCACTTATGCCAGACAAGAAGTTATCTTTTTGGCAAGACATTCCTTTTTGTTAAAATAAATGAATTAAGTATTTGTTACTCCTAAATTAAAAACTATCGTTTGTACTTTTAAATATTTTTTAATAAATAAGTTTCAAGTTTTATATGCTTTGGTTTTATTATGGTTGCCTTCTTTTATAAAAAATGTCTGTTTGGTGAAACACAAAAATTAAAAGTATAAAACATTCACAAAAATAAATTTATTTAAAGCCTACAATTTTTTGTATTAACTACAAACAGAAGTTCCTATATTTACGTTCTTCGAAGGTAAAACTGCGTATATGCACGTTATACGCAGTTTTTCCTTAGCAAATTGTAATTACGTGTTTGTTGTTTAGTATTGCAAATATTTTTTTCATTTAAGTATGCCGTATTTTTTATTTTTTTGTTATAAAACGAACATTTCTTTTTTAATCAATAGTTTTTTATTATCATTTATTTGCTTTTTTAGTAAGTAAATTTAGTTACCAAAAGTTTTTGTCTAAAAAAAATGTATTTCTATTGTATTATAAGCTAAATCTTTACCCTCCATTTTCTTAAATTTAAAATTTTGTCGAATACGTGGTTTTTTCGTATGACGGCAGTATAAGAGAGTTATTAGTGTCTTCTGATTGTAAGAACTTGGAATCTGATGGTAGGGTATATACTGATTGGAAGAAATTTGCAAATTGATTGACTATTTCATGAGGGTCATTTATTATTTTATTATTTATTAAAAGGGTATTGATTGAATTAAACCCATTCCGCTTGGATTTTATGAATGACCAAAATTGCTTTGGCTCTTCTTTAATTTTTTCTTCCGTTATCTTAATATATTTTTCATAAGCCGTTTTTATTTGAGTTTTAATTATTTTCCGTAGATTACAGAATTCCTCCCTTAGAGTATCGTTATTTTGATTTTTTTTAAATTTTTTAGATATTCGAGATTTTTTTTTAATATTTTTAATTATTTCTGATGAATACCAGGCTGGAAATTGTCGCTTGCGATGAATTGATACATATATGTTTATATTGGTCTTCTATATTATTTCTATGACTGTTCTGTTGTTTATTGTAATTTAAATTAAATTTTTTGTGAGTTTTCGTGTGTTTTTTTTATTTATAAACTTTTATTAGTATATCTATAGACAGACTATTTTGAATTAAACTTAAATATTATATTTTTACTTTCCTATCTGTATACAGATATAAGGAAAGTATAGGAATCATGATTTTTTTCGACCTCGAGTTTTCGACGGATTTTTACGTTTTGAGGTCCCCTGAATCCGTTTTGACTATTTTCGCGATGATGTCTGTGTGTGTGTGTGTGTGTGTGTGTGTGTGTGTGTGTGTGTGTGTGTGTGTGTGTGTGTGTGTGTGTGTGTGTGTGTGTGTGTGTGTGTGTGTGTGTGTGTGTGTGTGTGTGTGTGTGTGTGTGTGTGTGTGTGTGTGTGTGTGTGTGTGTGTGTGTGTGTGTGTGTGTGTGTGTGTGTGTGTGTGTGTGTGTGTGTGTGTGTGTGTGTGTGTGTGTGTGTGTGTGTGTGTGTGTGTGTGTGTGTGTGTGTGTGTGTGTGTGTGTGTGTGTGTGTGTGTGTGTGTGTGTGTGTGTGTGTGTGTGTGTGTGTGTGTGTGTGTGTGTGTGTGTGTGTGTGTGTGTGTGTGTGTGTGTGTGTGTGTGTGTGTGTGTGTGTGTGTGTGTGTGTGTGTGTGTGTGTGTGTGTGTGTGTGTGTGTGTGTGTGTGTGTGTGTGTGTGTGTGTGTGTGTGTGTGTGTGTGTGTGTGTGTGTGTGTGTGTGTGTGTGTGTGTGTGTGTGTGTGTGTGTGTGTGTGTGTGTGTGTGTGTGTGTGTGTGTGTGTGTGTGTGTGTGTGTGTGTGTGTGTGTGTGTGTGTGTGTGTGTGTGTGTGTGTGTGTGTGTGTGTGTGTGTGTGTGTGTGTGTGTGTGTGTGTGTGTGTGTGTGTGTGTGTGTGTGTGTGTGTGTGTGTGTGTGTGTGTGTGTGTGTGTGTGTGTGTGTGTGTGTGTGTGTGTGTGTGTGTGTGTGTGTGTGTGTGTGTGTGTGTGTGTGTGTGTGTGTGTGTGTGTGTGTGTGTGTGTGTGTGTGTGTGTGTGTGTGTGTGTGTGTGTGTGTGTGTGTGTGTGTGTGTGTGTGTGTGTGTGTGTGTGTGTGTGTGTGTGTGTGTGTGTGTGTGTGTGTGTGTGTGTGTGTGTGTGTGTGTGTGTGTGTGTGTGTGTGTGTGTGTGTGTGTGTGTGTGTGTGTGTGTGTGTGTGTGTGTGTGTGTGTGTGTGTGTGTGTGTGTGTGTGTGTGTGTGTGTGTGTGTGTGTGTGTGTGTGTGTGTGTGTGTGTGTGTGTGTGTGTGTGTGTGTGTGTGTGTGTGTGTGTGTGTGTGTGTGTGTGTGTGTGTGTGTGTGTGTGTGTGTGTGTGTGTGTGTGTGTGTGTGTGTGTGTGTGTGTGTGTGTGTGTGTGTGTGTGTGTGTGTGTGTGTGTGTGTGTGTGTGTGTGTGTGTGTGTGTGTGTGTGTGTGTGTGTGTGTGTGTGTGTGTGTGTGTGTGTGTGTGTGTGTGTGTGTGTGTGTGTGTGTGTGTGTGTGTGTGTGTGTGTGTGTGTGTGTGTCTGTATAACGCATAACTCATGAACCGATACACAAAAAAACACCAAATTTTAAACTTAAGCTTTGTTTCAGCGTCCAATGAGCTGATTAGATTTTGGGCAGAGTCGGAACATCTGGGGGGGTACTTTATAGGTGGTCATTTTTATATTTTATGGAATATATCTGTTATTTACGTTTGGAGAAGAAAATTCTTCAAATAAAAGTTACTTCTAATATAATTATCTATAATTTTCGTTTTATGCAAAATTTTCCTAAAATGGTCCGTATTCGAGAAATTTGACAAAATGTAAAAAAAATAATTTTTTATAAAAATTGTTTAAATAAAAGTTGTTTGTAATATAATTCTCTTTAATTTTTATTCTATACATAATTTCTCTAAAATGGACCGTATTCGAGATATTTTAGAAAATGTGTAAATTTCCAATTTTGAAGAAAACTCAAAAACGGATAAAGAAAAAAACATTAAATTTTAAACCTAAGGTTTATTTCGGCCTGACGTGAAATAATTAGATTTTGGACACAGTCGGAACATCTGGGGGGGTACTTTATGGGAGGCCACTTTTATATTTTATGGAATATATCTGTTATTAATATTTGGAGAAAAAAATTGTTCAAATAAAAGTTACTTCTAATATTATTATCTATAATTTGTGTTTTATGTAAAAATTTCCTGAAATGGTCCGTATTCGAGAAATTTGACAAAATGTGCAAAATTCTGATTTTTATGAAAGTTTTTGAAATAAAAGTTGTTTGCGATATCGATCTCTATAATTTTTGTTTATATATGATTTTTCTAAAATGGACCGTAATGAAAAAATTGTAGGAAATTAAAATTTTTCAGTATTTTCGTTTTCCATGAATATCTATAGAAAAATGTTTCGAGGTAGATATATGTGGACAATGTATATATTTAGTTTATCCTCTAAACATTTATAGAGATGCTGCAATAGGTTGTACAAAATAACCGGAAAAAGCCTATAATAACTAGATAGGAAAGTCATGTGTTGGACACATCAGATTTTTTTCATCGCGGATAGTCAGGTAGGGGAGAGTGCCCAACAGTGGGACAGGTCCTACAGTGAGACATTTATCTTCCCTCTCTTATCACGTGACGGATTGATGTCGACACTGGCCAGCAAACTTACGTTTGATAAGCGGATCTTTTTAGCTAGTGCACGCAAAGCGTGCGCAAAGCTGCGGCGACAGGTAAACGTAAGTCCGAATCGTATCTGTTTTTTCATCTCAAAAGTAAATTTTTGCCACTCTCTTAGTTTTTTATTCAAAGACAATTATGAAGGTGTTTTCAAAATCGGATTGTGTCAGAGGTATGTTAAGTTACTTAGTTTTTATTTAAGCGGTTATTTGTTTGATTGTTTTTATTTAAAAAAGCCATTTGACACAAATGACAGACAGCATCAGTGTCCAACAGTGGGACAAAATGTGTTTCCCAACAGTGAGACATGTCTCACTGTTGGACATATACTTTTATTATGTATTTTATAGGGTTGTATTTTAATATTTCAGATTGCAATGAATTCAATCAAACGAAAAATTGGTAATTGCTCAGACCAGACTATGAGAGAAGCAGTAAATCTGGTTATGGAAGGCGCAAGCCTAAGAAAAGTAGCTGCTTCAAAAGGCATTGCACATCAAACTTTAGCTAGGTATGTTAAAAGAGCCAAACTGGCTGAAGAGGGTAGCGAAATTAAAATGGCTCCAAATTATCAGGTGAATAAAATATTTACAAATGAAGAGGAAGAATCTTTGGTAGATTATATAATACAGTGTTCAAGAATATTTTATGGTCTCACAATTATTGATTGTAAAAAACTTGGCTATGAAATGGCTATTGAAAACAAAAAGACAATTCCTGACAATTGATACTAAAATCAATATTCCCAACATCTCTGTATCAGACGACGTTGATACTCGGTCAAAGGAAACGGAAAATAATTCCAGTAAACTCATTCCAAGCACAGAATTGTCAGAGGATGTCGATACCCAAAAAAATATAGTAGTTATAGAAGAGGAGGTAAAAAATAATTTTAAAAGTCCTGAGCAGTTTAGAGGTTACCCCAAAGCAGAAGCTCGTAAGGCTAGTAATACACGAAAAAAGGGGAGAAGCTTCATAGCTGCGGATACTCCTGAAAAGGAAGCAATCGAAGAAAAGAGCTTAGCAAGAGCGAATAAAAAGAGTAAGAAAGAAAAAGTAAAGAGATTAAAGAAGTGAAGAAACAAGTGTTTAGCGATAAATCTAACAAGTTGGAAGAAAAAAATTAAGTATATAAGGACTAAAAAATTGGAAAAATACGTATCTTCTGATGAATCTGAAATTTCGAAAGAAGAACCAATATTAGATTCATCATCAGGAGATGAGCTTTTTGAAGGAATCAACCCAGATGATTTTCAAGATCTACACAGAATTCCGAAAGAACATGATTTTGTACTAGTTGAATTTGCCGTAAAACCGGAAACAAGAAAGATATATTTCATTGGAAAGGTTCTTAAAACAATTAAGTCCAATCAAGAATATGAAGTCGCAATCTTAAGGATCCAACAGAAGGGAACCAATAAGTTCATTTTTCCTGAAGTTGCTGATGAGTCTGTGGTTAATATAACAGATATTAAATTTATTATGCCACCACCAACCAGTCGTCAGAACGCTTCTTATCCCTTTGAGATAGAACTTTAGTTTTTTGTTCTTTTGTTAATGCCAAATTGTGCCTTAATAATAATGTTTGTTTAGAAATAGCATTAAAAAGTTGTATTTCATGGAGAAATTATTATTATTATTACCTAATATTATTTTCCAATCGTGCAATGTTTCCTTTGAGTATAGTGCAAAATACCCACTGTCTCACTGTTGGACAAGAGCTGTCTCAATGATGAGCACTGTGGACCAACCAAAGATATCGGATAATAGATACGCCTTGTATACATTACACTTGTCCGCAACTTTTTTTTGACGGTACGCTCTTCCTATGTTGTCAGATCTCTTTCATCAAATATCAAACATTAAATTTTTATTTAAAAAGTTACTATTACCTTTAATACAATCTAATAAAAAAAGGAAATAAAGAATTGAAAGCATCAATATGAGTTTTTTTTTAATTGCAATCACTTAAGACTTTTAAGTATCTATTTTTACATGTGTATCATATGAAAATATTAAACATTTTGGTATAAATTATTTAACTTTGGCAACCTAAGACATTTTGCTGATGTTGTCAAAGTGACAGATCAAGTTTTATTGTGTTTTTTGTGGTTTTTTGTAGTTTTCAAGAATAATTTAAACCCTGAACTTTTTATTAAGGACTTTTACGATGGGGAGGAAATGTATAGTGTGCCGAAATACGCAGAATAAGAATGTTATTCGGTCAGTTCATAAATAAGATTATGTTAGCATAGACGTAGGCATATACAGGAAATAAGGCTTAATTTATTTAACAGTGTAAAGCATTTAGCACTAGCATTGTTTATTTAAATAATAATGTTCTATATTTTCTGATCAGGTTTCCTAGAGAAATTATTCAACGTGGAATTTGGCTGCAAAATCTATGCTTGGTGGAGGAAAACATTATGAAAATGAAAGAAGCCTTAGTATATGTTCTGACCATTTTTGTATGGCAGATATTTATGAAAATTTAAGTGGTAGACACATCTTAAAACATAATGCTATACCTATCAAGTAAGTACAGTATTTATTATGGGTATTTTTATTATATGTAAGCTCTAAAATTATACAGTAATCATCACATTTTACAGAATTTTGGGAGAGGTAGTGGAAGAGGCGAAAAATGAAGAAAACAAAATACTTTTTTTTAGTGCAGTTCGTAATAGATGCTTCAATAACAATCTCACATGGAGATTGTTTCAAAATTGTTATAAAAAATTATTAATTCATAATGAAGTAAAGTCAAATAAAACTGACAATGCAATTGCTTTAGATGGCACCAGCATCTTCGATTGTAGCAACATTAGTAGCCAAATTGCGTTAAATTTAAAATGTTACGAATCAGACACTAAAGAAAATTTGGAATTTACAAATGAGCTTCGTGACCATGATTACCTATCTATATATTTTCTGAGCGAATACATTCAGGATGTAGTTGCTTATATTTCGGGTTTTATAGTAAAATCCTTAAAGAAAAAGATTCACTGCAAACAGTGTTTTGCAATTGAACCAGTGAGTTCGAAAACCGTACAAGTCTCAAATTTGACATTTCAAAATAAGCCATTTCGTTTAAAATTTGTCTCTTCATCGATGCGCTAGTTCAGTGATGATGTAATTATGGTTCCACTGACAATTAAAGTGACCGTAGATTTTTGGAGTCCGTTTTGTTCGTTTTTTTTTCCTAATTTATATCGTTTTTTTCACTTTTATAAATATATTCCTAAAGTAAGTAGATAGCATGTATCAAATATACAATCGTTTAGTTACCAATTATATAACTATTTTTATGACCTGTAAACAATATTTTGAAATAAAATAAAAATAGTAAAAACGTATATGTCAAATTTATTGATGTTTTTGTTAAAAGTTTGGTTAGAATTAAATGTCAGTCGAACCAAAATGACATCACACTGAACTAGCGCATTGAGCTTAAAAACCGTACTAGATACCTAGCTGTTAATGTAGTACAGCTGATTATACCCGTGAAATTAGGTGAAAAACCGTACATATCTGCGACTCGTACGGTTTTTCATCTCAATTACAAAATAATGGTCAGTTGCTATGGTCAGTTGGAAAAACACAAATACTGAAAATGATGATTACATAACTGAGATAACAGTTTTGATATTGTATTTTTCCTCCTTTTTGAAGAAATATAAAATAAATCTTTTCTCTTCGACAGACTTTCTGTCTCAACTGTCAAAGGTGCTACTTTCTGTTCTTAATACACAAATAGCTATTTTGTCTTTTATTCCAAAATATGCTTTACAAAATATCAGTTATCTTATAACACTAAATAAATCTATTGAGCAGATTCTTCACCAAGAGTGTTTTTAGGAGTAACCATTGATAGTAAAATGACATTCGAAATGTCACAAAAGAAGCTTCCTTCAGTGTTTTTTATATTCGGACAAATTAGAAATAAAGTATCTCTTGATAATCTTAAGCTAATGTGTTTTAGCCTTGTCCAGATATTATAAAATCATTGCTGATTACTGTCCTAAATGAGTTATTATATCATTACACAAATAATTCTAAAAATAGGTGTCGTGACATGCAACCCAAATGGTATGTAATAGAAATATCATATTTGTATATTTATGTATCTGAAATAAAATTGTTCTGTTTTTAATAGCTTTTTATTTCATAAAAAAAGGTAGTCCGGCAATATAATTATTCTTTTTTCGACCTGTAATAAAGGTTTTCAAACAGTACCCATGTAAAAATAATAATAAATGGCTTTATATTTTTACTTGCTCTTTGCTCTTCATGTATTTAAAAAATATATATATATATATATATATATATATATATAATAAAATACTAACAAAAATGTTCTTCCACTTTGAGCTACCTTACTATTTTAATCTATAAGAAAACATATAAAATGACTTTTGAATGCCCTGTATAAATTGAATATGTTTTCTTTAAATTTACCTTTGATTCCGAAGACCCATAGGTTATTGATTTGGTCAATAAATAATTTTTACTAGAAATATATGTAAACCCTCCCGAAACACTACGTCAATGTGCGACGTACGATTCCCCTTTCCCCGTCTGGTAAAACATGCGGACAGAAGGTGTATTGAGTATTCAGTGTGTAGGGCGAGTCTATCTTAGATAATATGATGTCTATGGGACCAACAGTGAGACAAATACAGCTGTCACCATTTATGCAAATGAAAAATTAGCCTGTTCTGTATTATTGAACATAAAGTCAAAACCATGTAAATAAAGCATACAGCTATGTATTCGTTTTAAAAAGATTATTTTTTCGCAATAAATAAGGATGCTACATCAATTATAAAAAAAGATGTCCCACTGTTGGGCACTCTCCCCTAACCATAACCAAAAATTTATATTTATAATTTGAAAAGCTTTATTTTTAATATTCTATCGTAGAAATGACTGGAACAATTTGTAGTGTGGCTACGTGTAAAAGTAATAGCGAAAGAGCAAAAAAAGATGGGGAATTAATAAGATTTTTTTAAAAAACGTAAACTGCATAAACTCGCAACTCTGTAAACATTTGAAAAATTTTTATTTCTTGGTTTAAAATTAAAAAATCTGATGTGTCCAACACATGACTTTTCTATCTAGTTATTATAGGCTTTTTCCGGTTATTTTGTACAACCTATTGCAGCATCTCTATAAATGTTTAGATGATAAACTAAATATATACATTGTCCACATACATCTACCTCGAAACATTTTTCCATAGATATTCATTGAAAACGAAAATACTGAAAAATTTAAATTTAGCACTTTTCCATTACGGTCCATTTTAGAAAAATCATGTATAAACAAAAATTATAGAGATCGATATCGCAAACAACTTTTAGTTCAACCATTTTCATAAAAATCAGAATTTTGCACATTTTGTCAAATTTCTCGAATACGGACCATTTCAGGAAATTTTGACGTAAAACGGGATGAAAATAATTTAGCAAAATTTTTAAATAGTTGTGACTTCGTAGTAAACACATATGCAAATGTAAATGATCCGGCAATTCAAAGTTATATTCTTCAGGTAATAAAATCGAGATTTGTAGATAGAGCAAATTTATTGGTCGGTTCGCGAAATGAATTAAATACTTGGAATTCTATTAGAGAATCATTACAACAATGCTTTGGATATAGACGATCTTTAGAATGTCTTGAACAGGATTTGTTAACAGCACATCCACAAAGAAACGAACAACCAATAGATTTCGCCCGAAGGTTACAAATTTTGAGAAGTCACTTGATCGGTAGAATTAATAACTTTACAGATGCTGAAATTCCTTTACATACTAAAGAGTCATACAGAAGGCAATATAATCAAATGGCGTTGAGAACCTTGTTAAGAAATCTCTCTGGTAACTTACAAACTATCATTAGACTTAAAAATCCAATCAATATAGAACAAGCAATAACTTATATAATTGAAGAAGAAAATTTCGCATATTCACAGAATAACTTAAAACAGATTGAAACCCCTCAATACAGATCAAATTCCAATCGATTTAATGATCGTCAAAATTTTAATAATAATCACCAAAATTCTAATAACAATCGCCGACATTTTAGTAATAACCAGTATAGAAGCTTCCCTCAAATATTCCAAAATACTAGAAACCAGCCCGACAATGCTTATCAAAGAAATTTTGCCCCCATACAACTTCCCGTAACTTATCAAAATAACTCATTCCCCAGCCAACCAATTCCTGTACAACCACGTACGATTAATAGATATTTTCGGAAAACAGCCAGAGTAAAACAAGGAACATAAACGAAATATTTTCCAATTCATATTCTGCGGATTTGCCATATATAGTTATACAAAATCCACCCTTAAAGCTGCTTATAGACACGGGTAGTATGTCTAGTATGTTAAGTCCAAATATCGTGGAGAAGTATTTCCCAGAAAATATTTACAACGACCCAACCTTAATAATTACAGCTATTGGTAAAAAACAAACCGAACATAAAGCTAAAATTCCTGCCTTTAAAGAATTTAATTCCAATATTAACTTAAACTTTATAGTATTTAAATGCCATAATCATTTTGACGGGCTACTAGGATTAAACGAATTACGTAACCTGAAGTTTACAGTAGATTTAGTAAAAAATGAATTAAAAAATGAAAATACAAAAATACCAATTTTATATAAAATAAATAGGGAACATTATACAATTTCTGTGGATGCATACGAAATCGTTGCTATGCAGGTGCCGGTAGATCATTCTAACGGCGAGGTAATTGTACCCGAAATGAAATACGGAGAGCTTGATTTCCGAGAAACATTGACTTTATCTTGTAACGGCCTTGCGAAAACAGAAATAGTTAATAATACAGATAAAAGAATTACTATTACGCTAACAGAACCTATTAAAGTTTTTCCACTTACAGAGGGACACAAAAATAATTTAGAATTTTTTCTATGTAACGAATTTAACGAATTATTCTACGGGGAGAACCAAAAATTGAGTCTTACAAATAAATTAAAACACAAAATAAAGACAACAGGAACTTTAAATCAAAATGCAGACGCGCTTAGCAGAATCGAAATAAATGTTACGGAACATAACCAAAACCTTTCAGATAACTCATCAATGTCAGGGGAACCAGGTGATATTAACCAAATAACAAAAAACTTCCTAGAAAATCTAATAGAACCTATAGACGATGCAAACCATGAACTTGACGAATTATTAAGTACAATAAACTTGACAGACACAGACAGAGAGCAAGCGCGACAACACATAGGTATTAACGACGATCAAATAATAGTTACTCAACAAAATGAATTAGACAATCAAAATAACTCACCTGATGACGACATCGAAACAATTCATTCGTCAGCAGAAAACCCTATTCTAGAAATCCCATTTACCGAAAATCTAACAAATTCCTACAACAGACAAATAATAATTAAACAAGGGAAAACACATTTTCATGTTACCAATACGAAACATTTCGAAAATAAACTTCGCATCACGGCCTATCTCACCAACAACGAAATCAGTAGTCAGATAATTAATCTTTTCAAAAATTACATAGATTCAAAAAAACTTTACTGCCTACATGTTCATAGCACAATCACCATCGATCTAATACCATTATTAATAACGACTTTACAAAACACTTTTAAAAACCATAGTTACACTCTAGTTATATCAAGAAAATTCGTAACAGATGTACAAGAAGTGGATGAACGCGAAAATTTAATTAAATATCATCATGAAACCAAAACTTGCCACCGCGGAATTAACGAAACACAAACTGCTTTGAGAAACAAATACTATTGGCCAGACTTAAATTCAGATATCACACGGTATATAAATCTTTGCGATATATGTAATCAAGCGAAATACGACAGACATCCTCCAAAAGTTAAATTTTCACTCACAGTTACCCCCACAAAACCCTTCGAAACTATTCATATAGACGTTTTCCAAATTATGAAAACTAAATTTCTTACAATCCTCGACTCATTCTCAAAATACGGGCAGGCGTATGTTATTGAGCCAATTCTAAATTCTGCAACGATTATTGAATGTTTAAGTATCTCTGTATCACACTTCGGAATTCCATATTTAATCTTAAGCGATAGTGGAACAGAATTTAAAAGCGAATTACTACAGGAATTTTGCAAATTACATAAAATCAGAATCCATTTTACGACACCCCAAAATTCAAACAGTAACAGTCCGGTGGAACGATTTCATTCATCCCTCTTGGAAAACTGTAGAGTTTTAAAACTGCAACACCCTAATATGCATATAAAACAAATTGTACAGTTCGGTGTCATAGGTTACAATTCCTCGATACATAGCGTGACTGGACATCGACCATATGACATTATTCTAGGCAATACAAAAGCTCTTGACCCATTTGACTTAACGGACGAATATCTCATTAACGAATATATAAACGAAAGAAAAATTCGACTGAAAACACTTTATCAGCATATTTTCGACAAAACGGTACAACAAAAGGAAAAGGTCATCGGAAATCGCAACGAAACTCGCGAAAATCCAACGGTATATACTGAAGGACAAGAAATATTTGTAAAAAATAGAGAAGCTACCAGAAATAAATCAAAGCCTCGTTTCGTAAAACATTCAGTAAACAAAGACCTTGGAAATAAAATATTAATAACAAAAAATAGAACTATACACAAATCAAAGGTCAAAAAACCATATGCTAATATTAGACTTTCTTTACAGAACGATCGAAATGTGGACGATAATACCCCTGATCCTCAGCCTTCCACTTCCGGTTGTAATAAAAAGTAGCGATGTAGAAATATTAGAATTAAATACCCCTTTATTACCCTTAGATATAGGAAAAACAAAATTAATACAAACAAAACATACATTTTTTCATTACATTGAAACGGACTTATTAGTAACTCAATTGCGAAATATAGAACGTTTTTACGATAGGTTAGAATTCTCATTAAATTTTACAAAGTTCGAAGATGTGGGACTTGTAATAAATTTGTTCGAACACGCAAAATATTTGCTAAATACTACAAGATTAAAATTAAACAATTTTGTAACTTTCGAAAATAAAAATAATAATAATATTAGAAATAAAAGAGGCTTATTTGATGGAATCGGAACAGCCAGTAAATGGCTTTTTGGCACTCTAGACCATGAAGACGAAATTAAATATAACACTCAAATCCAAAACTTAATTAAAAATCAAAACTCATTTTCACATCAATTACAACTACAATCCTCTCTCAACACCCAGCTCATTAACCATTATAATCAGACAATAAATAATCTTTACAAAAACCAGTTACTGTTACAAGAGAGACTTAATGATATTTGCAACAAATCAAAAAATTTTACCGATCAAATGTTCATGTATATACGGTTACCCAATGCTCTTGATCAAATAATTTTGAATTGCCAAAATTTAATAAATTTCGTAGATAACTTGGAAAATGCTATTATATTTGCCCATTTAGGTAGCTTACACACTTCAATAATTCTTTTAAAACAATTGACAAATTTGATAGAACATGTTTCAATAATTCACGGCGAAACAAAAGTCATTAAATTTAAAAATCCATACAATTATTTCCAATTAGCAGGAATACAAGTAAAATTCGAAAAATCAAAAATAATATTTGCTATTCACATTCCTATTTTAATTAACAGCGATTTCTTGACCTATCACATTATTCCTTTGCCCTATGAAAATTCCATAATCATAACACCCAGTCCCTTCCTCGTACTCAGTACCGAACTCCATCAATATGAAGATAAACCTTGCCCACAAATCGAGGGAATCTTTTTCTGCGAACACCATGAAGATGTCACAAACGACACCTGTGCCATAGCCCTGATTCGAGCCGAAAAATCAGTCTGCAAAGTCGAAAAAATAGTTCTATATCACCCCATAATAGAACAAATCAACAATAAATTCCTACTAGTACTACCTACCAAAATTCCCGTAAAAGTCTGGATAAACTGCGAAAGAAAGAAAATAGCCATAATCAACGTCAATACAATTATCAAAATTCCCAAGGGATGTAGTATTAAAATAGAAAATTCCCTATATGAAAACACAGAAGAAAATGTAATTGGAAACCCTCTAATATTGCCAAAAATGGAATGGAGTCCATCAAAATCAAATTCAATTTACCAAAACCTTCCTCTGAAATTACATTCAATAAACTTCAAAGCCATCCAAGAACTACAGAAGATAGCAAAATCCACCCAAATTTCACAAGAAATCCACCCCATAATTTGGAATGTGCCCAGCCTAACGATAGTAATTGCCTTGGTATCTACTATTATCTACGTATGGTACCGAAAGAAGAAATCCAAAAATCACCAAAATCTCTCGGAAGAAAACCACCAACCCGAAAACAACCCCATATCAGTATTGTTTTCGCCTAAGGAGGGAGGAGTTATATAAGAAGAAACGTCGAGTCTATTAAAATATAAAACCGTAAACGGCACAAACTGTTAACTTTGCATTTATTATTATCATTAAAATTATATTATAAAAATTCATTCCAGCTTAGATTGTTGTAGAATAAAGTCATAAATAAAGTCTCTAATCTTCGAAAAGTAAATTTTTGTTTTTTTAAAAAATTATTTTCGAGTTAAATAAATTTAACTCGCTGGAATAAAGCTTAAGTTTAAAATTTGGTGTTTTTCTGTGTGTCGGTTCATGAGTTATGCGACCTACAGACACACACACACACACACACACACACACACACACACACACACACACACACACACACACACACACACACACACACACACACACACACACACACACACACACACACACACACACACACACACACACACACACACACACACACACACACACACACACACACACACACACACACACACACACACACACACACACACACACACACACACACACACACACACACACACACACACACACACACACACACACACACACACACACACACACACACACACACACACACACACACACACACACACACACACACACACACACACACACACACACACACACACACACACACACACACACACACACACACACACACACACACACACACACACACACACACACACACACACACACACACACACACACACAGACATCATCGCAAAAATAGTCAAAACGGATTCAGGGGACCTCAAAACGTAAAAATCCGTCGAAAACTCGAGGTCGAAAAAAATCATGATTCCTATACTTTCCTTATATCTGTATACAGATAGGAAAGTAATAATGAACATATCTGGAAAAGATAAAACTAATTTCGAAAGGGTGACTGTACTGTCTTATGATGAAATTAAAGTATCATCACTTATTGAATATGACCAAAAAATACCACTTCCTTTTAAATTTTAATAATAAAAAATATACTTTTTTAGTTATTATCATATTAATGAAACACGTTATTATAATTTATGTTTATTGTCTTTATTAAACTTTTGCCCTGTAATGTAATTTATTATTAAAAACATTATTTCCATTATACTTGATATGCTCGGAATTTGTCACCAGCATACTTGTGACGTCACGACAAGTCGTGTCGTGATTGGCTAGAAGTTACGAGGCAACCGTATTATTTTACGAACCGTGGGCTAGGTTGTGTAACGTGAAAATTGTTAGAAATACTCTCACTTGTGGCGTTCGAACTGGATGTGCTCAAGCGCCAGTTTGTTTTAGAGTGGTTTGCTCCACTTTACCTATTGGAACAAGTGACAAAAAGGGCTGCAGGTAGCTGCAGTGAAGAAAGAAAATTCCAGAGGGTCAACCAGGGGGTATATTGTGGGGTCAACGATATTACGATAGTTATGTAGTATTTGAAAAAAGATTTACCACAAGAGAATGAAATGCCAGGTGTCATTTTGGTACATATATCGAAATACGTCAACTAACACGTTGCGGTTGATACACTGATCTGTATCAGCCACATACTTTGATTTTCTTTTACTGTACGGAGAATAGTCGCACTGCGCAGCTTTCTGAGTGCCTTTTAAAAGGAGATAGAAAACTTCGCCATTTTGACCCCTTATTATGTGTTGCCTACATCTTGACTCAATATTTTTAATAGGTGCGTTTTAATCATCCGCTTCTGCTTCGAAATTGTCGGTTTTCTTGTTTTAATCTGACAGGTTAAAACGACTAAACCGACAATTCCGGAAGCAGAAGCGGATGATTAAAACGCACCTGATATTTTGCTTGCTGCTGTCAGTGTCAGTGAATATTATTTTTGAAGTCACAGTTTATTGCTAAAGAATCAGTTAGCTCACTCGGACCAGTTGAAAGTTCCAAAATAACATCCACTCCAGGGATACAAATTCAGGATACGCAGAAGTCTGCTGTTTTATTATAGGCGGTTGTCATATATTGTATTATCCGAGTTGCACAGTGTATAAACTAAAACATTGATGTCCAAAGTGCCGACGCAGAGTGAGCGATCTGATTCTTTAGCTGTAAACTGTGTCACAGGGTTCAAAATGGCCGCGCCCTATGTTGGGCGTGTCGGACCTCTCTCTTGCCTCGTATAGTAATCAAAGTATGTGGTATCAGCACATACTTTGATTTTCTCTTACTATACGGAGAATGGTCGCACTGCGCAGCTTTCTGTGTGCCTTTTAAAAGGAGAATGAAAACTCCGCCATTTTGATGCCTTATTACGTGTTGCCTACATCTTGGCGCAATATTTTTAATAGGTGCGTTTAGGATTATGTAGGAGCGGCTAAATGCTGACCAGCGTGCACATATTATTTTTTGTGTTTTCCGCTAGATGGCGTGTATTTGAGCGCGGTTTTTTAAATTGATAATTTTGACTTGCACACCATACAGTGCGTCAAAAATTGTATTTTAAATTATATTTTATTGTTATTAATTCTGGGTTAGACATAAGTTAATAAATAACCCATTAATTAGGAATTTATTGGTAGGTATAAATAAAATAACCAATATAAAATGTATCAGTGTTCACTCATTTATTTTAAAAAATAAAACACTAAATCATTATAGTCAATTTATTAAAATATAGAAATACTAGTTGTGACAATCATTGTCTCTAAAAAATTGAGTTTCATTCTTTTTTGTGTATAGAATTGTCTAATAAATATATATTGAGGGTAGGGTGAGTATATGGTGATTAATAAAATGATTTCTACATGTATGTGTCGAGTCTAGAATAAAAATAAGCCTAATTGCTCCTTTTGTGCAATGAATAATACTTTTGTAGCAGCAGGAGAAGGCATGGCCGATAAAGTACTTTATGAAGTATATACAAAAGTTCTACTTTTCGACTGTTTTCTGTCCGAATAACGACGTTTTTTGACACATTCGAATAAAAAAAAATAAAAATGTACAAACATATTATAAGACCTAAATAACCTTATAACACAATATTAAAAATGTTACAAATGAGGTAAAAATTAAATACAAATTAAAGTTTCAAATAGTATAGCATACATTAGAATAATAAAGTGGTACCATTACGGATCAGCGAGTATCACTCACAAATTCTACATAGTATTAATATGTCTTAGACGAAAGATATGCATAAAGTTTATATTTGAATGTATTAAAGATTTTTTTGTTGCTATCAATATGAATATATATTTAATGAAACATTCAATACCTCTATTGATATCGGAACATAAAAAATAATAATAATTAGGAAAATAAAAAGTGATAGGTCATAATAATACCAATTCTACCTCTCTTGCCTTAAATAAAATACATTACAGATTAAGTTAAAAAAGTATTTAACTAGGAAAAGGAACATAATCTATATCAACTAATATTAAAAAAAAATCAAAAACCTTAAATTAGAAATTAAAAATAATTATGATCATTGTCACTACTTTTACTAATAACTAAAGAACTGCTAAGAGTACTTCTAATAATTTCGTTTTCATTTAAATTGGGTTTTTTTTATAATTATTGCCCTTTTGCTTTTTTTATTGAGGTGAAGACCAGCTGTTTTTTAATTTTTTTATTTGGTGGCTCATTAATTTCTGCAGAGGTTACACAAGGAATATCGACTCTGCTAATGCTGTTGTCATAGTTTAGCATTCTTCAAATATTGAGAAACTTGCCTGAGAACATTTTCATCAGAGGAATTTTCTAATTTGCTCTGCATATCATTTATTTAATTTTTTATTTTATGTTTTAATGTGCCTAAACTTGTTGCCTCTGCTGAAATATTTTGTCCCAAATACTCTAAATGTGTATTTACTTCAGCCTTGTCTTCATCACATTTATTTTGTTTATATTTACCATCAGCTTCTTCAGAATTGTTATCTGGCATATTTAGCAAAAGGAATATGTTTGCGTATTGTATTTCGTCTTAAATAATCTAAACAGGTGCAGGTAATAACTGATAATGCAGATAAGAAATGGCACTTCAACATTAACAACACAATTCAAATTCAAACTTATTTGTTCACCAATTGACAATATGATCAGCAGTAGCTGCGCCCTCTGACGAAAAGTAAAATAAATAATCTGTGCACGTCGGTCAGCATTTAGCCGCTCCTGTGCGTTTTAATCCATAGATAAATTAATAATATAAGATGAATTTTTTAAATGCACGCTACTGTCAACACGTTGTAGTTCCCAGCATACTATTAGTTAGCGCCACCATTGCAATAGTATGAAAGCGATGTTGCCGGTTTCCGTAAACCTTCATGAGATGAGAGTTATTTCAAATTCATCTTATTTTTTGTTTAAATTTCTTCGCTTCTAGCTTTGGTTTTATTTTTTAATAAAATTTCAATTTGGTTTGGTGTAAAAAAATTTGCTCAAACATTTTTTAGTTTTGCATCCAACGTCTTTTGACTATGATCAGCACCGAGTTGCAATTTATTATTTATCGCAATAAGGTTTTCTATTTCTGCCTTATCTTGTTGTGCTTGATTTTTAAATTTTTCGCATTGTTCTTGAAGAGCAATATTTTTTGAAACAAAATATCATGTGGATTTTGATTACTGATATCTTGTAAAATGCTGTTCGAACTACAAGCTGGCTAACCCTGGGTGAATCATTCTCTTTGGGACCTTCATCTATTAAGAAACTTTCGACAATCCGTTTCTCCTCTTTTAATTGCATTCTCTTACTCCTTTCACTAATACTTTTTTCAGATACCAATGGAAGGTTAAGTGATGGAATAGCTAAAATATAAATATAATAAAACACTTATTTAATTCAGGCAAAGTTTCTTTAAGTCTTTTTGGCATTTTATTTGTTATTTGAGCTTCAATCATATCTTCATATTGATCCAGCGCAAAATGTTTACTGCAGATACGTTTATTTTTTGGATCAAAGGGACTTTTTCTTCTACAAAGACGAACCCATTGTTTTAAAATTTCCGGTTTTTTGGGGAAAGAAAAAAATCTCTAACTAATTTATTTACATCTCTTAGTAAATTATTTATGACCGTAGTGAGATTTTAAAAAACTTAATGGATAATTTATTAATATTACTACTAACAACAAATTAATAAAAAACCAGAAAAACCTTATTTTCGGAATTTATTACCACCAAGCCCTACGTTTTTTTCTACACAATTTTTTTTTCTTCCCACCGTGTCTAAAAGATTTTCTTCCAGAAAAGGTATTTTTCCCCCCAATTTTTTTCTTGCTACTGACGTTGGTTGAATAGGAATTTTATTTCCTTTGCGGCGAGTTGCTATGGCAGAAGTCCTATTTTTTGAAGAAATGCCTTTATATTTGAATGCATTCCACTGAGTAATGCAGTAGTGGTGTGTGCATATTTATCTACATTACTTAAATAGCAGGATAAAATTGTTGAGGATCTTGTTCAAGTTTACTAACTATATCATTAGAATACGATATCTATTTATCTTTTAATTCTGCAATTTCACTTTCTGAAGGCAAGCACGTTTCATTATTAAGCTGCATTATTCCATTTCTAAATAAAGATATTTCATTTTTGTGTGGCGTAATAGATGATGATGGTAACGCACACTCCAAAGTAGGTTATTTCTGTATTTTGTAGTGGAATAAATATTCTTTCGGGTGCAATATTGCCAGTTGCAATTTCGTACAATTTTAATTTAGCGTTTGTCGACAGGTTGTTTAAAACCGATAAAATATTGTAGTTCCTAATCACTAATGCTTTATGCTTGCCATATTTGCCGTTAAATCCTACAGGGCACGTACATTTGCAACATAACATATCAACCCTGTTAATTAGTTGATTGTTTGTTTTACTTTGGACGGTAAACTCCATCTGCTCCATATTTGCTGACATAATTTTACAATTCGTGTTATAGTTTTTTAGGTACCGAGAGGTAACAACTTTTGACTCTCGACCAAAGATTAAATCTAGAATTCGTTGTTTATAATATGATTCAAAGCTTGTAACAACAAAATCTGCTAATTTACGTTGAAAGCTTTTTTGCGTTTCAGTGGAATATCTTTCAATAAGCGAAACATGACTTCTGTATAGTTATTTGTATCTGTACCTCTCAATGGAAGGTCTTGTCGATAGAAAACTGCCCACTCCTCTATTCTTGTTAGCATGTTCTCAACATATGTTTTAAAGTTTTCATGTTCACAATTCTCAAAAAAGTCTTGCTTTGAATTTTCGAGGTCTGTGCTAGTTTTAGAATATAAAATATTTTTGACCATGACATAAAATTGCTGTTTTTTCTTTTGGTACAGAATGTTGTGCCATCATTAGCCAACGCCAACATGCTTTTAGGACATGGAATGTACATAATAACAAATTCGAGGACACGGCCAATATTTACGTAATACGTTTCTTTCCGCTAGATCACCATCGGTAAGAATGACTTTAGGATTTATTTTAATGTGAAGGATTTCAAAAATGCCTTCAATGCCCAATTCAAATACATCTGATTTTTGGCTACTGCTGAAAATACAACCTATGGGCAAACCTCCAGCCGCAGACTGCGTTATAAAAAAATACACTTTGTGGTTTTGGTTGTCGCAATTGTCTGTTGCATCAACAAACATTATTTCAGAACACTGAGGCAATTCAAGTGTTGTTTGTATTATTGGCGTACAAAGTGCAATTGCATATTCTCCATTTTTTCCGATATTTTAAAACGAACTGAACTATTTTTTTCATGATATTTTAGCTCCTCCTCAAGTTTAAGTAGCATATTGGGACCTGTATAAGCGCCATAGTGTTTTTGCTTTCCATAGTATAGACACATCATTTTTTTTTTGGAAAATAATGTCTATCAAAAACAAGATTTTCATAACTATCTCCTCTTTCATTTTCATACAACAATAGGTATTTATTTATTTATTTCACAACCCAAACAGGCTTTTAGCCTTATTACATGGATATTATTGCTAAGACTGTTACAATAATTAAATTAATATTATTACACGACAAGTAACTAAATTAAAATATAATATAATATGAACGGCGAAGTTGACAAATTCTACACCATATTCCGTGAAATAATGATCAACCCAATGTTGATTGTTAATAATTATGATAGTTTAAATCCCATAATTTTTAAAATAATTTAATACAACTTTCCAATACTGATTAAATGACATATTCCAATCTATAGTATGCATAACATTAACATTATTAGCTAAGGAGAGAATAGAGTAAAGTCAATATTTTTAAGTTAAACAAAAGAGTGGAGCGCGTGCGTTTTGGAGGAACATTGAAAGGTATAAATGCTAATAAATAATTTGATGTATTTTGATTATTCATCAAACCAAACAAAAACTTCATCATAGCTTGCTTACGTCTAACGATTAGAGACGTTATTTGGAATTCTGTTCTTAGCATTTGTGTTCTTACCTGATTGTAATCGGGCCAACGGTGATGTTTTTTGTAGTATAGATACTGAAGAAACTTATTTTGAATTTTTTCCAGATTGTCAAGATATATTTGTGGTTCTTGTACCCAAATTATAGAAGCAAAATCTAATTTAGGTAAAACAAGAGTGTTGTAAAGAGTTTTGATTGAAGATAAGTTCGAGAATGAGGATGTTTGCCTAGTAATGAAACCAAGCATTTTATTTGCGCTTTTAATTATTTTTTCTATATGAGGACTAAAAGATAATTGATTATTATAGGTTACGCCAAGATCTTTTATTTCTGAGACTCTGTTTAATAGATCAGTGTCCATTGTGTAGTCAAAAATAATTGGCTCTTTCTTGCAAGAGATTGTCATGACAAAGCAATAAACATTATTGATATCTCTTTGAAGTGCTACACTGTCCCTGACTGTGTGTATTTTCTTAAATATTTTCAAGTCGTCAGCATAAAGTAGACACTCTGAATTGTTTAGACAAGAAGGAAGGTCGTTAATAAATATTAAAAAAAAGTAATGGACCGAGGTTAGAGCCCTGTGGCACACCCGAATTTGAGTGATATTGGTTGGAGATTTTTCCATTGAATTTTACAGAAAAATGTCTATCCTGCAAATAACTTCTTAGTAATTTTAGTAAGTTTCCTGTTACACCTAAATTGTTTAATTTATTTAATAAAATATCGTGATTTACTTGGTCGAAAGCTTTACTAAAATCCGAGAATATTGTGTCTAATTGTAGTTTCTCATTTAATGCTCTGGTAGCATGTTCTGTAAAAATTAATAAGTTTGTATTTATTGATCTTCCATTTACAAAACCGTGTTGTTCCTCAGCTAAAATATTTTTCATGTGGTTGTATATTTTACTAAATACTTCAGACGGAGCATATAATATTGCAATTCCCCTATAGTTTTTAATATTTTGTTTATTCCCAGATTTATGAATAGGTGTGTAACTCGATAATTTCCATTTTGTTGGATATATCGAAAATTTGATAATTAAATTGAAAATATGTAATAATGGTTTTTTTAGAAAATCCCTGCAGCCTATTAAGATATAAGGAGGAATATTATCGTTACCTGCTGATTTTTTTTGGTTTCAATCTCTTCATAGCTTCATTGTATTCTAAAAGTGTTATTGAATTTAAATCGCAACCGTCAAAGTGATTACAAGAATTATTTAAGACCACAGTACCACCCCCAATATTCGTAACATGAACTAATTTTGATAGATGTCATTTATGTGTCATAAATTAAGAATCCTTTTGTTCAGCAGATGGAGCAATATTCCATATTTAATAGTTCTTTTGTTCAACAGATGGCGTAATAATTTTATTAGTTCTAAACGTTAACTGTTATAAAATACCTAACAAATTCATCACCCCTAGCTACTACGCGATAATAACTAAACGAGTTCTTGACCTTGACAAATATTTTCGATGAAACAGGTATAAAAATAAAACTTTTGCATTAGATTCGGCACGTCGGTATATTTATTTAGTAGCAGCGTTGGGTTTATTGGTACAATTGTACTAGATTCAGTACATTTCAACCATTCATAAATGCTAGTACCACAAAAGACAAAAGTATCTAAATCTAGTACATTTTAAATATTTCGCTGGATCTTCTAGAATAATGTATTCTATGATTTCCAATTTCTATGCTAGACAGTAGATACTTCTGATACTCCCAATGCGATACTTTATACCAGGGAGGCTATTTTCAAACTCGAGAAAAGTCATTCCTCTCAAGAGAAATGTCATAATATGTCAACGTAAAACAGTATTTTTAGGGCCCTTGGGGCCAGTGTGAACTCACAGATTGTTTCTCTCGGTTTATTTAGAGGGAATACAAATTCTCGTAAGAATTTTAATCCTCGAAGCCTTTAAAACAGCGTTTCCACATTGACGTACGACATTTCTGATGAGAATCTTGAGAGAAATGAGTGCTCCCAAACTTTGAAAATAAGGGGTAAGAGATAAGGGAGTATGAGTCTTCATATAAGGGACATAAATATAAGATACGCTCCCAAGCATATGCTTAACAACCACCAGCTCGAACGCAGTTAACATCTGGCCCACTATGTGTCGCTATCATCGATATCAAACAAATAACCCAGCGGGAAATTTAAAAACCTGATAAATATCGACTACACTTTCATGTTCTAGTAAATAAATTTAAACATTGTTAATTACGGTAAATTATTTATTAAAAAGAATACTACACTTACAGTCTATTATAGATTAATTATTGTAAATCTATTGACATAACAAATATTTTTTAATTTTTACCCTTATTTTATTTGTTTTTCTATAAAAAATAAGTGTTTTTTATTTTTAAATTTTATTATTTAACCATATAAAAATATATTTTTGTTTTACGTATTTTTACTTTATTTTTAATTTATATTTTTTTGTTTAAAATAAAGTTTATTTTGGTTTCTTTTTAAATTTTTTATTTACCAACGTAAGAATATATTTTTGTTATACCCATTTTATTTATTTTTTGGTTTAAAATGAGTTTGTGTTCTCATTTGAAATTTATCGCCAAATCTAGTACGTTCTGGTACAATCACGATCTGAATTTCAGTACAAGCTGTTGCTACTAAAAACCCAACGCTGAGTAGTTCATTCTTGTGTCCAGTCAACAAAGGACAACGGTCTTCGTATCATTACGTAGGGACCATTTATACTATACATAGTGTTTCGTTAAGAATGGGATATAGAACAACTGACGATTTTCTGATTAAAAATAAGACAACTAAACAAATCATGCTTAGATAAAATGTTTCTTGGTACCGAGTTAAGGTGTTAAAATCCAAAAAATATTTATTGCTTTATTTTTTTTATTACTCACAACAATTTTACTAAATTTGGCAAACGTTTTTGGTGTCAAATTATCCACCTATCAGCAAAAAAATAAGTTACCTTAATTAACTTTTCCAGTGGCGTACAGCATTCGTACGTAATACCGCATACCTCTTAAATTTTACGTCACTATCCAAAATGTTATTTGGACATAAAATTTTAAATTTTTTGATGTTTTTAAAATAAATAATGTACTCTTAGAAATTTAATAAAAAAAAAAAATCGAAATTTAAAAACTACAGAATTTTCTAATATGTGCGAATATCTCAAAAACTAACTCAACTTTATTTAAAAAACATCAAAAGTGGACAGTGGACTAAAATTTAGAAGGAAAAAAGATGTTACTGGCCCATGACGTACGCCACTGGCAAAGCTTATTTAACTTATTTTTTGATGATAGATGTATTTTATTACACCAATAACGTTTGCCGAATTTAGTAAAATTAAACTGAGTAATAAAAAAATTGTAGCTATTTATAATTTTTGATTTTCAACTTTAAAACTCTGTTTTTCGGAAACAAGTAATGTTTTACCTACGGATGTTTCGTTTAATCGGCTTATTTCTAATCAATTAATCTTCAGTTGCTCCCATTCTTAATGGAATACCATGTATATACCGAAAGGTCTTACAGCCAAAGAACCAAATAAAAAAAGAAAAATGTACCTTATTTACCAACAATACTTTATTTAGATCTGCATCAGTAAAAAATATTTTCAAAAAATTTAATCTCATTTATATGTAAGTTGGCGTCATCGGCATACGGAAAACCTTTTTAAGAATTTAAAAAAAAAAACTTTTTTTTCATAAACAATTGCATGGTCTATTAATTTTAGAAAAAAAGTTACTTTACATAAAAAGTTATGCATGGTCTAAAACCTAAATTTTAATTATCTGATATCAAATTTTATCAGTCGTATACAGGGTTTGTCGAAAATAAAGGTATTTTATCTTGAGAGCAATATTATATTTTTTGACAAACCTTGTAAAACCGACTGATAAAATTTCTCGTAAAATTTGCTATCGGGTGGTTGCATTTTCTGTTAGACCATGCATAAATTTTTATGAAGAATAACTTTTTTTCGTAAAATAAATAATAAAAAAGTTTTCCATTTGTTATCAACTTACATAGACCTACTGTGTGTATGCAACTTATGACATATTGCTGAGATAATGTTTTTGTAAGAAAAAAGAAATTAATCATAAAATTTTACTTCATTTGTAGAGTCGTAATTTATGTTTTCATATTTCTACTTTTTTTGTCAATTTAGAATTCCAGTACTATTTTCAATTATAAATAAAAATTACATATTTTAGATTAATCAATAAGAAAAATAAGCATTTTTGAAATATTAATAACTAAATACAAATTAAACAACAAATTAATAAAAAAGCATTTAAAACACGTTGACTGCCGAAGCAAATGTTGTGGTTGGGTCTTAGTAAACTACAATATCTAATAGACGCATGAATAAAATATATAAACGCGGCGCGAGATTAAATTATTACAAACATAGGTCGCGTGCATATATTGTGAATAATATATTCAGGTTGTCCCATTAGTGCGTAATTGTTCAATATTTTAATTTGTGTTGTAAACACGTAAACAATTTCTAAATAAAAGTTATATGGATTTCAAAAATAGGTATTTTAAAGATATTTTTAGACATACATGGTTTTGCGTTTTTGTCTGACAAATAAAACGGTATATTTTTTAAAAAGAAATCCCTGTATTTTACTTCAGTTTTTGAATGCTTTGGTAATGCTGTATTTAACCCTAGAATTTTATTAACACATATTGCAGGGTTGCCAATAAATTAATTTTTTTATGAAATTAGAGAATGATTCAGACCCCAAATTAAATTATCATTATTTAGGTAGGTTTAAAATAATTTCAATTTTTTTTTAAATGTAGTAATAAGATAGTAAGCTAACGAATAGTGGTAATAGAACTGGATTATTTTGTACAGTGTGTTTTGAAAAACAAGTCTTAAATATGGCTAATTCCAAGTTAAATTTATTTAATTTTTTTCAAATGCCACACCCTGTATATTATTTAAGCATTCAATTCCTTATAAATTAACATATCCAACGATATCAATAACACATATACAGGGTGTCCCATGAGTGCGTAATTGATCGATAGCAGTTTTATAATAGGAATTAATATAAAAGTTGTATGACCATAATTAACAATTATTTATAAATATACAGGATAATCCATAAACGATTGTCTGACCAAACCTATACATTTTTAAAGTAAAACACCCTGCAGGTGCATATTTGACTGTTTTCACATCGTTTCAATAATTTCAATTTCATTCATTTGCTATGTTGTATATAGGATGTGTGAAAATGGTCACGATTTTCTTAATTTTCTAAATGGAACACCTTGTATGTTATGCCACCAATTAATATAATATTCCATTGAAAAAAATTTAAGCATTTGTAACCTCGCGTGTTGACACACTCTATATAGAACATAGCAAATGAATAAAGTCAATTAAAATTATTTGACGACGTGAAAACAATCAAATATGTATAACTACCTGCAGGGTGTTTTGATTTAAAAATGTATAGGTTTGGTCAACATCTCGTTTATGGACCACCCTGTATATATAGGAATAATTTTTAATATGGTCATATAACTTTTATATTATTTTTTTTTCTTATTTCTAATAATAAAACAGCTATCGATCAATTACGCACTGATGAGACACTCTGTATATATGTTATTCTCTAACATGTTGGTATCGTTGGATATGCAAATTTATAAGGAATTGTATGCTAAAATATTATATCAAATGCTGCCTTTGAAAAATTGAGTAATTTGACTTAAAAGTAACCATTTTAAGACATGTTTCAAAACACTCGCTATAAAAGAATCCAGCACTATCACTACTATTCGTTATCTTAATGTGCTATAAGTCAGTATATTAAACAATTTTGAATTATGATAATTTAATTTAGGGTCTGCATTATTTTCTAATTTTATAAAAATTTAACAGACCTGTAATATTTTTTTGAATACAGTATTACCGAACCATTCTAAAATTGAAATAAAATACATGTTCTATTTTAAAAATATACCAAGCAAAAATGTAGCACCCTGTATATATCTAAAAATATTTTTAAAATATGTATTTTTTAAATCCATATAACTTTTTTTTGAAACATGTTTGCGTGTCTTTAACATAAATTAAAATATTGAACAATTACGCACTAATAGGACATACACATGGGTACATACACATAGCAGTCAACGTGTTAACTCAGAAATAAGATTCCTTATAAAGATAAAATAACATTTAGGAGAAAAAAGCAAAGACCGCCAATATTACGTGCGTATCATACAATGATGCCAGGTCATTCGGATTTAATTTACATCGGAATGCAATAAAGTTCCTTCCCTTTCCTGCATTTCACTATTGTATATTTCACCCACTTTCGCTGCGTTTGAGAATCCACATCGGATGCATCTGAGATGTAAAAAATCTTTGATCACGTGATTCAGTATACGTAAATGTAATGGGACAGATGTGTCCGATGTGAATAAAAAAACGCTCGAGATGTAAAAAATGCATCCGATGTGGATTCTCAAACGCAGCATTTAAAGTCAAATTCGTCCTAGAAAGAATTGTGAAATTATCGTATAAATCGATAATCTGGCAACGTGGTCAACACTTGTTCATACACAGGCAAAATCAATCGATAATTTGGAACCAAACGAGACAAATATATATGAAAATCACGAAACAATAAAAGACGGCATACACCTGTATCACTGTTTCAAAAATTGGTACCTCTAAACAATCATTTACCTATTAAAACCATCTCTAAAGTAGAATAGCTATACTGTGTTTTACGGTGACATCTTCTTAAAAATAGATGAACTACATGAACTGTACACAATTACAGGAATTCATAGAAAATCTCTAATTTGACAAATAAATTTATCAAATATTTGTTAATCGTATTTCCAGTTAGATTTGAAAAATACGCAATAAAATTTAGAAATATTTTGGCGGGATACTTGGAAAAATATGTAGAATGAAATCTCCTACTTTTTAGCCTCTGGTTTTAAAATCACTTTTTATGATTTTTTTTTAAATTCAGTGTATAAACAGGACAAATAAAAAATAGGAGATTTCATTCTCCAAACCTTATACTTTAAGCTGGTAGAAGATTTATTTTAATTCATTTAGCGGGATTTAAATGCAATCGGAAATGGTGAACCCTTGCTTCTTATATGAGAAATACAGTGATACTGCGGCCTTAAAAAGTCTAAGCTATAGTTTGATTTTTCGGCTGAATGGACAGAGACAAAGAAATTCGCAAATGTTTCAGCGGTATCAGACACCTCAACTTTTTGTCCTTCAAATCCAAAGGAATACGAACCATGTCCGTGATTTCTTTTACTGTTTACATAGTTCCAAAAGTTATTGACATTTTCAATAGTTTTTCCTTCTATTGTTTTTATATAGTTTTTGTGATTATTTCGGATTAATGATTTTAGATCTCTTCGTGCTTGAATGTATTTGGTATTAAAATATTCTGAGACCTTCCGCATTCTCTTATAATGATTTTTCTTTTTTATTAAATTTGCTATATCAGTATCAAACCACTCTGGATATTTTTTGTAATTCGCATGCATTTTATATTTGGGAACACTTTCAAGGAATATGTTATTGATGTTAAAGTAAAACTGTTCTAATGCGAGATTTACATCAGTTTGGGTAATTACATTTTCCCAACAGGCATTTTTCATGAGATCATACATCAAATTAAAATTTGCTTTTTTAATGTTATATCTGTTGTCTATGGATTTATTTAAAGTGGAATCTTCTTTTTTTTCGTGGAAAAGATTAATTGCTAGAGATGGGTGTGACACATCCTCCAAAACTAAAGGTAGCTCTTCTCTTTCTATAATACAATTTTTAGCATTATCTTCATTCATAATAGATAAATCTAACGTTTTACCCTGACTGTTTTTTATATTATGGTGTAGTACAAAAGAGTTAAATTGTAAAAAATCCATTAATAGCTTAGTTTTGTTATTGAGTTTCATTGAATCTGTGTCAGTACCCCTGATCTCTGGTAGATTGAAATCACCAAAAATAAATGTCTTATTTATGTCTCTAACGTGACTTTGTAATAATTCAAAACATAAGGTGTAATTATTTAACCCCCCACTAGGTGGCATATAAAGCCCAATTACGGTATACTTAGATTTATTAAATTTAAAATCTATTGATAAAAGTTCAAATTTAAGTGAATACTGAGATACATTCAGAATTTTAAATTTATTTTTGACTGCTATAAAAACGCCACCTCCCCATGCTTTTCCCGTAAGCTCTAAATTTCTATCG
This sequence comes from Psylliodes chrysocephalus, assembly GCA_927349885.1. NCBI lineage: Eukaryota > Metazoa > Arthropoda > Insecta > Coleoptera > Chrysomelidae > Psylliodes > Psylliodes chrysocephalus. The sequence goes on from OV651817.1 coordinate 20,619,156, forward strand.
GCTCTGAATACATTGTAAGAAATAATATCGACCAACTCACCACTTAGCACTCCCTCTTTTAGCCAAGATTCTACTAAAATTATTATATCATGATTACTTTCCAAGGTATTGTTGTAGAGATCTGTCAACTTCGTGTTCAAACCCCTGCAATTTTGAAAATTTATAGAAATATTTGACATGTAAGATTGAACTTGAGAGAGTTCCCTGAAAATTGATAATACAAGAAAAAAATTAAATTTTATCAAATTCCCCTAGTATTACAAACATTAAAAATATAAATTTACAATTTGCAAAACATTACATTGTTCAACTTACATGTGGTATGTTAAGTAAATTTAAAAAAAAATTAAGTTTTAAATCCTGTAATATTATCAGTAGACATAAGTTACTAATATCAAATATTCTCCCAAATTAAAATAAGAAAGATATTTGGTATTAAAGATAAAATAAAATATATATATATATATATATATATATATATATATATATATATATATATATATATATATATATATATAGACAATTTGTAGAATATCTTACATGATAGAAAAAAAGAAAAAAAAAATATATATATAAGATACAAGAATAGTATTAGTTAACACATATAAGTGGTAGGTATTTTAAAAATTAAATGTAACTTTAAATGCTATATATATATATAAACGTTTTTCTATAATCTGCCAAAGTTTCATTAAAATCCATCCAGTGAAAAATAAGTTCTGTAAAAAATCGTAAACCTATGTTTTGACCACGTAAAATACACTGAAATGGCGCCCTTAATGCTAAGATGATTTCCCATATTACTAATAAAAATAAATACGATTTGGAGAATATTTAAAATATATTTATAACCTTTAAGAAATTTTGTGTCATCTCAGATTGAAAATAAATATTATTATCATGTACACAAAATGAAAAATAAATTAAACGTAAATAGGCAATCTTTGTGTAGGTATTAGTCTTTTTATCGCGAAGAAACGAAAAATCCAAAGGCCATTAAAATTCGATTCTGCTAGTAGTCCAAGAGCCCGCTTCGGCTAGGCGCACATCATTTCATAAAACTTTCAAGTTTATCTGCGCACGTCACCAACACAGGTAAGAACGATGAGCGACTATGTAGTTTAGGTAGTGGTTATTTTGACAGGTAACAGGTAACAAAGGTGTAAAAAAACAGCACCTTAAGTACATTAAGATATAAAGCTCGGTTTTTTTTACATTTTCTTCAGAATAATATTTAAAATGACGTCATCCATTGCCGGACACTTAGTATAGTTTCAACCCCCTGCCGGACACCCCCAAACTCTGAAAAATTGTGATTACACTTACATTGTAGTATAAAAGCTGAATTTTATATATGTTTCTTGGGGGGCTATAAAAATAAGTTACCCCAGTAGCCGGACAGTTTTCATGGTTTTTTACATCTTGCCAGAGGCCTTGAGAGTCCGCCGTCGGTGCGAGCGCGAGGCAATATATATTCAGGCGGGTTTGAGTGAGATGGTGAGTTTGCTCTATTGCGTTCTTTTACTGCTGATTTTTTACTTACTCAATATCATATCTTAAACTATTTTTTATACTTAACAAAAAATAAAAATACTAACTTAACAAAATAATTCCATAAAATTATTTATGACTCAAAAATACATCTAAAAAAATTATCTAAAAAAATTTTCATGGCTAAAAATAAATAAAACAAATCTAAAAAATTAATCCATACATTTTTAGAGTTTTGTTAATATTTTTGAGAAATTCAAGTTTTGACTGTGTGAGGTAATAATATTGTTTATCGTATGAAATCCAATGAACAAATATTTTTATTATATTCATAGCCATATTATAGAAAGTAAAAAATATTCTTATTATTATTAGAGAGTTAAAAAAAATATTATTGTATACAAAAAATGATTTAGTAATGCTCAGAATTTTCATCGTTGTCGTCAATATTTTCACAATCAATTTGTTGCGGACTGTCATTATTATCAATCCGGCTGTTGAAACCAACCCACATTGGTACATCAGGTAATTCCAAAGCATCACTAATCATCCATATATTGTCAATTATGGTGTGTAATTGCGAATCTGTAGAGTGTGTAATTTCTATATCATCAGCCTTTAATTGTAGTTCACCTGTCATTTTTGGTTTCTTTGGATACGGAATCTCTTCAGTAGATATGGCTTCAAAAGTTCTTCTTTTCCTTTTTTTTTTGTTGTTGTGAGTTATTACCATGATTTAAAATCGACGCTTCAGACATCTTAGATTCTTCGGATATTTCAGGTTCTTCGGCTGTATTTGACTCAATATTTTGGTAAATAATTTCCACTGTATCATGTAAAATATCCTTTCCGCTCGTAGTCTCCACAAAACGGTCAAAATTGTCATATGCCACACCAGTAAAAAGTTCAGATTTCTTTTTAATTTTTTCTGGGCATAAGCTAGACTTTTCAATAGAAGTAAACGTTGTTTCAGTTTCTAGTTCCTCAACTTCTTGATAACTTATACAGTGCCCGTATCTATTAACGATATCAATAACTTTTCTACTGCTTGTCAAGCTCTTTAAAGTCATGCCTAACATTATATGCTTTGACGTTTTCAATTGACCATTATGAACTCCAAAAATCACATCTTGACAATAAGAACGAACTTGGCGATTACATTTTAAGCTGTTTTTTCGTTTTTGATTGGCCCCAGCAAGAAGAGTAGAGTAAAAGTCCAGTAATTGTTGCGGTATCGAAGCTTCTCCTGATATTAAATCCTGCGCTGTAATATTTTTAGCCGGTAACTTTTTCTTTTCTATTTGCCAAATTGTATTTCTTAAAGTCAATGCCGCTTTTTGTAAAATATTTTCGGTTTGTAAATTTTCCAACATTGTATCGTCTATCACGTGTAAAAATTTCGGTGCTATTATTTTTTTGTTATGAACCATCAAAGATTTAATATCATTAGACACTTTTTTTAACATTTTTTCTTCTAGGTGTTGAGCTTTAAAAGTAACGTTCATTTCAACAGAATTGTCTTGAAAAGTTTTTTCAATGAATCCATATACAGTTCGTGTAAATGTACTAATAAATGACAGCGCCCTTTTTTAATTATTTCATCAAAAGCCATTTAGTGATATTCGTGATGAAAATGCCAATCACTTTTACTGACTGGTGTTTTTAATGAAGATATTTTATTATACAAATCGACTCTACATTCTGTATGATAGTGTATTTTCGAACCAGAAAAATTTTGTAATCTATTTAATAATCCTGCAAACTCGTCTTGACCTTCGATTTTAGGTAATACACTAGATTTAACTTAGTTGGTGTCTGCTTCGTGAAGTGGAAGCATTTTCGACCGTAATTTTTTATATTTTCTATTGCAGAATACACAAACTTTTGGATTATTATTAATACTGCCATCACTCTCAGTAACATTATGTACTATTGGAGTTGAATGATTATTTTTAGGAGTATCTGACTCAAAAGTTTCAATATTTTCTTGAGATATTTCTTGAGAAGTTGTAGGTTGTGGTTCTATTGATTCGGAAGTAAAAGTTGTTTGAGAGATTGACGATTCTGTAGTGGAAGATTGTAAATTAGATGGTTCGATGGTCAACTCAGGCATCGACGGCGTGGTTGGAGAGCGATTGTCTGTAGGTACACTGGCTGATGTTGCTTTTTAATTTTTTTCATTAGAAAACACAGGTTTAGAAATTAAATACTTTTTCATAACTCCTGTGAATACTTTATAGCATTCCCGGTGATAACCACAGTCTGTATATTCATCGGGCAAAATAATGTCTTTATATTTTAGGTTATGTTTTTTCTAACATTCAAAATATTTTTACATTTTTTGAAAGTTTCCTCTGAAGACAATACTATTTTGCCGCTACTTTCTTTACAAACAAAACAAATTAATTTATTTTCCATGCTTTACTTAAAACTCAATTAAATTTATTTCACAAACTACACAAATAAATGATAAAACGTATACTGAACGTATAATAGTTCAACACATAATACAGTGTAAACAACAGATGGTGCGCAGTAAAAGAACGCAATAGAGCAAACGCACCATCTCACTCAAACACGCCTGAATATATATTGCCTTGCGCTCGCACCGACGGCGGACTCTCAAGGCCTCTGGCAAGATGTAAAAAAACATAAAAACTGTCCGGCTACTGGGGTAACTTCTTTTCATAGCCCCCCAAGAAACATATATAAAATTCAGCTTTTATACTACAATGTAAGTGTAATCATAATTTTTCAGAGTTTGGGGGTGTCCGGCAGGGGGTTGAAACTATACTAAGTGTCCGGCAATGGATGACGTCATTTTAAATATTATTCTGAAGAAAATGTAGAAAAAACCGAGCTTTATATCTTAATGTACTTAAGGTGCTGTTTTTTACACCTTTCTTACCTGTTACCTGTCAAAGTAACCACTACCTAAACTACATAGTCGCTCATCATTCTTACCTGTGTTGGTGACGTGCGCAGATAAACTTGAGGGTTTTATGAAATGATGTGCGCCTAGCCGAAGCGGGCTCTTGCTCTATAGTGCGACCTAATGACGATCACACACGGGATATTATTGATTGTTAAATGTCGACCTCTGAAACGATTTTCTTAATAATATCAAAAGCAGACGATACTGAATGGCCCCTTTCGAATAATTAAATTATTTTTGCTTTTACTTCAGATCCTACAGGTCTTTCTCGAAGCGCTTCAGCAACGTCTAGCATATGATTGTGTTTATTACGAAATTCAACGATACAAGGATATTCTTGATCTACAGTTGATACTTTATTGCTTTTAATAAATCTTTGGATTGCTATAAACAATTGTGCAGGGCAGTTGATATTTTTAGATCGCTTATTTCGAATTCCTTTTGTAATTTTGCGTGTAGTCGTCTTAAAATGGCAATGATATATCCTTTTAAATAGATTTCTCGGCCGATCAGAGGATACTTTAAAAGTTTTTAAAATGGACCAAGATTCTTTACTTTTTTTTTATTCTTCCATCCATTTCTAAAAGAGAAGAATAGCGGAATTGATTACCACAAATCATGCGATGTTGCTTTTAAAAATTTATAATATAAACAAAAATAAACGATTTTTAAAAAGTTGCCCTACTACCTAAATTGGTAACGCTGGAAAACATTATTGAAAAACATTTTACCATTTTGTTTAAAACTAAAAACGGAATCGTTTTTTAAAAAAATGGGATGTTGCCCTTTAAAAAATGTAAACTGCATAAACTCGCAACTCTGTAAACATTTGAAAAATTTTTATTTCTTGGTTTAAAATTAAAAAATCTGATGTGTCCAACACATGACTTTCCTATCTAGTTATTACAGGCTTTTTCCGTTTATTGTGTACAACCTATTGCAGCATCTCTATAAATGTTTAGAGGATAAACTAAATATATACATTGTCCACATACATCTACCGCGAAACATTTTTCTATAGATATTCATTGATAATAAAAATACTGAAAAATTTAAATTTAGCACTTTTCCTACAATTTTTCCATTACGGTCCATTTAAAAAAAATCATGTATGAACAAATATTATAGAGATCGATATCGCAAACAACTTTTATTTCAACAATTTTCATAAAAATCAGAATTTTGCACATTTTGTCAAATTTCTCGAATACGGACCATTTCAGGAAATTTTTACATAAAGCAAAAATTATTGATAATAATATTAGAAGTAACTTTTATTTGAACAATTTTCTTCTCCAAACATAAATAACAGATATATTCCATAAAATATAAAGACGGCCTCCCATAAAGTACCCCCCAGATGTTCCGACTTTGAGAAATTATCTATGGGACAAAAATTATAGAGAATTATATTACCAACAACTTTTCTTTGAACAATTTTTACAAAAAAAAATATTTTTTTACATTTTGTCAAATTACTCGAATACGGACCATTTTAGGAAAATTTTGTAAATAACAAAAATTATAGATAATAAAATAAGAAGTAACTTTTATTTAAAAAATTTTCTTCCCCAAACGTAAATAACAGATATATTCCATAAAATATAAAAATGACCACCTATAAAGTACCCCCTCAGATGTTCCGACTCTGCCCAAAATCTAATTAGCTCATTAGACGCTGGAATAAAGCTTAAGTTTGAAATTTGGTTTTTTCCGTGTATCGGTTCATGAGTTATGCGTTACACACACACACACACACACACACACACACACACACACACACACACACACACACACACACACACACACACACACACACACACACACACACACACACACACACACACACACACACACACACACACACACACACACACACACACACACACACACACACACACACACACACACACACACACACACACACACACACACACACACACACACACACACACACACACACACACACACACACACACACACACACACACACACACACACACACACACACACACACACACACACACACACACACACACACACACACACACACACACACACACACACACACACACACACACACACACACACACACACACACACACACACACACACACACACACACACACACACACACACACACACACACACACACACACACACACACACACACACACACACACACACACACACACACACACACACACACACACACACACACACACACACACACACACACACACACACACACACACACACACACACACACACACACACACACACACACACACACACACACACACACACACACACACACACACACACACACACACACACACACACACACACACACACACACACACACACACACACACACACACACACACACACACACACACACACACACACACACACACACACACACACACACACACACACACACACACACACACACACACACACACACACACACACACACACACACACACACACACACACACACACACACACACACACACACACACACACACACACACACACACACACACACACACACACACACACACACACACACACACACACACACACACACACACACACACACACACACACACACACACACACACACACACACACACACACACACACACACACACACACACACACACACACACACACACACACACACACACACACACACACACACACACACACACACACACACACACACACACACACACACACACACACACACACACACACACACACACACACACACACACACACACACACACACACACACACACACACACACACACACACACACACACACACACACACACACACACACACACACACACACACACACACACACACACACACACACACACACACACACACACACACACACACACACACACACACACACACACACACACACACACACACACACACACACACACACACACACACACACACACACACACACACACACACACACACACACACACACACACACACACACACACACACACACATCATCGCGAAAATAGTCAAAACGGATTCAGGGGACCTCATCTGACAAACTTGCAACGCTCCAAAAATTTAAAAGCTTTTGGAAGTGTATGTCTATTTATCCAAAAATAACAAAATAGCCAATCTCAGGTTTTAGAACGATAACCCTGCATATTTTACATGGCAACATCGCATTTTTTGTGATAAATCAATTTCGGTTCTCAGTTTAATTAATGATGTGTCTATCAATAAGTATTACTTTGTACGAGTCTGATGAATTTTTAAATCATCACTGCCCTTGTGGCTAAACCATTCACTATACGCTTTTAGATATAAATATACTTATCAACCGAAACAATAATATAAATTACAGTTTAAAACCCAAGAAACACACCTTCAATACACTAAAAAATATAAAATAATCTCCATGCTTCTCAAAAAAACGTTACCAAAAAGAGCCCTCTGCAGGCTTTTAAACATATCAGAGCGTTTAGCGTCCAAAAATATAACCTAGATATTTTGTTTACAGTTTACATTCCTCTACATCTTCTTTTGTTTTAATTCTTAATTTGTAGATGGATTTATTAATCAACTTCCAATCATACAGCTTCAGAAACCAAATCTCACTTATTTCATTCATATTATTTTCTTTAGACAGATATAAATAAAAACGTGTTTGGTTAACTTGGCACGAACGACCACAAAATACGAATTGACAAATAGAGCAGTGCTATGTTTTGCGCTATAATAAATCGCGCGTATGTAGGAGACGTGTTAGCAGTTTTGGTTGTACTAAGTCTGTTACATACAAATTGCAGTTTGACATTTCACGATTTTATGTTGCGTCTGCTACTTACAAATATGCGACCCGTCATCTTGACAGCAAAGTGAGGCAACCGTATTATTTTACGAACCATGGGTTAACCCACCCTCCACACGTTGCAGATACCCCATAAATAAGTGCGATAATAGAAACATTACTATAATCAATTGTTCTGGTTTTATAAGAAAATCTAAATATTCACTAACAATTATCCTGATATTTAAATTGTATCAAAATAATTAAATAGGAACTTATTCCTCCTAAAAGACTTGGTATTAGTCGTTTGTTTATTTTAAAAAACCCGGCCATTGTAAACTGCAGGGGTAAAGCTGTTATCAAAACTCCTAAGTCATTAAGTTGTTGTTTGAAATGCGGTTCCTCAATCTGGGAATGCAAAATTTTACATTCTGTGGCTAATTTAGTGCCAACACTCTCAACACTTTCAGAAGATATTATCCATCGGACTATGAAAATCTAAAAAAGAAATTTGTAAATATTAATTAATCAATAATTAAATTGGATTGTTAAAGAATGTTAAAAGAAATAATATGGTTTAATACAGTAGTCGCCAACCTGTCGGTCGCTAGCTGCCGGTAGCTCGCGGAGGCAATTCTGGTGGCTCTCACAACGAATTTAATTTAAAAAATACAAACTGAAAAAATCAGAGAAGCTTCCGAAAATTCCACAAAAAAATCTAATTGTCAAAATATTAAACATAAACAGCGGCAACGTTGCGGTGAGCGATCTGCCGCTGACGACATCAAGCTAGTATCGGCTAGAACCGACCAACCGGACTAGCGCGTTAGTGTTCGAGAACGATCAGAATTGCTTTGAACGGGATAAATACGCACGGCGCGGCGATATTGCGCTTAGTTTAAAACTGAACGCGTAACCAACGTCCAGCGGTTGGGTTAGTAGAGAACAACAAAAAATAATATTATGGCAAGCAGTTGTAAGAAGGTAAAGACATACCACTTTCATTCGGAATGGGAAGAACAATACTTTTTTACATACTTCGGTCTCCGTTGCTAAAAAAGGAAATATTGAGAGACATCATAAAACTGTATATACATTCTAATTTTGAAATATCATTCCCACTACATTCTGCCGCCAGAAAGGAGAAACTGAAACAGTTAAAAAAGCAGTTAATTGGACAACAATCAATATTTTTAAGAACAGTCGACAAAAATAAGGCTGTAACTGAAGCATCATACCGTGTGTCCCAGATAATTGCACAAAAAAAGAAACCTTATGAAGACGGGGAAATGATAAAACAGGCGTTTTTAGAAGATGCTGATTCGTTATTTGCCAATTTTAGAAATAAAGACGAGATAGTTTCAGCTATAAAATCTATGCAACTTTCTATTAATACAGTGATGAGACGTGTAGAAGTATTGAGCAATGATATTTTTTTACAGTTAAGAACTGACTTAGATAACTGTGTTTATTTTTCACTTCAACTGGATGAATCAACAGATGTCGTTGACACTGCCCAGATGGCCGTGTTCGTCAGGATGGTTTTTAGTGATTTTACGATTAAAGAAGATCTTTTGAAGTTTATTCCACTGAAAGGACACATTACTGGACAGGAGTTGTTTTCTCATTTAAAAAATATTATTTCTTCCGAGAAAATTCCAATATCGAAAATTGTAGGCTTGACAACCGATGGCGCACCAGCTATGGTGGGTTGTGATAAGGGTCTGGTGGCGTTATGTCGTAAAGATGAAACTTTTCCGCAATTTCTCTATTACCACTGCATTATCCATCAGCAAGCATTATGTGAAAATTTCCTGAAACTAAACAACGTTATGAAACTGGTGGTAAAAATTGTGAACAAGATTAGAGCTCAAGCGTTACAAAGAAGATTATTCAAAACCTTGGCCGATGAAGTTGACTGTCAATACGGGGACCTATTCCTTCACTCTGAAGTCCGATGGTTAAGTAGAGGACGGGTACTGAAACGTTTTAATGATGTCGTATCTGGCATAGTTCAATTTTTCAAACAACGCGATAAACCGACTCCGGAACTAGAAAATTCAATCTGGCTTAGAGATTTTGGTTTTCTCGTGGACATTGCAGAGAAATTAAACGAACTTAATTTGTGTCGTCGGGTCTCGCTCGGGTGAAGGTCGTTTTGCCCTGATCCCGCTCTTTCGCTAAGAAGGGGTCGTGAGGGAGATATGGCCGTACTAGTGGATAATTCGGAGAGCGTAGCAACTCCTCGAAACCACCAAACTGTGAAGCACTTCACCAGGGAAACTTCCCCCTGACCTACATTTGCCGTGTGTAGGCCGACGCTCGATGGGGCTATATGATGATTGAAGTCCCAATTCAAACGAATTGGGTACTCTCAGGGTAGGTTCGGGCCCAGACGGCGGGGATTTGGCAAACCGTCGGGTTGTGTCGTTATTTTGAAAATTATAAAAATCATTTAAATTTATAGCCGAGTTCGGCTGTCTTCACAAGGTGGCATTTTGCTTTGGGGCGGGAGTAACCGGAGAAAAGCCATAAAACTCTCCCCGTGTACCGTGCCCTGAAGGAAATGCTCTTCTGAGGTCGGCGGTGAAATTATCTTGATTATTATGATGCATTTTTGGAATAAGTTAAAATGAATTGAAATTTAAAGTATATTAAGTTAGTTAACAAAGGTTTTATACTAATGAATTTATTTAAAGAAAAAAAAAATAAATAAATAAAGAAATAAATAAAAAAAAAAATTAATAATAATAATAAAAGCCTCCCTCAGTCAAGCGGGTTCGATAGGGGAAGGTGAATGTCGATTAGCAAGTAAACGACAATCACTAGGATAGGATATAAATAATTAATTAAATGAAAAGAAATGAGCCACGTTACTAAACGGGGCGTCTCCAAATTGCTGAAAAATAAATAAATAAATAAACAAACAAGGTCAAGGTCGTTCGCCAGAGAAAGTTGAAAGCTCGAAATGAAAACAAACAAAGCCGGAGGTTTTTACCAACCAACAATATTATTGACAAATGACACTAAAAATAAATGGCTGCGACTCTTGACACCTGTCAGTCCCACCTGTGAAAAGGAGAAAATCCGTTACAGGTTCTGCGCCAAAAAAATGCCGGCAAGCGGAAGGGAAAATGGAGGGAAATTAATTGGAGACAGCCCTATCACTTTTAAATGGGAAACGATGTACTCCTCGTCTCCCACATAATTAGAACAGACTCACCCAGTGTAATTATCCCACGGAGGGGCGTTTAAAGCGGAGGATCGCAAGAGAGTCGAGGAGAATGCGCGAACACGGCTTATTTCTCACCACTCTGCTAGAATCCTCTTTCCTTAGTAAACCCTTATGTTGATCGACTCAGACAATCGTGGGCGATGATTTTAAAACTTGAAGTAATCCTTTTTGGCTATTTGGGGCATTGACCGGCACAGAAAACGAATTTGCACTATATTCGCGGCGAGAGAACTACCGACGTGAAAAGTTAAAGATATACTGTCCGTTTTTGCGGGAAACGCTTATATTTATGTGTCTAATTCCTGGCTCCGCCCATAGGTAAAACAATTACGTAATTGGCTAAAGCGCTTTGGAATTGTTTGAAATTTGCAACGGCTGTATATTTGAAATTTAAACTATGTCTTCTTAGGATGAATAATAATGAAATTCGATTAGAAGATAAAGTACTTTTTAGAAAGCTAGAAAGGTTTGTGTGTGGGTGTGAAATATTAATAAGACATAGTTTGAACACGCGAATTACTTTGGATTTTTGTGATGTCTGAAATATTTCTGCGTATGTAGGTATTTCATTCGGGTATAAATGAAATACGGAAATATGAATGTTCGAAGTTGTTTCCATGAAAAAGAGTAACTAGTCTCCGAACTTTAGGATTACTTCGTGATTGATTATTTAGTATGAATTTAATATTAAAAATTAAAATAACTTTTCTAGCTTTCGAGTACGAATGCCAGATGTAAAACCAAAAGTACTTGTGTGGACGTAAGAGTGACTCTATATGTGTGATTGCAAAAATTAGTGTTTGCGGATTCGGTTAAATTGGGGTACATGTATGGTGTCCATACACATAGGGTATCGTTGCGGAGCTGCAACTCGAGTAAGAATTGGATCGACGCTACGGGACCCTATGACATTTGCAGCTTCAGGGGAGAGACAAAGAACTAGCGGAAATGATTTCTGATATAAAAGCATTTATCAGAAAGCTGGAGTTTTGGGAACAAAACCTAATTAACAGCGATGCCAAGCATTTTCCTATTCTTTCAGAAAAAATATCTCAAAATCCATTAGAACCCTATGACAGCAAATATCATATAGAAATAGTTTCTACCCTGAAGAATAACTTCAAAAATCGTTGTAAGGATTTCAACGAAATGGCTTTAGTAGCGCAGTTTGTTGTTTCACCCTTTATGGAAATTGATATCCAACAGTTTGCAACTTGTGTTATGCAGAACTTTGGCGAAGTCATCGCTGCAACAGAAATGGAAGTAATTGAGTTTCAAAATGATTTAGCCTTAAAATCGTTAGTCTCAAGTACCAAATGTATCTGGCCTATTGTAAGTAAAGACAAACATTCAGTTCTATGCCATGTTGCCTTGAAAGTGAAAGCATTATTCAGTTCAACCTATTTGTGTGAATCTTATTTTTCCAATATGAAGTTTATTAAGAACAAATATCGCAATCGACTTACAGATTTGGATAATTGTATTCGAATGGCTGTATCAAATTATACTGCAAACATTAAAAAAATTATCGATGAGTCTGAGTGTCAGCCTTCTCATTGAACGTGCTTTTTTATTTTTCAATATTTATGTTCATGATAGTGCGTTACTTTTTTGTTGCTATTATTAACTATTTTTAAATCTTATGTGACATGCCGTTGTGGCTAGATAAAAGTTTGTGTTTATTTTTCAAACACCTTCGTTTGGTAGGTAGGAATGTAGCTATGAACAAGTACGTACCAGTAATATTAGTTTATTATTAGTACCGATGTATTATGTATTACCAGTTAAATATTAAATTAAATACATATAATGATAAATTATCTGTGGATTATTTCATTTACGTTGCGTTACGTGGCTTCCGTGTGGGTAGCTCGCTGTTTATTCTAAAATTAACAAAGTAGCTCAACACATTGAGAGGTTGGCGACCACTGGTTTAATAAATGGGAAAGACATTAAAGCGCTCGGAAATACTCGTAACTACTTAGTGCAAAATATAAAAAGACAAGAGGATATGGCGACATTATTATAAATCAAGTAAAAATATAATAATAGTTTAAAAAATTAAAAAAAACATGCTTTAATAGAAAAGCAAACTAAAAAGTAGAAAATAAATTTCATTAAATTTAAATTAAGAATAGATTAACAAAAAAATTTCTTTTATTGTAGAAAAGCGTGGGGCGCTTTTTAAAGATATTTCCATAATAACTACTATTACCAATATCTGTCATTAAAATATTATAACAATTGACATCAAGCACCCTCATGCTTTTCTACAATAAAAGACATTTTTTATTAATCACACTATTCTGAATTTAAATTTATTGAAAATTATTTTCTATTTTTTAATTTGCTTTTCTATTAGCGCGTGTTCTATACTTTTTAAAACAACGAGTATTCTACAAACTTTTTATTCAATTTCCTTTATACAACAGGGGCGTGCGGTCCATGGAAGCGGGGGAAGCACCGCTTCCCTACACTTTGAGATTTAAAAATAAATATTTTTCTGTTTACAATGCATAGAAATTAATATTAAATTAGGTACTATATTTTCTCAGAAACATTACGTAAACTTCGTAAATGTACTAACAATTCATTGGTGTAATGTGTAAACGCACGCATCACCTATGAGAAAATTAATTGGGTAAACGCACACACCATATACTTCGAGTCCGTCGGCGGAAGCGCATCTTGTAAAAGCCGGCTCATCTTCCAATTGATTTCGCTTCGTGTTATTGACCTTGCTTTGCCGCGACAGTAGTCAGTCTGTTTGGGCACGTGAGATACGGTCGAGAGGCAGCGATTTTTACGTCGCCCTACGCATATTGCAATTCGCACCGCGAATCGACATGTGAGGAAAATCGTAGACTTCAGATAGATTTCGGTTTGTTTTTCATAGTTGTTTTTCTTTTTTAAAATGGAGGAACTATGCACTGTGCTTGTGAACAATAATAATGTGGTAAATTGTGTCTGTATTATGTGCTCTTTATTGAAAAAGGGATTTAAAAATTTTGAAGAGAAAACGGACATTATTAATTCTAGTAGACTAAAGGATCCTATCAATTTAGAGACGAAAGTAGAAAAGTCCGCAAAGAAATTTACCAGGCATTTTCACGTAGGGTTCTATGAAAAGTATGAATAGTTAACCGGCTGCAAAACTTTTAGTCTAAGATCCCAGTAGGGAAACGACCTTCACTAGTCTGTTTAATGGATGAAAAGTGGTTTATATCAAATTTAATACGTTAAGTAATATATTGCGAATAGGTTGACTGAAAAATTTCAGTCCAGGATATGATTAATTAAACATTTAAAAATGGTTTCTTTTTTAACATTGCACTTGATTGTTTAATAGACAAATTACATACCAATCGAAAGTATGAACCTTATAAAATATGCAAACGTTAGGTTGACTATTTTTTTCCAGTCATAACTATTGGGTAAGCAGGTATAAATAGGTAAGTCGATACCAAAGATATCGGATAATAGATACGCCTTGTATACATTACACTTGTCCGCAACTTTTTTTTGACGGTACGCTCTTCCTATGTTGTCAGATCTCTTTCATCAAATATCAAACATTAAATTTTTATTTAAAAAGTTACTATTACCTTTAATACAATCTAATAAAAAAAGGAAATAAAGAATTGAAAGCATCAATATGAGTTTTTTTTTAATTGCAATCACTTAAGACTTTTAAGTATCTATTTTTACATGTGTATCATATGGGAATATTAAACATTTTGGTATAAATTATTTAACTTTGGCAACCTAAGACATTTTGCTGATGTTGTCAAAGTGACAGATCAAGTTTTATTGTGTTTTTTGTGGTTTTTTGTAGTTTTCAAGAATAATTTAAACCCTGAACTTTTTATTAAGGACTTTTACGATGGGGAGGAAATGTATAGTGTGCCGAAATACGCAGAATAAGAATGTTATTCGGTCAGTTCATAAATAAGATTATGTTAGCATAGACGTAGGCATATACAGGAAATAAGGCTTAATTTATTTAACAGTGTAAAGGCATTTAGCACTAGCATTGTTTATTTAAATAATAATGTTCTATATTTTCTGATCAGGTTTCCTAGAGAAATTATTCAACGTGGAATTTGGCTGCAAAATCTATGCTTGGTGGAGGAAAACATTATGAAAATGAAAGAAGCCTTAGTATATGTTCTGACCATTTTTGTATGGCAGATATTTATGAAAATTTAAGTGGTAGACACATCTTAAAACATAATGCTATACCTATCAAGTAAGTACAGTATTTATTATGGGTATTTTTATTATATGTAAGCTCTAAAATTATACAGTAATCATCACATTTTACAGAATTTTGGGAGAGGTAGTGGAAGAGGCGAAAAATGAAGAAAACAAAATACTTTTTTTTAGTGCAGTTCGTAATAGATGCTTCAATAACAATCTCACATGGAGATTGTTTCAAAATTGTTATAAAAAATTATTAATTCATAATGAAGTAAAGTCAAATAAAACTGCCAATGCAATTGCTTTAGATGGCACCAGCATCTTCGATTGTAGCAACATCAGTAGCCAAATTGCGTTAAATTTAAAATGTTACGAATCAGACACTAAAGAAAATTTGGAATTTACAAATGAGCTTCGTGACCATGATTACCTATCTATATATTTTCTGAGCGAATACATTCAGGATGTAGTTGCTTATATTTCGGGTTTTATAGTAAAATCCTTAAAGAAAAAGATTCACTGCAAACAGTGTTTTGCAATTGAACCAGTGAGTTCGAAAACCGTACAAGTCTCAAATTTGACATTTCAAAATAAGCCATTTCGTTTAAAATTTGTCTCTTCATCGATGCGCTAGTTCAGTGATGATGTAATTATGGTTCCACTGACAATTAAAGTGACAGTAGATTTTTGGAGTCCGTTTTGTTCGTTTTTTTTTCCTAATTTATATCGTTTTTTTCACTTTTATAAATATATTCCTAAAGTAAGTAGATAGCATGTATCAAATATACAATCGTTTAGTTACCAATTATATAACTATTTTTATGACCTGTAAACAATATTTTGAAATAAAATAAAAATAGTAAAAACGTATATGTCAAATTTATTGATGTTTTTGTTAAAAGTTTGGTTAGAATTAAATGTCAGTCGAACCAAAATGACATCACACTGAACTAGCGCATTGAGCTTAAAAACCGTACTAGATACCTAGCTGTTAATGTAGTACAGCTGATTATACCCGTGAAATTAGGTGAAAAACCGTACATATCTGCGACTCGTACGGTTTTTCATCTCAATTACAAAATAATGGTCAGTTGCTATGGTCAGTTGGAAAAACACAAATACTGAAAATGATGATTACATAACTGAGATAACAGTTTTGATATTGTATTTTTCCTCCTTTTTGAAGAAATATAAAATAAATCTTTTCTCTTCGACAGACTTTCTGTCTCAACTGTCAAAGGTGCTACTTTCTGTTCTTAATACACAAATAGCTATTTTGTCTTTTATTCCAAAATATGCTTTACAAAATATCAGTTATCTTATAACACTAAATAAATCTATTGAGCAGATTCTTCACCAAGAGTGTTTTTAGGAGTAACCATTGATAGTAAAATGACATTCGAAATGTCACAAAAGAAGCTTCCTTCAGTGTTTTTTATATTCGGACAAATTAGAAATAAAGTATCTCTTGATAATCTTAAGCTAATGTGTTTTAGCCTTGTCCAGATATTATAAAATCATTGCTGATTACTGTCCTAAATGAGTTATTATATCATTACACAAATAATTCTAAAAATAGGTGTCGTGACATGCAACCCAAATGGTATGTAATAGAAATATCATATTTGTATATTTATGTATCTGAAATAAAATTGTTCTGTTTTTAATAGCTTTTTATTTCATAAAAAAAGGTAGTCCGGCAATATAATTATTCTTTTTTCGACCTGTAATAAAGGTTTTCAAACAGTACCCATGTAAAAATAATAATAAATGGCTTTATATTTTTACTTGCTCTTTGCTCTTCATGTATTTAAAATATATATATATATATAATAAAATACTAACAAAAATGTTCTTCCACTTTGAGCTACCTTACTATTTTAATCTATAAGAAAACATATAAAATGACTTTTGAATGCCCTGTATAAATTGAATATGTTTTCTTTAAATTTACCTTTGATTCCGAAGACCCATAGGTTATTGATTTGGTCAATAAATAATTTTTACTAGAAATATATGTAAACCCTCCCGAAACACTACGTCAATGTGCGACGTACGATTCCCCTTTCCCCGTCTGGTAAAACATGCGGACAGAAGGTGTATTGAGTATTCAGTGTGTAGGGCGAGTCTATCTTAGATAATATGATGTCTATGGTCGATACTAATAATTTGCACTCATCTGTTTAATAAACAAAACTTATGACAAAATAAAGATACTGTCATTACGAACACGGTGATATAAGGTTGTCTGCCAAAAATCTGTCTTGAATTCCGGTTGTCGGTTTTTAAAGAGCGAAATATTGCTGTGATACGTGCGATAGAATTGAAAAAACGTGTTACTGCTTATCATTGTTAATTATTAACATTATATTGTAATAAACAATAACTAAAAAGGGTTTTTTATATAACTTGGACGACGATGTAATTGATTTTTATGTTGAAACTTTTAAAAACTGTTCATTGAAATTGGCTTTTCTTAAAATAAGAAATTTTAAATACAATGATGTTGAGCCAACCAATGCGTCTCTTGATTTTGTTGGTTTTCATACCAACTGTTACAAGAAAGTTACCTATGGTTTTATTAATTTTCGACATACATAAACTTTTCTTTATTTTCTTAAAAAATTGTTGTTGAGAATGTAAACAAAAAATCTGATTTTTGTGACTTTTTGTAACATCATTAATGAGAATATATATTTTCATTCATCAAAATCAAACATTTAATAAAAATTATATGTCAAAAATTTTTATTTATTCACAAAAATGGATGAAGACCCAAAATGTCTGGATTCTAGTGTCACGTTAAAATAATAGACTGACATCTGATCGAATCATCTATGCCACAAACTTTTGAAAAAGTTGCAGAGTCGATAATTATAAAAATATGTTCAAATAAGGCTACAGAAATACATTTAATTTTCGATCGCTACTCATTACCGTCAATAAAAGGTTCCGAACGCCAAAGTCGAACAGAGTTCGATATTCCTTAAAAAATTTCCGGACCTCAACAAACCAGACCTAAAGATTTTTTGCAAAGCCTTAAAAATTATCGTTTTAAAGAAGCATAGGTACAGTTTTTGGCCGATTGTCTAAGATCTGAAGTAAGGTCGACCTTCACCCATCTGTTTAATGGATGAAAGTTTCTTTTTATTAAATAAAATATGTTTATAAATATACCATAAATGGGTTGCTTAAGAAAATACGGTCCAGACTATTTATTTTCTTAAAACGACACCCTGTAAAGTATTCCCCAGATGCTTCGACTATGCCCAAATCAGCTCACCATAGGATGGATTAAAGCTTAAATTTAAAATTTGGTGTTTTTCTCTTGATTCGTTTTTGAATCATCTTCAAAATTCGAAATTTGCACTTTTCCTCAAATATCTCAAATTAGGTCCATTTTAGAGAAATCGTGTATAGGGACAAAATAATAGAGTATGACATCATAAGCAACTTTCATCATGATTCCTATACTTTCCTTATCTGTACACAGAAAGGAAAGTAAAAAATGGCCGTGGCCGTATTTCTTAGGCAATCCATTTACGGTATATTTAAAAACATTTTATTACTAAACTTTTATCCATTAAACAGATGGGTGAAGGTCGACCTTACTTACGGATCTTGGACGTTTTGATTATTTTGTTGGGAAATATGCACAAAATTTCGAAATCTGAAATTTGGCTAACCAATTCAGCGACAAAGAAGACAAATAATCAACATCTTGATTGCATTAATTGCACCAATTTAGCGTTGAAGTTGGAATCCAAATTATGCCTAAGTCTACCCCGTTTTCTATGCATTTACAGGTTGCGATTACACGGCAGCATTTTACAATAAAGGAAAAGTAAAACCTTTTAAGTTATTTTTGAGAAATGAGAGGTACCGAACAGTTTTTGCGTCATTAACTTATGAAGCCGATATTTTCATAGACGAAAAAATGGACACCGTTCAAGAATGTACTGCTAGTATGTATGGCATAAAGAATTGTACCAGAGTGAATGATAAGAGATACCGTATTTTTTTGAAAAATTACTCTGCAAAAGAAGACAGCAAACAGTTTTAAAAGAAAATAAAATGTTTTGACTCGAACACTATACCATGCTGGATATCACTTCAATAAAAATTTTTTATTTATTTATTTATACGGAAACTCCATTTTTACAATTTTAGTAGAATAACAAAATATATCAAAATTTCATAAGTGATACTAACACAACAATATCACATTTATACCAAAACAACCTAATTTAATTTAGTTACATAATTTTGGAAATATGTTTTTTAAACTGATGAGATCTGAACTTAAAAGGATCGATATTATGTTCATTGTATAATCTACACATACGGGTGAGAGGGTTGTGCATGGCGTAGCTTGTGCTATTGGTGGGAATGTAAAAAAGATCATTATTTCTAGTTCGACGCGTGGTCGAAAAGTTAATTAAATTTAGCAAACAATCACAGTTAATACTTCCCATCAATAATTTGTATAAAAAGCATATGGAAGACTGCGCTCTCCTGGACTCCAATGTAGAAATCGCAAGGCGATTTAGTACAGGCTCATAATCAATATAATATGGATTTTGTGCATCGGTATGGACATTCATATTAAAACGCCAGGCAACAACATGCAAGAATTTATTTTGAACTCCCTCCAGAGCAGATACATGCACCTGATGATAGGGTGACCATACCACAGATGCATACTCCAATAGAGATCTGACAAGGGAGCAATACAGCAATTTAAAGGCGTTTATAGACAGGTCAACGATGTTTCGTGTTACAAGGCCAAGCATTCGTGCAGCGCTGTTAACTACCATGCCAAAGTGTTCTCGAAAGTTAAGATTGGAGTCTAGAATCACGCCGAGATCCTTAATTGAACCCTTAACAGTTAGCGCTAGGTCATTTAAGACATATATATATATATATTTGTTATGGGCACTGTTCTTCGTGAAAAAGTTATAGAGAAACACTTATCAATGTTCAACTGTAAACCATTGTCTCGGCACCAAGCACTAAGTCCATCTAGATCACTTTGTATTAACATGCAGTCGGATGGTTCCGAAACCTCTTTAAATAATTTTAGATCGTCCGCAAACAATAAAAATTCTGAATTAACAATCGGATTACCAATATCATTTATAAATAAGATAAACAGTATGGGGGCGCAGTGAGAGCCTTGCGGCACCCCCGATGCCACCTTTATTTCAGCCGACAAAACATTGTTAACACGGACAAACTGAAAACGATCCTTTAAGAAACTTGAGAACCATGCGACCAAGATCTCACCCAAACCCAGCGCTTTTAGCTTAGCAACCAAAATTCTATGGCTAACCTTGTCAAACGCCTTGGAAAAGTCAGTATAAATACTGTCAACCTGAAGTCGCTTCTCCAAGGCGTTCAACAAGTAATTTTCATAAACCAACAAATTGGTCGTTGTTGATCTACCCTGAGCAAACCCATGCTGTTCAGGTATAATAAAGTGTTTGCAAGCAGCAGCAAGAACATTGCAAACTAAGGAGTCAAAAAGTTTCGGTATGGCTGAGCATATCGACACTCCCCGATAATTTTGTACATCAGCTCGATTTCCAGATTTAAATATTGGAGTGATAAAGCTTGTTTTCCAGTAATCTGGAAAAACACCTGTTTTTAAAGATAAAGAAAATAAGTGAAGTAGTGGTTTACTCAGAGTACATACACAAGCCTTCAACAAAAAAGAAGGTACACCATCGGGCCAATATGAGCAAGTGGCCTTTATGTTATTAATACTGTTAAACACATCGATCAATGATAGGCTTACATTTGGCAAATATACAGTTTTGGGAAAATTGTAGGTAGGAACATTGTGATTTTCATCAGTGAAAATTTTAGAGAAATTCTTGGCAAATAGATCTACAACTCCCTCCACTGTGTCTTTACTTGTTTCGCCCAAAAACATAGATTTCGGATAACCATTGCTTTGTCTAATATTATTCAAGTGCTTCCAAAACTGTCCTGGATCTAAAGTTAGGTTAGCATCAACCCTCTCGATATACTGATTATAGCATATGTCACACAATATTTTACACTGATCACGGATATCCGAAAAAAATGGCATAGTCCTCGGGAGATCCTGTTCTTTTAAATTGCGCATGTTCAATTTTTTTTTTGTATTATTAGATTTTTTAATTCTCCCGAAAACCACACTGGAAATGTGGAGGACTTAAAGCGTTTAACAGGTACAAAAGTTTCAATAACATTATAAACTATATCATAAAAAAAATTCAATGCCATATTTACATCATTCTCATTACCGATGACAGGATGCCAATCAGCACTGGCCAGGGCATTATTTATTGCATTAATATCACAGGATTTAAAGTCATAGTAATAAATATCAGTAACAATTGTGTCACTATCGTGATTAGATAGAGAAAACTCATATGCTAAATGCCTATCAATAACATTAGATAAAGGTTCCAAAGCTTCTTGAACTATAACTGAGTCTTCTTTAATAAAAACTAAATCTAAAAATGTTCCAAACCTGTTAGGCACCCTGTTCACCTGCAATAAATTCAAAAAGTTATAGTTTTCCTCAATAATAGGAGACGAAGATCTTACACCACACTGTACCTTGATAGTATTACTGTCAGTCACAGACCAAGTCGCATCAGGAAGGTTAAAATCACCAACTATAACCAACTCACTATCAGGAAATCTCACACTTAAATTCAACAGCTGTGCACAATGAGCCGAATAGGTCTCTCTGTCGGAACTTGGTGGAATGTAAATAGCCCCTATTTTAGTCCATTCCATGTGGCTTAATGCTACAGACCCTGAGTGCATAAAAATTAGCCTGAACACTGCGGTTGGTTTTTAGATTATTTTTTAAAACCAACACGGTTTATTGGGGATCAAACACCTGTAACAATAGACGATATTGTAGAAACAACAGAAAAAGAAAACGATGACGAAGAATCTTCCGAAGTTGAAGATAAAATTTTTTCTTCCGATGAATGAGATCCCGAATAATTTTTATTAATGGAAAAAAAAATTATTTATAATAACTCTGTATTTATATTTTATTAAAATTTTTGTATCCCGTTTTTTCAACATAAATATAACGTCGCATGGACCTCTCTATCGCACATATTCATTCGCAGCAATATTTCGCTTTTTAAAACGAGACAACCAAAATTCAAGACAGATTTTTCGTAGACAACCTTATATCACTGTGTTCATAATGAAATTATCTTTATTTTTACATAATTTTTATTTATTAAACAGATGAGTGCAAATTATTAGTATCGACTTACCTGTTTATACCTGCCTACCAAATAGTTATGACTGGAAAAAAATAGCCAACCTAACGTTTTCATATTCTAGGCTTCACACTTTCAATTGGTATGTAATTTGTCCATTAAACAAACAAGTGCAATGTTTAAAAAAAAAATCAATTTTAAATTTTTAATTAATCATATCCTGGACTGAAATTGTTCAGTCAACCTATTCGCTATATATTACTTAATATATTACATTTGATTTAAAATACTTTTCATCCGTTAAACAGATGGGTGAAGGTCGACCTTACTTCGGATCCTGTACTATTTGAAGAAATTGTTTTGCTGGCCTTGCCTACTTTTTAATATAGCCGAAAAAACACATTGGAACTCAGTCGGTATTACAGACTTGAATAATTTTCACAAAAGTGTAAAACGACATGTAAATAGCAAATCTCATGAAAGTGCCACAATTAAAGAAAAAAACATTCGGGACCTATCGCATTGAACATAGTTTGGACAATCATTTAAAAATAAGCAACAAAATTTACAATGAAAGGGTAAACAAATAGGGACGTCTTACAACGATTATAGTCTATTTTTATGTATGAGAGAGTATTAAAATAATAAAGCGTTCGTAATCCATAGGCGTACCACTTATTTAGTAGACAGTTAAAATATTTTTTGAAGTTATTCCTCGAGTATACACTTATATTTTCACCTAATTAACCTGCTTATAACTTCTAAACAGCTGAAGGTAAAAAAGTGCAATGTTTTCTAAAATGTTTTATTTTTCCACAAGGTATGTTAAGAACATTGTGTCAAACGGGTTATACAGGTATAAGGGTTTAAACTTTGACTTTTAAACAACGTTACGTTCATAAATAATAATTTTAATATAAAAACTACTTCTTACCTACAAATCTAAATCAGAATCGAAATCAGAAGATGAACTGTCGCAACCAATATTTACAATGAGTGGCTCGATCATTTCATCAGTAATATTGTCCAACTTCCACATTTTCTCTTCTTCTTTAATCGTATGATTTACTGCCTTTTCCCAGTTTTCTGGCTTCACATTATTTACAGCCTCCAAAAACAACTGTTTAACATCACTCGTTTTAAAAGAATTATTTTTTCTTGAAACATCTCCCTTTTTCTGTGCCCATATCAGTTCAATCGGGTTTACTTCGCAATGATATGGTGCTGATATAACCACCGTCATCCCACGATTTTTTGCAATTCCATCAATTTCATATTTTTTGAATTTCTCTTTATGAAGGGAACACAAATGATACAGTTGTTTTCTCACAGAACCGGGATGGAACTTAATATTCTTTGAATTTAGCCAATTCTGTAAATCTTTTTTTAACCACTTGGTTGTGGGCATTTTTTCTATAAGTCTCGAGTGATAACTCGCATTATCCATTACTATTATACAGTTCTGAGGAAGAAGATCTATAATTTGTTCGAACCACTCTTTAAAGACAGCATTCATGTCCTCTTGGTAGTCACCGGTACGAGTAGATTCAAAAGTCAATAAACCACCTTTAACAAAACCGTTTGAACTACCGATGTGTACTATTATTAGTCTGCGACCCTTTCTTGATGGTGGATTTAAACCAGTAGATAAATTATTTAAAAAAACCTGTCTTCGACTTGTAACAGTTTCATCTTGCCAAAATTTATTTGGTTTATGTCCCTCGTTGATCCATGTTTCATCTAAATAAAATATATTTCTTCTTTGGTTTCTCATTTCTTTTATAGTCCTTAGGTAATTTCTTCTCCATTCTACAATATCGCTTCTTTCTAATAAAATAGACTTTTTGGAATGCTTTTTCCATAGAAAACCTATTTCTTTTAAAAGTTTCCATAGTGTGCTTCGACTCATTTCAGGGTAATCCTTATCATCTCGAACCGTGGCAAGAAATTTGTTTACTGTCGGAAATTCTTTTCTAAAGAAGAACGCATGTACTTTCCTTCGAAGTCTTTCTTTTAAAAGATTTTCTAATTGAAATTTTGGTTTTCCTGGAGCTTTACGTGCTGTTTGAAACTCGCCACATTTCTCTTCTTTAACAACTCTGTAAATCGTAGATTTCCCAACACCAAGCGTACTACTAACTAATTACACTGTGTCATCAACACTTTTACATAAATGTTTGTCTGTAAATGATTTAAAACAATTAAATATTAATGTTTTTTCATTAACTGTTAAAGGACCGATTTTTTGTCGTTTACGCGGCCCTTCCAAATTTTCCATGATCACACTAGAATTCACACTGCACCTTGCAAGTTGCAACTAAACGACATTTAGTAAACTGCCAAGAATACACAACTTGGACCTCCTTACTAAATGGAAAACCTATGATCGCATTTTCGTTGAAATTTGTTGGGAAGGTATTTATCTACTTATAATTCGATTACTGTAAGAAATTCTTGGAATTAAAATAAAACAAAATTGGCAAATAGGTACTTATTGAAAATAATCTTAAGATACGGCTATGTAATCTATAATACACAGGGCTTTTGGCCTGTCCAAACCTTTTTCTATTGTTCTGTACAGCTTATGTTTGTAAAGGGCCAATGAAAGACCCAAAACTTGGAATAGCTCAGGTACATTTATTACAATTTTAAGAAATATTTAGATTATTCTGTAAAAATATTTAAAATGACCGTACTAAGTTTTGCATTAGAAATGCTGTTTTATTACTCTCTCATACATAAAAATAGACTATAGACTAATTTTGTTTAAAAAAATCGAATTGCAAGCATCCACGGTCTTATCCACGTAGTTGCTTAATGATCAAGGTAAAGAATGGAAGAATCATGTTATAGGGATTGTTTCTGGTTATAATTCGAAATTGTCTTAACATAAGGCTCTAAAACGCACAGAAGGTTTTTCAAAATTACTTTAAGAAATTATGAATTGCTTATGCCAGTTATTATGTTTAATATTTTTTGCTGGTTGCAACTATTATTATAGCTGAAAGCTAATACAACAATGGTACTTACAAAAATACTATAATACAACAATGGTACTTACAAAATCAATCATCACATAAATAATGCTGCAAATAACTACATTGTCGATAGGTTCTTCTTGGTAAATTAAATTAATAACACACTGACAAACTCCTAAAAGTTCTAAAACAAATATAGACATACGAGCAAGTATTAAGTTACCAAAATATTTATTAAAATTTTCTACTATAAAATAAATTTTCTTCGAATTTTTTATTATAAATTCAATGTCAGTTAAAATATCATTAATGTGTAGTTTTTCTGGTAAAAATAATAACTTTTTGTTCAGAACCTCTAATCTTTTATATATAATATTTAGAATGTGTAAAATTAGAACATCTATGAAGATTATTTTTTGAAATGTTAGAGCTGCAAATGTTATTTGTAATAAATTCGACTCTATTTCTATTAATATTGAGTAAATTATTACAATGACCATTATTACATCAAGAACAAACTTATTAATAATTAAACTTATGATAATAGTAACAGTAGAAATCTGAATTACACCTATTTCTTTGTCAATTGAATATATACTCATGATAAATCTTTTCCAAACGAGCTTTTTTATTATAAGTGCATATAGGCTAATCAAATGTAGAATAAACATCATACTTTCCGTTAATAAAAATATGAATGCCATAGAGTTATCTGTAGTATAAGAAGAATGATGTAAGAAAATGATTAAAAGAAAAGTTAGGTACAAAATGATGTACATTGTTTGTAAAAACTTGTTTTTCAAAGTCCATGGTGTAATTCCCAATAGTGCAGCGATATTGCAAAATAACTTTAAAAGACAAGTATCTTTATTAGTATATTTTTTCTTAATTATGTAAATTTCCATGTTTACTATGTAGGTATGTATATATTTGAATTAACTTTTTAAAAATTATGTGGTAAATTGACTTTATGTCGCATGCCATACATGCCTCAATATTACAAACATACATAATTGAATTAGCTAATAAAATATCCCGAATTAATGATATTGCTTTAAATTATGATATCATTACTTTCAAGTGCTACGAAATATATCTTACTAATTTAGATAATGGTTCAATGTTTAGTACATCAAGGCTTATTATAATTTTGTAAATTATAGTAAATAAATTGGTAAAACCTAAGTACATTATTTAATTAATAAATGACGAATCAGATAATAAAAATAAGAACATAATATATTAGTTTTTTATATACATATCTATTCTAATTATAAATAAAATAAATAGATTTATGTTAAAATATATAATACACTAGCTATTGCCCGCGGCTTTGCTGGCGACTTTGCTCGCACATTGTCGTGTTATTCCTTTTTTATTAGTTTTATTGATTTTCATTCATTTTTTTATATTAATTCATATTTATTCATTTTTTTTAAATTTTTATTCATTTGTATTAATTTTTATTCATTTGTATTAATTTTTATTCATTTGTATTCATTTTTATTCATGTTTATTCATTTTTATTCATTTTAATTCATTTTAATTCATTTTAATTCATTTTAATTCATTTTTATTCTTTTTTATTAATTTTTATTAAATTTAATTTATTTTTATTAATTTTTATTAATTTGTATTAATTTTTATTAATTTTTAAATTTTTTTATTAATTTTTATTTTTTATTAATTTTTATTAATTTTCACCAACGTTTTCCCCCTTAAAATGTGAAAATCCAAAAACCACGAAACAATTCATTATTTATTTATGATGAGAACCTACAATTCCAATTTTCAAGTTCCCACCTTTAAAAAAATCGATATTTCCAAATAAACTTTCACTCATCCGATCCCCCCCTTAAAATGTGAAAATCCAAAAACCCTCAAACACGTTATTATTAATTTGTACTCAGTAGCTGCAATTCCAATTTTCATGTTTTTAACTTTAAAGAGAACCAAAAACATGGATACTTCCAAATAAATTTTCACCCCCCATTACCCCCTTAAAATGTAAAAATCCAAAAACCCTGAAACACGTCATTAATAATTTGTAGTCAGTAGCTGCAATTCCAATTTTCATGTTTCTAACTTAATAGAGTACAAAAAAATCGATAGTCCCTTACCAACTTTAACCCCCCCGTTTCCCTCCCTTAAAATGTAAAAAATCCAAAAACCCTTAAACATGTCATTATTTATTTATGCTCAGTAGTTGTAATTTAAATTTTCATGTTTCTAACTTTAAAGAACAAAGAGTTTCAGTAAAAGCTCCCTCTGCCTATTTCCTCCCATTTCCCCCCTTTAAAGTTAAAATTTCCAAAAATCCTTTCTTAGCGGATGCTTACGTTATAAAATAAACCTATGTTCCAAATTTCAGTTTTCTAGGCTCAGTAGTTTTGGCTGTAAGCTGATAGGTCAGTCAGTCAGTCAGTCAGGACAAACAATTTTATATATATAGATTTCTTAAAAAAAATCCTCAGATATCCTCCATCCCACTGTTCTTAACTCAATGCTAAATTATTACATTTTATTTAATTTCAAAAAAAGTTAGGAACATTCTGACAAATCTGAACATCAACGAAGTCTCAGGCAGAGCTGGGCCGGGTACTGATAAATAATTGTACTTCAGTACCGGGTACTTTTCATAGTAAATGAACAAGTACAGAGTACCGAATACCTTACTTATTGCATATCCTGTCGAGTACAGTATTCCGAGTAAAGGTACCTGAATTTTAGGGGCACTTTTTTCAAGTACATATATTTGTTACTCTATTACTAATTACTGCGACGCGGAGCCGTCTCTGTACTTTATTTACTCCTTGCCCGCGGAATGCAGTCTACCGCTTGCTTCGAGAAGCTACCGGAGTCATCCCTTTGCGGCGTATGAGTCATAGAAAGGTAGTTTTCGATCGTTCTGGCACAGAGCTGGCTTTATATAAATAGCGCGAGTTTGTCGACGGACAAGAAGTTTCAATTTAACTGCTGTATAGAAAAGATAAAAAAGTATTATATAAATTAACTAGCTAATGCCCGCGGCTTTGCTCGCGACTTTGATCGCATAGAGTCGTGTTATTAATATAAAAAAATACATGGCTTTTTTAATTAATTTGATTGATTTTCATTAATTTTTTTTAATTATTTTATATTTATTAATTTTTATTAATTTTTATTCATTTTTATTCATTTTTATTGATTTTTATTGATTTTTATTCATTTTTATTCATTTTTATTGATTTTTATTGATTTTTATTCATTTTTATTCATTTTTACTCATTTTTATTTATCTTTATTGATTTTAAATCATTTTTATTCATTTTTATTAATTTTTATTGATTTTTATTCATTTTTATTCATTTTTATTCATTTTTAATCATTTTTATTCATTTTTATTAATTTTTATTCATTTTCACTCATTTTTATTCATTTTTATTCATTTTTATTCATTTTTATTCATTTTTATTAATTTTTATTAATTTTTATTAATTTTTATTAATTTTTATTAATTTTTATTAATTTTTATTAATTTTTATTAATTTTTATTAATTTTTATTCATTTTTATTAATTTTTATTCATTTTTATTCATTTTTATTCATTTTTATTCATTTTTATTCATTTTTATTCATTTTTATTCATTTTTATTCATTTTTATTCATTTTTACTCATTTTTATTGATTTTAAATCATTTTTATTCATTTTTATCCATTTTTATTCATTTTTATTCATTTTTATTCATTTTTATTGATTTTTATTCATTTTTATTCATTTTTATTCATTTTTATTCATTTTTATTCATTTTTATTCAATCATTTTTATTCATTTTTATTCATTTTTATTCATTTTTACTCATTTTTATTGATTTTAAATCATTTTTATTCATTTTTATCCATTTTTATTCATTTTTAATGATTTTTATTCATTTTTATTAATTTTTATTAATTTTTATTAATTTTTATTATTTTAATTAATTTTTATTAATTTTTATTAATTTTTATTAATTTTTATTAATTTTCACCCGTTTTCCCCCCCCTTAAAACGTGAAAATCCAAAAACAAAGAAACACTTCATTATTTATTTATGATGAGAACCTACAATTCCAATTTTCAAGTTCCTACCTTTAAAAAATCGATATTTCCAAATAAACTTTCACCCTCCGTTTCCCCTCCTTAAAATGTGAAAATCCAAAAACCCTAAAACACGTCATTATTAATTTGTACTCATTAGCTGCAATTCCAATTTTCATGTTTCTAACTTCAAAGAGAACAAAAAAAGTTATACTCCCATACAAACTTTTACCCCCGTTTGCCCCCCTTAAGATGTAAAAATATAAAAACCCTAAAACATAATATTATTAATTTGTACTCAGTAGCTGCAATTCCAATTTTCATGTTTTTAACTTTAAAGAGAACCAAAAACATGGATACTCCCAAATACATTTTCACTCCCCATTTCCCCCCTTAGAATGTGAAAATCCAAAAATTCTGAAACGTCATTAATAATTTGTAGTCAGTAGCTGGAATTCCAATTTTTATGTTTCTAACTTCATAGAGAACAAAAAAATCGTTAGTCCCTTAGAAAATTTCACCCCCCGTTTCCCCCCTTAAAATGTAAAAAATCCAAAAACCCTGAAACACGTCATTATTTATTTATGCTCAGTAGCTGTAATTTAAATTTTCATGTTTCTAACTTTAAAGAACAAAGAGTTTCATTAAAAGCTCTCTCCCCCTCCTTTCTTAGCGGATGCTTACGTTATAAAATAAACCTATGTTCCAAATTTCAGTTTTCTAGGCTCAGTAGTTTTGGCTGTACGCTGATAGGTCAGTCAGTCAGTCAGTCAGTCAGTCAGTCAGTCAGGACAAACAATTTTATATATATATAGATTGGTACGTTATAAATAAAGTGTTTTAAATAAATAAACTATAAATAAATTAAACAAACGTTACAGCAAATAAACGTGTCCTGTATTTATTTATAAAATATATTACATCAAGTTGTCCTTATTTAAGTCAATATTTATATTTTCAATTGAGAAATATCAGGTACTGTAAGCTTTTCAATTTTTTTGTTCAAAACTTTTTGAAGAAAATCATGTTCGAGCTAAAATAAAAATACATGTTATAACACATTTATTCAATTTTAACACACACACACAAAATTACGTTAATAACTCACCTGCAATACTTGTACTCCTTTCATTGAAAAAATAACTAAATCTTTAACACCATCTCCAGTCATATCAACACATTTAATTCCTAAAATTGGTGCAGTTACTTTTTTTACTTCTTCTAACCACCAAATTTTCTTTGAATCTCTTTTATACATCATAATTTCCTAAAAGATAGAAGTTAATTTAGAAAATATTACTACTTAAAAAACGATCAAATGCTGATGTAGAGCAAAAAGGGATCAAGCGCCAAATACAAAATTGTTCAGGACACCAAGAAAACAGCAATTTTAAAAATAACTATTTATTTGCAATTATTTGTACTTTTGTACAAACATTGACATTTTGACATATTACCTTGAAAGATAAATATTGGTTTTTGAAAAAATGTCATTAGGCCCCTTTATGCCTTTCTTTTTAGTAAAAATATTTCAAAGTCTCATGGAATTCTAAATAGCTAGTCTCTTCATTTTCAATGTCTTCACTCCTTTAAAGGACCACGCACTTTTCTTATGCAAACGGGAGTACCGTCAAAATGTCTGAATTTTTGATATGTTAAATAACTTGATGTTCCCATCAAAAGTGTCCATGGGCCCAATCGTATCCTATGACTAGATTTTGTGATACAGGGTGTTGAAGTTAGAAATCCCTAGTTCTTTAAAATGGACACCATAAATCACCCTTAAATATTTTTTGCTCATTCTGTGCAGTCAAAAATACATACTTAACTACTATAATTAAAATATTGTACCTTACAGGGTGAATAATGATTCGGCAAATCTTTTTTGGTCAAAGTAGGTATTCCCACCGAACAAAAATAGCAAAAATACCGAAAAAAAAAAAAAAAATAACCGTCAAAGTCTCTCAATATTTGATATCGTATAGTACTCGATGTACTCGTTCAAAATTCTTATTGGTAAAATTAGATCCTATGACTAGTTTTCCAAATATAACTTAATATGTACCAAATATATGAATGTTAAACAATAAAATATATACTGACATAAGTATACAGGGTGATTCACATAAGAACCGACATAGAGCAGGGGCATATAGGGGGTCCCAAAATATGGCAATTTAACGCAACTTACCTCTATACCAAGTTGCTTCCCTAAGGAGTTATAGGCTTTGAAAGTGAAGTTATAAATTTTGAAAAAAATCAATATCTCCGTTATTCTTGAACTTAAAGCAACCAAATTTGGTACACTTTGTGGATGTATTTAGGGCGTTACTTGACAGTAACTAGAGTTTAATTTAAATTTGTAAAGGGGGTATACTGGGTGGCGCACCATTAATATTCAACAGAATTTTGTTAACCCTTGATGGATTTTAAATTCAATTCTTAAACTTTTCTTACTCTAGTAATTTTTCATCAAAAACTCGAATAACTTAAAACGCGCGCTCTAGGTGTGTTATTTAAAATCAGCGAAAATTCAAAAGTTGGCTATGAAAATAAACGTCAAACAAGAAAGTAGGTCATTTAATGTGATCAGTAGGAATTGGCTGGCAAATTATTATTTAGATACGTAACAAAATAACTTAAAGTAAGTACAGATACTGAAATGTGAAAAACTGGGATTAACAACTAACCAAAATAAACACAAAAAACTTAAACAACAACCAGAACAAACAATTGTTTATCGATAAATTAAAGAAATTGTTCAAAATGATCGCCGTTTTCTCTTACGCATAAATTTATTCTTCTTCGAAAATTAAAATCCACCCTATCTAATAACTGTTGATTATTCCTAATAGATGTGCATTTATGAATAATGCGATTCCATAATTCTTCTTGAGACGCAACGGGCGAAGAATACACAAATTCTTTCAACGTTCCCCACAGAAAGAAGTCACATTTGTTCAGGTCAGGTGATCTTGGGGGCCAACGTTGTGGGCAATTATTTCCTCTTCCTATCCATCTATTGGGATACTGGTGGTTTAAAAAATTTCTTACGTTCATACTAAAATGAGGCGGTGCTCCATCGTGCATAAACCAATGTTGCAACCTTAGTTGTAAAGGTACCTCGTCAAGTAGATACGGAAGGGTGTTTTGTAGAAATTCTAAATAATTTTCACCATTCAGCCGATTCGGTAAAACAACAGGACCAATTAAATATCGATCAATAATTCCCATCCAAACATTAATTTTGAATTCACGTTGGAAATGCCGAGGAGTTATTGCATGTGGGTTTACGTCAGAATACTCATGATAGTTATGGAGATTTGTGATACCTCTGCGAGTGAAAGTCGCCTCATCCGTAAAAAGAATTTTCTTTTGGAAGTTATTATCTTGGTGTAGAATAAACTGACAAAAATTGACACGTTGAACCAAATCTCCGGGTAAAAGTTCTTGGACTTTTTGTACATGATAAGGGTGTAGTAGATTGCGACGGATAACTCGATGCACAGAACTCTGCGATATACCAATTTGTCGAGATAAATTCCTAGTACTAATATGTGGATCATCTTGAATAGCATTTAAAATGGCTACCTCAACTTGTGGCCTGAGTGCGACAGCACGTTCTCGAGTATTATTGAGAAACTTGCTTGTTTCTCTAGCTCGTCTTTCAACATTAGAAAATGTTTCTCTATGGGGAATGATACGGTTAGGAAATCTTCTACGATATTCTTCTACACTTCTTCTACAGTTTCCTTCACAAAAACCTAGCACTAACAGCATGTCAACTTGCTCGTTAAAAGAAAACTTCCCGTTCATTTTAAAAACACTCAAACAACAATTACTTAATTGAACAACTTACTTGCTTCATTGTCAAGTTTGACGTTTATTTTCATAGCCAACTTTTGAATTTTCGATGATTTTAAATAACACACCTAGAGCGCGCGTTTTAAGTTATTCGAGTTTTTGATGAAAATTATGAGTTTTTTCGAAAAATTACTAAAGTAAGAAAAGTTTAAGAATTGAATTGCCCACAAAACAAAGCAAAGATTTTTAAAATCCATCAAGGGTTAACAAAATTCTGTTGAATATTAATGGTGCGCCACCCAGTATACCCCCTTTACAAATTTCAATTAAACTCTAGTTACTGTCAAGTAACGCCCTAAATACATCCACAAAGTGTACCAAATGTGGTTGCTTTAAGTTCAAGAATAACGGAGATATTGATTTTTTTCAAAATTTATAACTTCACTTTCAAAGCCTATAACTCCTTAGGGAAGCAACTTGGTATAGAGGTAAGTTGCGTTAAATTGCCATATTTTGGGACCCCCTATATGCCCCTGCTCTATGTCGGTTCTTATGTGAATCACCCTGTATATTTTCAAGAAAAATATATTATATTAAATATTTTGACATAGTGTTTTAGATTAAGAGGAAAATTTACATTACAAACTAAAAGACCTGCGGGGCAACGGTAGTTTAGTAGGTATAAAAATTACAACTTAAGGGTGGAGCCTAAATACTACAAAATTACTTCCGAGACTAAACAAAATCCGCATTCATTCTTAATTTTAACAATTGCATGTAGATACGAGGGATACGTATTCCAAACTCGAACGCGAAGTTGGAACATATAGGAACCGAAAAATCAACACGGCTACCGACCTTCATCATTTCTTGAATGAGTCAGAGTTACCTAAATTAGGGGAACCAGAATCGTATTTGTTTTTCTCGGTGCATTGCGAGATATTGTTATAACGCAGTTCGATTTTTTAGAGGGTTTTACATTATTTTTATATTTTAATTTAGTGAATAGACTTAGTTAGATTAAATTACATTTAGGAGTAAAGAGGTGTGAAATATAAATACAAATAACGGAAAAATAGACGATTGGTTCGAATAAGGTAATAGGATCAATTAATACAGGGTATTTATTAATTGAGTGCCGATACTTACGGGTGTGAATCCTTGGGTGTTAAAGTTTTAAGAAAAAAATAACTATTTTATCATAAGTTTCTTATCACTCTAGATATTTTTATGGAATTTTGCCCCAAAAAAAAGTGTTTCCACTCATGGTGGGTTCCTACCAAATTTCAACAAAATATCAAAAGCAGTTTCAATAAACTGGTTTTTATTTTCTTACGCGAAAAGGGTGCGTCGTACGAAAGTACGTCTAAAAACCAAATTTGCTCCAAAATAAATAAGGATTTTAAAGATAATTTTGGTTTTTGGAAAAAGCAGTGGCGTATTATATTTTTGTTCAAAAATATTCAGTTCAAACCTAGTACGGACGTAACTGGTAAAAATTTAGAAGTCTTTTACGACAAAAAGGCGGGATTGAAAGTGAAAGTTTAGTCTGTTGGTACATAATATACTATATTTATATATCTAATTTTTAATATTACACTGAATGTGACATGGCTTTTTTGTTTGCCTTTTTTGGATTAACAAAATATTATTTTAATGATTTAAAATAAATTGCCAGTAATAATAATTATCTGTACTTAAACATATACAAAGTGAAATCATAAAACGACGCATCAAGAAAGCACCAAATTATTAAAATTTTAATTTACGTAACAAGTAATAAAAGTAATTTTAAAAAACCGACTTTAAAATTGTGCAGATGCCATCACCACATCTTAACCAAATTTATAAGGGACCACCCCTGAGGTACTCCCTTACTAACGAAAAGAATTATAGAAATCGGACAAGGTGGTAAAGAATTATCGCTGAACATACATAAAAAATAAAAAGTTTGAGGATTTTCTCATGGACCCAATTATTAGATTTTGACCAAATTTATATGAGACCATCCCGGAAGTACCCCCTTTCCAGCAAATAAGAATCATTTAAATCGGACTGTGTTAAAGAATTATCGCTGAACATACATAAAAAATATACAGACGAATTGAGAACCTCCCCCTTTTTAAATTAGGTTAAAAGGTTAAATAATAATCTATATTAATTGTATTAACTAAAAAACTACTATGTAGAGTTATATATATCTTCTTAAATTAATCTTATATGTAAGAACGTGGGTTCGGTTCCTAGAAGAGTACCTAGTTCACTGTGCAACCAAATTTATATTTATAATACAGAAATTTTTGAATAAATAAAGTTTACGGTTTAATTAAACACTAAGTTTTATCAGAAATATTATTTTCTGAAAAAAGTAACATATAGAAAGCAGACTTTTAGAAAAATAAATAAAATTTTTATATAATCACATAAATGTGATTTATCTTTTAGAATATTGTCTATGTTTGTCAAAGTTTACTAATTTTTTTAAAAAAATAAATATCCTTCAAAATTTTTCTTACATTTTTTAACACGGTACAAAATACCTTAATCCGTTTATAGTTATCGATTTTAAACAAGACGGAGACCGGACATCGTCGAAGAGAAACCGCGAAATTAGTAAAGAATTTTAACTTGATTAAAAAGCGTTCTTTCTCTTTCCATTTCCTATAAAAACTAATAGACCTTTTTGAAATCGGTATTCGCTGACTTTTCTTCTATTTTATTGTCTTGAAAATGATATGATTTACATAAAAAAACAAAAACTAACTTATTATTTTTGTGAAATAAAAATATGTTGTTATTTTCACAATTTTCGACCACTCTTTGTTTCAAAAAAAAATACGATGTTCTTCTGTAGATATTAACACATTCTTTAATTGGCTCTTTTTTTTAATATTCTTTAGTATTTTCATAATTTGGAAAACAGTATAGCATTGAAAAAAAATCTTATTTTGCTCTGAATTTATGGTCCATGCCATATCGGGTGGCTTTAAAACTATATAAAAGATTTTAGGAGATTTTTGAAAAATTTCTCAAAATTTTAAAGCAGTGACTCATTTCCGTCTTTTCCACAATACAAAATTAGCTTGTCACAATCGTTTTTCTCTCATTTATAGACATTGGCTAACTTTTTAGAAAATTTTCTCTTGCAACGCGCCTCAAATGGTGCGACAGTCAAAGCCATGTGCGAAAGCAAGAAAAAATATTTACATTACTTTAACGGATTGAAGAGATATTAACATGCTGGAATTAATCATTATTGTTGACTCGAAGAGGTATTCATTAAACAAAAACATATTTATAATTCACATCTCAGTGTATACCTTCCAATTACGGATATATATTTTTTAATACATAAATGATAAAATTAATTTAATATAATTGAGCGAAATTACTGTATGTAAAAAATAACATGAATTCAAATCACTAAATAGTAGACAAAGATATATATTTTGTTGGTGTCACCCTCTAGACGAAAAAGCTTTAACGTATTTCTATTTTTATTGTAATAAAAATAAATGCTCCTGTAGGCAAAAATTAAATATATTGTTCTAGCATTTTTTAACATTTCTATTTCTTTTTGTTTCTTTTCTTAGATTTTTTTCAAAAGAGACTGATTCATATTTTTAAAGTGACTCCAGAGTGGTATGGGTTAAGCCTTTACCTGTACATAAAATTTCTTTTAGTAAAATTAAAAAATAATCCGCAAAATTGGTGTACTATGAAACCCTTGCATATAATATATATACCAATCTTAGTATTACAGAAATAAATTACGTAAAAAATAAGGTGTACAAATACGTAAAATTTATTCATCCCTCGTAAAACATCAGTAAAATATATTATAAATTGTTTTCATTCACAAATGTTAATTTCTTAAAAATCTATCAGAGGCGCCACTTTCCAGACGAAAAATCTTGCAATGTAAGGGTTTCGTAGTACCCCACTTTTAAAGTTTATTTTTGACTATTTTTAAAAGAAAAAAATATGTACGTGTAGGTAAAGGTTAAATCTATGCTCCTCTGGAATCACTTTTTCAAAATTCAATTTAGTTTTTTTTAAAAAAAATTGAGAAAATGGGTAAAAAATGTCGAGTTTTGTATTTTTTTTTAGAAAAAACAGTTTCAAATTTTAAAAAAGTGTCTCCAGAGGAGCGTAGATTTATCCTTTATCTACACGTACATATTTTTTTCTTTTAGAATAAGTCAAAAATAAACTTTAAAAGTGGGGTACTACGAAACCCTTGCATGCTCCGCTCTACAGCCAAGTAAATACTCCTCTTAAGAATATACCACTTGTACTATTTGCAAAGGGAAAAAAATTCGTAAAATCGCGGTTGAATATGTAAGTTAAATCAACAAAATGTTGAAATTGTTGCCAAAAAATAAAAAATAAAATTGCGGTTCATCAAGAAAATAGTATAAGTCCATATACAGGGTCATACTTTATTTCGGTACAAAAAGTTGATTATAAGGTAGGTCTTAGTAGGGTGTGCCGAAATGATTTATGATCGGATTACAGGTTTATTTGGCTCGAGTATTGTCATAAGTGCCTCTTTGTATTGTATATTTAAATAAGATTATGAGCTCCATTCACGCCACCAATGAGGTAAAGCCCCCAATACATTTTGTTTTAAGTCGCATCCCTTGAAGGATGGTTACAGTTGAACTTGCAAGGTGAAAAAATCAACAATATATAAAATTATTGCCAAATATTAGAAAATAAATTGCTTGTGAGTTCTTTATTTAAAAAGATTATAAATATACATACATTAATATTTTAAATAGCCAATACCAAACTTTGTCAAACTGACATAGTTTTTGGAATAACTAGAAATTAAAAACATTTAATGGAGCCTCAGAATGAAGTAGTCAATGAGCAGAAAAATCTGGGAAATTATCCATTTCTTAACTACTGTTTCATTGCGAGTTTTCTTCTAGGAAATCCATTGAGTAATAGCTATGCACACAATGATGTATAAATGTCATATCTACTTATTGGTACTCATTCATATAAGAAATAGTATTTTCATGTTATTGGTTTCAAATATTTAATATAAGTCGAGCAGACATATTATTGTAATTTAATTTTCACGAAACATTTGTTGATATTTTTATAGTTTACAGCTTACCTGTTCCTCTCTTGATTTTTCAAGGGCTTGTCAAAACAATAAGATATGAATATAGGGTAATAAAATATTCGTAATTTTCGAATAACCTGCCTGTTTTTATATTTTCATTATGCAAAGGCATGCAAGTCGTTTTGTTAAGTATTTAATGATTTAAACTTGGAAATATAGATAATCTTTAACATCCTGTAACTCAATAATTTTTCACTTCAGACGTTAAGCTTGTTGTAATCGACACAACCAAGGCATTTTAAATCGACTTGGGTCTGATACCGTGTTAAGAATCACCCTGTATACTCGTAATGATAAAATATAAAGCCAAAGACTGTCTGCATGTCTGAAGTTTTGCTTTTTTATATCTACTATGATAATACATAATTTTTCCGAAGATTTTAACAAAAATTGATTACCCTGTATATTTTGTAACCTATGAGTTTTAGATGAATGGTAGATTTTATTAGTAAATTCTAAGTAGTGGTGAATAAGCCAACAACCTTATGGGATATATAAACATGCTTACACTTGATTTATATATATTGATCTAGAAGACTATGATTAAATATTTTCCGAATAATTTTCCATCGTTAATATTCAGCAATTTTTGTCTAGTTTAAGAGCGGCTGCTAATGCTAATAATAATTTAAAAAATTGAGAAGACATAAATACTTTTAGTTTAGAAGAATTTAAATATTTAACTTCAATTTCTAAAGAGAATTTTCAAGAATTATATGAATTTTGCGAACCAATAGAACAATATGGTAACTTAAGAAGCATTGCTCAAAAAGATTTACTTGCTTTCCTTGTTAAACTAAGACATGGATTGTCAGATGAGTTCATAAAATTACTTTTTAATTATTCATCCCGACAAGTCACTAGTATAGTCATATCTAATGTCCGTATGTCCCTGCATCAAAGATTTGTACCTAGTAATATTGGATTTAGATCAATAACTAGAGAAAACTATATCATAAATCATGTCCCTGAATTCGTAAACACGCTTTACAACCCTATAGCAAATATTCTAAAGGCCATATTTTATGTCGATTATACATATAATTCAATTGAAAAAAGTAGTAATTTTAGAATATTACGTCAGTCCTATTGCTATTTTAAGAAGCCAGTAATTACAGTAGCTCCTGACGGATATATTTTATCAATCAATGGTCCCTATTTTTCTGATGTATCTAATAATGATGCAGCAATCTTACGGCAACAATTGGTTAATGATAATAATGAATTTAGAAACTGGATTACAGAAGGAGAATAGTAATAGTAGATAGAGGCTACAGAGATGTTATTCCTAGATTAGAAGAACTTGGGTTAATTACTTATATGCCACCTTTGCTTCATCAAAACCAACGGCAATTATCAACAAGTGAAGCTAATAGAGCGAGACTAATAACTTAAACTCGTTGGGTTGTAGAAGCCAGAAATAGACATTTTAAATCCATTTTTAAATTTTTTATAGGCCGCATATTTACGCATCATGCAGTTAATTTGAGTGGTTTTTATCAGATTGCAGGTGCGTTGTTAAATAGGTTTCATCCCCTTATAAACCTACCAAATACAATGGACATAGCAGTTGAAATTTTAAACAAACTAGATGACGTTAATATTATACAAGCACGCGTCGAAGCCCAAAATCTGACTACCAGAAATGGTCGGTGGCGAAGATTGAACCACATGCATATTTCTGAATTTCCTCGCGTAGAGATCAATTTCCTAAGAGATTTGGTAGGTTCTTACCATATTTATTTAAGTCCATCATATATTCAAGATAAACTGCAAAGAGAGGAAAATAATGTTTTAGAAATAGACGAGTTTAGAGAAGAGAATAATTTTTTACGTTTTAGAATATATTCTAGGTTCAGAAACGCAACTAAATATATGCTGTGGTTGGCATACGAAGAGGAACTTAATGAAAATATTGATCCAATTTTCTACTATTATTGTACATGTCTATGCGGTTCGAGAACTTTAAGTACTTGCGCACATGTTGCATCACTGTTATGGTTTCTTGGTTATGCAAGTCACCAGAATAATATAAGATTTCCAACAACACGTTTACTAAATAGCATCGATGATGCAGCAGACCGATTATTTCCAGAAAATATCGATCTCGGTCAAATAGTGGAAGAAAATTAATTGGTATTACCATCTCGTATTGGCCTAATACTTAACGTTAACGTCTTGGTTCAGTTACGTCAGTCATTTGGTCGTTTATCTTTAGTTCAGGCTGTTCTTTTAATTTAATATTTGACTTTGGTTTTCTTATATACATTACAAAGTATTTGAATTTATATCTTTGGTGTTTGTAATAAATTCAGTTGTCCTTTGTAATTGCTATTATTGTTATATTTTTCCAAGTTATGAGAACATTAATAACAATGACAAAAAAGAGAAAAGAGAATTGGGTGTTGTGAAAATTCTACGTACATACGTGCTAAACTTGATGCCAAAAAAGACTTGCCAAAAATGTAATGATCTCTTTATATAAATAAGTAAGATATATTGAGATAAATGGAGAAATGGGTGGGTGGATGGAACTCGAAGTGCGGTCACCTCCTCGTGGTGAGTTCTGGGTTGATTTAAAACCGGTTTTATTATCTTGTAGCTGCCCTAAACCCCTTGAGTTTTAAATCAAGCGAAGAGTTGCAGAGTTGAAGAGTTTTTAAATTTCTCACCCCTAAGGTCCCAGCTAAATATTTTATTTTTTCACTAATTTTTATATAGGATGTAAACCACATAAAACACAATTTTTTCACACTAGCCTAAATTAATGTTTTTTTTTTTTGGTAATTTTTGACCTGCCCTATTATACAAGCAGTGCACTATTCCTACAGGGGCTAACACTTTACGCGGAAAGGAGATCCCAAACTGATATAAATATACAATATAAAGAGGCAATGCTCCAGTCAAAATAAACATTTAATCCGATCATTATTCATTTCCCTAGATCCTACTTATACCTACCGTATAATGAACTTTTTTTGTAATGCAATAATGTATGACCCTGTATGTAAACTAATAAGATTTTTTTAATAAACAACTCGCAAGTTAAAAGGCAATTATTTTCTATTTTTTGCCAACAATTTAGTTGATTTTTTCCTTTTACATATTCAACCGCAATCACCCTGTAAGTACGATTTTTTTGTTTCTTTGGAAATAGTACAAGAGGTATATACTTAATCTAAAACAGTATATCAAAATATTTAATATAAGATATTTCTCTTGAAAATATCTATTTTGTCAGTATATATTTATTGTTTAAAATTCATATATTTGGTACATATTAAGTTATATTTGGAAAACTAGTCATAGGATCTAATTTTACCAATAAGAATTTTGAACGAGTACTATACGATATCAAATATTGAGAGATTTTGAGAGTGATATTTTTTTTTCGGTATTTTAGCTATTTTTGTTCGGTGGGAATACCTACTTTGACCAAAAAAGATTTTCCGAATCATTATTCACCCTGTAAGGTACAATATTTTAATTATAGTAGTTAAGTATGTATTTTGACTACACAGAATGAGCAAAAAAAT
This sequence comes from Psylliodes chrysocephalus, assembly GCA_927349885.1. Taxonomy (NCBI): domain Eukaryota; kingdom Metazoa; phylum Arthropoda; class Insecta; order Coleoptera; family Chrysomelidae; genus Psylliodes; species Psylliodes chrysocephalus. The sequence goes on from OV651817.1 coordinate 20,661,580, forward strand.
ATTTAAGGGTGATTTACGGTGTCCATTTTAAAGAATTAGGGATTTCTAACTTCAACACCCTGTATCTCAAAATCTAGTCATAGGATACGATTGGGCCCATGGACACTTTTGATGGGGACATCAAGTTATTTAACACATCAAAAATTCAGACATTTTGACGGTACTCCCGTTTGCATAAGAAAAGTGCGTGGTCCTTTGTAACAAACAAGATTGAAGTAAATGTTACGAGACCGATCAAAAAGGTCCCAAGTATAATATATATATATATATAAGTTTGATGCTTGGCACTTTTGTACAAAAATATATTAGACCGTCAGATAGTGACTGATTTAGGTGCCCCATTTTCGCATACAATACTCGAAGAGGGTTGAAAAGTACATCTATTTTGAGTAGAATGAAAGGAAATTTACGAATAGCTCCTGGGGATAACATACGGAAAATTCGATTTTCCTGAACAAAAATAAAAGGTGTTTTTGCTCATTTTTCCACGCAAGCCGTTTTCACTATATGATTAATTAATAGAACTAGGCTTCGGAAAACCAAAGGCTTTAATGTTGCAAGTGGCTAAAGGGTTGAAATAAGGGCGTAATCTTGTAAAGAAAAATCAATATTTTAACTGATTTTTCCACACAAGCCCGTCGAAAATATGAATACGTACATCATCACTAGCTGTCTTACCCTGGGATTATAAGGCTTGACATACTGCCTTCGATCATGGTGGACTGTATGACTATGTTCGAAATATGTTACCTGGGGTGAAGGCCTTATGCTCCACCCTGTAGCCTCTGGAAAATACTCTCGAAGTTCTGGTTGATGCACTGATTTTATTCAAATGAAACTATCACCCTATATTTGAATTTTATATATTCACGGCTTATTGATTCCACATTTTACATAAATATTATTACTTGGTTACATAAATTATTAATTGATTACATGTTACAACTTTTTTAAATCAAATCGCACAAATGCTTTAACTTAATTTTTCGGCTTGCTGCCGGCGTTGTCAAGGTTTGTGATTATTGTGATGTGTGTTGTTTGACTGACGAAACGAAAGTGCCACTTTTCTTTCCGATGCAAGCCCGCCAGCCCGCGACGGTTTTACCGGCTTTTTTCTCATTGGCCGTCCTAGATCGCATGATTGCGTACGTGATCATATTAATTGTTTGCGCCCTTAGATAAAAGAGACCAGAGATATAACATACACCAGTGTTTAACCTGCGCAAATGTTGCCAATTTCTAAAGGAAGGTTAACAGAGTGGGGGAACTGGGCGGCGACACGCGGCGACCCGAACTCTGTGGCAGGGACCGGACTTTATTTATTAGCATCATAATGAACTATTAAATTTATTTAAAAGGTGTTTAATCGAATTTTGTATTATGAAATAAAATTAACGTGATTTTTTAATATCAAACAGATGCCACGACATTTTATGTAAAGAGAAGACCTTTTATAGAATATTTCGTTAGCGTTTATTTACTACGGACTTTTCTGCAAGAGATTACAGTAAAATGTTGAAATAGAATATATTATTGATAGAGCAAAAAATGTTACTCATTGTCTAGGAGTATTATAAAAATAGCATGTGCGCAGGCGAATACTGCAAATCTAACCTTATGAGTTGAACATTATATTTTTTCTACGGCTATTACATAATAATAAAAATTAGTCAAAATGAGAAAATGCTGTTTTGTATTATAACCTCAAAAAAAAAGGTATGTTAAGGCTTCTTTCTTTAGGAATATTAATTATTATAAAGGATGAGTCACATAAAACTCTAGAAATGCATAATATGTCTGAAACCAGATAACATTTTAAAATTCAAATCTATTAAAAGTAATTTGGTCGCTAGGGATGAGTGATTATTGAAATAAATTATCGATCATTGAAAATAATCGATTATTTTCAAACAACATATTTTTTTGTCATTTCCTTTAAAATCGACTACTTGATTATCTTTGAAAAATTAAAAATAATCGATTAATTAAAAAGCCAATTAACCGATAAATCAGTGTTTACAAAATATAATAAAAAAAGAATTATCGTTTATTTTAAATAATCGTTTATTTTAAATAATCGATTATTTTCAAAAAAACCATTTTTTTTCGTCCGTGGAAACATATTATTCGATAATTTTTAAAAAATCGAAAATAATCGACTAATCAAAAATAATCGATTAAATAAAAAGTCGATTAACTGATAAATCGATTTTCAAAAAAAAAAAAAACAGAATGATAGACTATTTTAAATAATCAATTATTTTCGATCAATCGATTATTATCAATAATCAATTTTTATTGTAATTCCTTTAAAATCGATAATTCGATTATCTTTGAAATACCAAAAATAATAGATTATTCCTAAATAATCGTCTGTCGAAAATAACTAATTATTTCAGAAGCCGATTCTACGATAAATCGATTTTCCAAAAAAGAACCGAATTATCGATTATTTTCTAATAATCCATTTTTTTCGTCCATTGAAACAGACTATTTGACAATCTTTGAAAAATCGAAAATAATCGATTAATTAAAAAGTCGATTAACTGATAAATCAATTTTCAAAAAAAAAAAACAGAATTATCGAATATTTTAAATAATTGATTATTTTTCATCGATCGATTATTATCAATAATCTACTTTATTGTATTTCCTTTAGAATCGATAATTCGATTATCTTCGAAATATCGAAAATAATCGAAAATTTCAAAATAATCGCCTAATCGAAAATAACCAATTAATTAAGCCGATTCTATGATAAATCGATTATTATCAATAATCTATTTTATTGTATTTCCTTAACATCGATAATTCGATTATCTTTGAAATACCGAAAATAATCGATAATTCCAAAATAATCGACTAATCATAAATAACCAATTAATTAAGAAGCCGATTCTATGATAAATCGATTATTATCAATTATCTATTTTATTGTATTTCCTTTAAAATCGATAATTCGATTATCTTTGAAATACTGAAAATAATCGATAATTCCAAAATAATCGCCTAATCGAAAATAACTAATTAATTAAGAAGCCGATTCTATGATAAATCGATTTTCCAAAAAATAAATCGAATTATCGATTATTTTCTAATAATCCTTTTTTTAATATTTCCTTTAAAATTGATTATTCGATTATCTAAAATAATCAATTATTAAAAAGCTGATTAACCAATAAATCGATAATTTTAAAAAATAACCAAAATATCGATTTTATAAAATAACCGATTATATTCAATCGAATACTGAAAAAACCGATTGAACGAAAATCGATTCTTTTGAATAAATCTACTTTTTTTTTTGTATTTCCTTTAAAATCGATTAATACATTATCTTAAAAAAACAAAAATAATTTATTTAAAACAGCGGATAAATCGATTTTCATAAAAAAATATCAGAATTATCGATAAATCAATTATTTTTGTAACCCCTATCGGTCGTTTGCTTTTATCCGAGCGTTTAGCTCAAAAATTTAGGGATTCGGATTTTTTGATCCCGTTATCTTTGAAACCGCATTCGATTGTATAATAAATAATAAATATTGCTAAATTTTGGATTTTTTTAGTAAACGAAAATTTTGTTCGAGTTGTTTAGGGGTTTGTAATGTAACATTTTATTAATGTGACCAACTCCCGTAACTTTAGTATTTGTTTTGCTTATACTAGATCATATGGTGCCTTTTACTTTGTTTTAAGACTGAAGATTCAAATGTCACTTTCGATTTGAACGCAAATAAGATGAACCTTGTAATTTTAAGTAGGTCATCCTGTATTTCATCTAATATTCTTATAAAAATACCTTATAAAAATAAAATTTAGCTAGCAACTATGATTCTTTACTTCTTATTTATCTACCAAAAAGGGCTTAAAATCACCTTTAGAAAACATTCTTATAAAACTACTTTTTAAATACAAAATTTCGTTAGCAACAGTGCCTATTTAATTTTTATTTAAAATAAATGTTCAAAATTTTATCTTTTTGTAAATTTATGTAAGTAATATGAAATCTGATTTCGGATGCTTAATATTTATTGAAACCCCTTAATGCGGATCTGAAGTATTCAGCCCAGAGAAACATGGCGCTTTATGTCAAAACGTTAATAAATATTTACCGCTGAAAACGAATATGTTCATATCATTAGTACTTGTATTCTAAGTACATACATTTTTTCAAGATACATCGTGGCATTTTGAACTTGAAATTGATTAACTAAAGCACTTTAAATTGCTAAAATACCAAAAAATAAATCAAAAAACAGCTGTCAATGGTGATTAAACTCAGGTGGAGGTGATCGATGAATGGAAAAATCGGAGCAATTCGGGTGGCGTCGTGAAAACAATGATTTTCAATTGGTGGGTTACTTTGGGTTAAAATAGACAACATGCGCAGTGTGCAATGTTACATCTTCGGTCTCTTTAATCTAAGTTTGCGCCACAACAGGTGCCTTCGCGACATAACAGGTGTCTGGCGGTCATTTGAAAGTCAAGCGTGTTTTTTCACAAGTTTAGATTAGTTTATACAGGGAGTGACTATTTAGTACTTTATTATTTTTGTTTGCTAAAAGCGGTTTATACAGGGAGTGTCTACCTAGTATTTAGCAGATAGGACATGTTGAATGTAATTTCAACACTAGTTCAAAAAACATATTAGCTTGAATGGCGCGAATGGATAAGTGCATTTTGGAGTCGGAAAAATTACCGCAATATTTTTTTGATTTTTGAGTTATTTTTTCATGCAAGCCTTTTTAACCTTAGAATGTAATTGTATGACTTGATCTACCATATAAATTTGTGTTGGTTCATGCCGTTTGGCTAAAATTAACAACTCAGATTTAAGGGTGTATTGTGGAAATGCAACATTTTCGTTACGTAGCCATTCTTGTATTTTGGCTACAGTCCAATTCTGTCTTGGCGGTTTGTTTAAAAGTTCTGTGTGATAGCTCGCATTATCTAACACTATAACAGACGGTTCACTTAAATTTGGTAATAGTTTTTAATTTAACCATTTGATAAACATATCCGAGTTCATGTTATCGTGGTAGTCTTCTGATTTTGATTTAGAGGAAAATATTAATCCTGCACCATCCACAAATCCATTCTTTCCACCTGCGTGCAAGATTATGTGTCGCTCTCTCACCATTAGTATGTTTTATTGATTTTATATTTTCATCTTACCATATTCTTTTCGTTCCTCCTTTGGAAAATATCCAGGTTTCATCCAAATATATAAACGAAGCTCCATTCTCTTTTAAACGAGTGTATTCTCTTAAAAAATGTATTCTTTTGCGAACAACATTATTTTTTTCACATAAAGCTTTTCTATTATCTTCTTTCTTAAATTTGAAACCTATTTCCTTAAGCAACTTTCAAAGACTTGTTCTGCCAAATTCACCAATTTGTATTTCTCTTAAGTTAGCCAGCAATGTGTCTAAGTTGACATGTTCCTTTTTCGCACGCATTTCATATACCATATCACGAATAGGAAATTTTGTTTCACCAGATATATCCGACGTTTTCAGTTTTTTGCGAGGTATTTTTTCTTTTTTTTTTGCTCTCTGTACACTCACTACTGGCTTTAAAGGTCCTTCGTTATCTTTTTCCGCCGTAAAATACTTATGTAGATTACAAATTAAGTCATCTACACGTAACACACGCTTTGGCATTTTCAGTTTCGACATACGTTCTCTTCGAAATCCAAAACTGAACTAAATAATTTAGCGCAATTAGTCCTATAACATCAGTACAAAAATAGAACATTTAATCTTAATTTTATACCTGAGAAGAGGACTTCCGAAAATTCCTGACCATAAAGCGTTTATTGTATTCGGGGAAAACGGTATTACCATAAACAATGTCCAAAACAAAATTATAAATATTTTCATTTTTTCGTGTATTACTTTAGTAATTTAATTTTAATAAATATAATTACATACTATAGGCATTTTCGAAAACCTACTATAGATAACAAATCCAGATTACCGGTTTTACCCGATGGATCACGTGGATCACTAAACTTAGTGCCGACAGTTTATGAACGAGGTGGATTATTGATCCTGTTTATCTACGGCTGTCAATCTTTGACTTTTCCCCCCTATTTGTTAAATAACTACTTTAATTAAACATATTTGTAATCTGAATAATTAAGTCGCAATATGGGCATAAAGATTACAAGTTATAACTAATTAAATGTAGAAAAAACTTCAAATCTACTACTGGCAGACACCAAACACCAATAAATTGCGTTATCCCTTTATAAAATCCAGCGGTGCGCTCGCGGATCTATTACTAATCTACTCGTAGAGTGGGTCACAAAATATTGATCTCGATCACAAAGCTGGATCAGTAATCTACTAGTTTCCGAACACGGAATAGGTTGGTAACCGTAGGTAAACGAACAATAGGATCCATAATCTTTCTGACCCGAGTAAGTTTCCGAAAACGCCAAATATAAGTATTTAATAATTAAAATATATTCACCCTCTACCCACCGGAAGACTACGCTTATTTTACTCAACTACCTGATGCGAAATTATCCTGTAGACCGGCTCAGTCGTGCATCTGTTTCTTAATCCGATATGGGTGTAAATTCAGTGAATGACCTTATAGACAGTTCCTTACTGACTTCGGTCGCGGCATAACATTACATTACTTTGTGAAATAAAATTAAATGCAATTATTAAAATAGTAAAATTAATAATATCAAGACAAGTTTTGTATAGCTAGATTAACCTTTTAAATCAGTGTGCGTCGGTTTGAAAATGTCAACAGTAATTAGAATAAATACCTCTGAACTAGTTCCTATTAGAATTTCTTTTTCTCCATCAAAATCAATATCGGTGACTTCGCAACAAGTCAGAATGCTGGTGCTATCCAATCTAGGTAGAGTTGAATAATTACTAAGACCATAGTTTAGAATATCACTACAAAATAGATAAAAAAATTAGTGTACATCTATAATAGGGTGTCCGTGTCCGTTATTTACCAATTTGATTTTTGAGTTTGCAGCGCCCCTAAAATTTTTAGAGTATGACTCAAAAAAAAATATCGAACCCATATAAGCCCTTAAGGCGGCGTTAGCAAATGTATTAGCATAGGAGAATTTTTCAACATATAAGACGGGCTTTCTAGACAATGAATTTATGCGGATTTGCTTTTATAATATTCTAATAGTATTGAACTAGTTCCTGAATATATTTTAAAGTGGAAAAAAATTGAGAGAATGAAGAAAATGACGAATTTGTGAAAATTTTACATGTAAAAAAGTCTCATCATAAATCGCTATAAAAACTATTTCAGGAACTAGAATATATTCCCATTAGAGGCTCCGCATAAGAAATATTTAATTTTTTGCTTTCATTTTCCAGTCTTATATGCACAAAATTTTTTAATTTTAACCCAAAAAACGCAACCAACATTACATAAAACAGGTGTAATCCCTGTAATTTTAGGTTCAGGCAATCTTATATAGATGACGCCACCTGAAAATATCAAATTTATATCGAGCAACGTTGTCATATTGTTATGAAGTATCGGTAGCAAGGAAGTTCGTTATTTTATTACAAAAATTAGGTAAATTGTGTTAAGTCTGGTTTTGGAGAAACATTTAAAAACGTGTAGAGATTTTGTAAAATGTTTCATTTTTATATTACAAAATATAAGAACGTAATTTGTCAGATATTAAATATAATGTTGAGTTTTGTTTTTTCTGGCTGGATTTACGTGAAAATTGGAACAAGATGCATGTGAAAACATCGATCCTGGCCTTTCAAATGCATTTGTGAGTTCACAAATTAGTTGAGAAGAGTTAAAAGTAAGAGCAAACTTTTAAACCAATTTATATTCTTAAAATCAACTGAAAAAGTACTTAAAATATTTATTGAAAATACAATAAATTTATCACACTGATTATTGCAGCATAGTTTAAATTTTATTATTATTATTATTATTATTATCTCTTCTGTATTTTTGTTTACATTGTATATTTTTTTACTTTCCTATCTGTATACAGATAAGGAAAGTATAGTAATCATGATTTTTTTCGACATCGATTTTTTGACGGATTTTTACATTTTGGGATCCCCTGAATCCGTTTTGCCTATTTTCGCGATGCTGTCTGTGTGTGTGTCTGTATACTCGATAACTCATGAACGGATAAACAGAAAAATACCAAATTTTAAAATTAAGTCTTATTCCGGCCTGCGGTGAACTGATTAGATTTTGAGCACAGTTGGCACTTGGGGGTACTTTATAGGGGGTCATTTTTATATTTTATGGAATATATTTGTTATTTACGGTTGTAGAAGAAAATTCTTTGAATAAAAGTTAATTCAAATAATATTTTCTACAATTTTTGTTATATACAAAATTTTGCTAAAATGGTTCGTATTCCAGAAATTTGACAAAATGTAAAAAATTCAAATTTTTATGAAAATTATTTATATAAAAGTTGTTTGTGATACAATTTTCTATAATTCTTTGTATAATTTCTCTAAAGTGGACCGAATTCGAGATATTTGATAATTAGTGTAAATTTAAAATTTTGAAGAAAACTCGAAAGCGGATAAAGAAAAAACATTATTTGTTAAATTGAAGCGTTATTCCGACCTGTGGTGAATTGATTAGATTTTGGACAAAGTCGGAACATCTGGGGACGGGGTTACTTTATGGGAGGTCGTTTTATATTTTATTGAATATATCTGTTATTTATGTTTGGCGAAGAAAATTCTTTAAATAAAAGTTACTTTTAATATTATTCTCTATAATTCTCACTTTTTACAATTTTTTCCATAAATGGACCGTATTCGAGAAATTTGATAAAAGGTGCAAATTCTGATTTTTAAGAAAATTGGTAAACTAAAAGTTGTTTGCACTATCGATCTCTATCATTTTTGTTTTTTACATTATTTCTCTAAAATGGACCGTAATAGAAAAACTGGAGGAAAAGTGTAAAATTAAATTTTTTCAGTGTTTTCATTTGCAGTGAATATATATCGAAAAAGTAATGTATGTAAATGTATATATTTAGTTTATCCTTTAAACATTTACAGAGTTGCTGCAATAGGTTGTACAAAATAATCGGGAAAAGCCTGTAATAACTAGATAGGAAAGTCATGTGTTGGACACATCAGATTTTTTCGTAAATGGTTAAATTTAGGTCAATAAAATGAATTATTACTATTACTTATTATTGACCGTCTTCACCGTCGTCAAACATGTTTTGCTTACAACTGTCAACAGTATCAATCGCTTCACTGCTTTTTAAATCATGATGGATAAATAATGGAGCGAATAGATTCTGCTTTTATTCTTAAGGCCTACTTAAGCATAAAAGCATAATCTATTTGCGCCACCACAAAAAAAGAACAAAATGAAATTTAATAAACAAACTCAGTTGATCAACTGCTGGGTAACGTGTAACTACCTATAAAAACACTAAAAAAACACAAAACAAAACAATGATAACTAACAAATAAGCTCAGACTGGATGAACAAAGAACTACTTAATAATATACGAACCAAAATAGATTCAAATGTTTATATTACATTGTCCTAAAAGTTTTATTCTGGTTCATAATAGTATATTATAAAACGAGCAATTTATAGCCATTATTCACGCAGGATGACCCGAGTGAATAATGGCCATAAATTGCGAGTCTAGTACTATAGTTTGTCCACGACCATTATGGTTTCTTTATTAAATAAAAGTTAAGTGTAGAATGGAAAGTTTTTATTAAACATAGATAACTAACTGTTGTTTTTTCCACTTTTCAATTTTCGATTTTCTATTTTTAGATTTTTCGATTTTTTGATTTATCGATTTTTTGATTTTTCGATAGTTAGGAGGTAGAATATTGATTTATTATTAAGTGGTCGTGGACAAAATTATTTAAATACGGTCCCTATAGGTTCGATATTCTAATGTTATAGTGTTTGTCTCGTCCGGCGGTACAATAAAATGTTACGAGCACTTTAGATTTGGGAGGGAGGGGACGCTTGTCGGGTCGCAGCAGGTACTTGGGATAATCCGATAAAATAATAATCATAAGAATTTGTTAGTAGCACTGACCTTCCCTAATCTATTATAAATAGGTAGGTATATTGGGCGGTACGAAATTCGTCACAACTTTATTACCTAGACCGACAAACTTCTCAGGTAAAATTTAAGGGTATACGAAATTCGTCACACATCCCTTTTAATGGCTCTTCGGCTTTGCGAACACGCATACCTGCTTTAATCTAAGTACCTGATCATCTGTGACATTTTAAAGATTAGAAACTAGTTATTTTTTGTTACTATTAGTTTTAAACTATAAAACTATTAATATATGATATTATTAAATTATTATTATTGGAACAAGGTATTATAATTTTAAGTTGCCAAAGAAATTTGCAATTTTTGTGTCAGTCGCAAACCGTATACATGGATGGAATATCCCAATACTGCACTAAATTTTTTACGCAATTATTCACCATATATTGTTACTTAAATGGACTGATAAATTCTCCTAACCAGTGATCAAATAATTTCTTTATACAGGCCCCCAAATCGAAGAGAATAACCCAAAGAAAAATGATACTCAATCTGACTCAAATATTTTTAATTACTATCAAAAAAAATCACACTGACATCGGTTTTCAAAGGTTACTAAAAATACTTTTAATTAAAACTAAATAAGTGAATAGTATACATTTTCTTCATAGACATTATATACCTCTAGTTTTTAGTTTATTTAAAAACAAATCAGAGGAGACATATTGCGATCTAAAATTAAGATCGCAGCGCCGTCTGTACTTAACATTTAAACTAATTGTTATGGCTTGCTATTGTTTACATTTTTGAGTTTGTAAACAAACAACCCATAAAAAGTATTTAGTTTATATTGTGCTATTTTAAGGAAAACACGAGGGAAAACATATTGTTGTTAATTTTTAGTGATTAGATACTTTTATTTCAATAGTTTTTAGGTTAAAGTAGAATATATATTTTTATTTGGTAAGTAACCCCCTATTAATTTTGTTTTTAAATTACATTCATTCATTTATGTTAATTTAAGATATATTTGTGTTATCTTTTAATAAAATATTAATATATTTATTTTATTTTTAGTGAGATGTCTGAAATAAGGCTAAGTTTAATGGAACTTATGAAGTATATTGATGCAGGTGAAAATTCCAGGACTGTTATTAAAGAAGATGCTATTTTAAATGCGGGCCACATAGTTTTTATGTGGAAAGAATGAATTTAGTGATAAACATGTTTTTGCAGTTGTTCTCCAAACTAGTGCATTGAATTCAGGTCCCCATATTGTTGTAGGCCAGTGCAAGATGAGTGAATGGCAGTGTTTGTTTTAAGCTGGGAACAGTGGACAGTGCAAACATATTTCAGGAGTCTTAATAAAGTGTTCTAGGTGTATACTGTTTCAAATCATAAAAGAACTATCAAGCTAATTCGATCGAATACCTTTTGATTTTCAAAAGGAAAAACTTGTATTTCGTGCAAAACTTTTTTATTAATCAATGCAAATCGATAAATAATGGCACTACACAAGATATTCTTTTATATTTTCAAATAAATCTAAAATCAGTTTATGATTATTACAAAAACTATGTGTCCTTGGTACGGAAGCAGAATATTTATGGCTTCACTTTTATGTTTGCATAAACTGTTTGATAATCAAATTATTATTTCAATGTTCCATAATTTTATTTAACAAGATGTTTTAAAACATATAGAATAATTATTCTTTTAAAATCATCTATTAACACAAGTAGGTACTATTTTGTTTGTTTGTTAGTTTTGATGTAAAATTTACTTAGTCATAATTTTAATTTGTAGTTTGTATTAGTTTTTAGTCTTAATACTTTTATAATATATTATTTAATCCATGTTACTTATTATCTTACAAACAATTGTATGACACTTCGCAAGTGTTCTTATTCTTACCTTTTTAACACACTGATGTTTGTAATGTTTGGATATTGTGTGAATAATTATGATATTAATAACATAAGTAATTCATGTGATCTCTTCTTTAATACAATAAATGAAAATGTACAGCTTGAAATTTATGATTGATTTTGTACTTGAGAGAATACTCTTTTTAATAATTATTTTTATTCTCAAGTTTACTAGTCATCGTGTACAGTTACATTTTCTAATGAGTGATTGTACATTGATAATGTATTTTTGTACATTTTTTATATTATTCTGTAATGGAATAGTTCGACACATGCAACGAAGACTATAGTAACTCATTATTTCCAGTTTTGAGAAAATCTAAGATAATATAGTATTCAAAGTATTTTATGGCCTAAAATGATTTACTATATTTGATGGTAGTATTTCTGGTTGCTTAACCTCTTCGTTTAGATATACGATACTTATTTAGATCAAAGCTTTTGGCAAATATATGTGCTGGATAAAGGTAACTAAAAACTCTCAAAAAATGAGTCTTCGTTGCATGGGTCGAGTTGATTCTGTGGGTAAAAAGGCTATTATTATAAGCAATAAATATAAAAATCAAATATTTTTTATTTTTCCTGTTAACAAAATATGCCAATGTTTACATAATAATAAACGTTCTTTATTGAGTTACAATACCCAATAGGCCATCTTCTGAAGTACTTCAGCTGATTTGACTGTATTTTCTAGTACAGTATGTTAAAGTTGTTAATACCAGTGAATGAACACAACTCTTTGTCAGATTTTAAAAGATCTGATATTGTTTTAATTTTTGGGGTATGCGCACTTGTACACTAATGGCAATATACTTGAAAAAGAGTATTTGCAACCTCTGTCTTGTTTGGCGTGAGTAGCTAGGTTATCTTGAAACAAATCACTCTCAACTATGACTTTGTTTAATCTCACTATCACATTTAACACTGATTGAACTTTTTTTAGTTTGGACACAAAATCTATTCTGTGGTTTGGATCTTCTTTTTGTTCTCTCAATATTTGATTTTGAAGTTTATTGAACAGAATCGTCAAACATTTACTTAAAAACTGGCAGGAAAACACAGCGATTTTTTGTTATATTTATTTTAACTTTGGATGAGGCATCTACAACACAAAAAAATCTGATGTGTCCAACACATGACTTTCCTATCTAGTTATTACAGGCTTTTTCCGGTTATTTTTTACAACCTATTGCAGCATTTCTATAAATGTTTAGAGGATAAACTAAATATATACATTGTCCACATACATCTACCTCGAAACATTTTTCTATAGATATTCATTGAAAACGAAAATACTGAAAAATTTAAATTTAGCACTTTTCCATTACGGCCCATTTTAGAAAAATCATGTATAAACAAAAATTATAGAGATCGATATCGCAAACAACTTTTAGTTCAACAATTTTCATAAAAATCAGAATTTCAGGAAATTTTGACATAAAACAAAAATTATAGATAATAATATTAGAAGTAACTTTTATTTGAACAATTTTCTTCTCCAAACATAAATAACAGATATATTCCATAATATATAAAAACGGCCTCCCATAAAGTACCACCCCAGATGTTCCGACTTTGTCCAAAATCTAATCATTTCACGTCAGGCCGAAATAAACCTAAAGTTTAAAATTTAATGTTTTTTTCTTTATCCGTTTTTGAGTTTTCTTCAAAATTCGAAATTTACACATTTTCTCAAATATCTCGAATACGGTCCATTTTAGAGAAATTATGTATAGAATAAAAATTATAGAGAATTATATTACAAACAACTTTTATTTGAACAATTTTTATAAAAAATTATTTTTTTTACATTTTGTCAAATTTCTCGAATACGGACCATTTTAGGAAAATTTTGCATAAAACAAAAATTATAGATAATTATATTAGAAGTAACTTTTATTTGAAGAATTTTCTTCTCCAAACGTAAATAACAGATATATTTCATAAAATATAAAAATGATCACCTATAAAGTACCCCCCCACATGTTCCGACTCTGCCCAAAATCTAATCAGCTCATTGGACGCTGAAACAAAGCTTAAGTTTAAAATTTGGTGTTTTAATGTGTATCGGTTCATGAGTTATGCGTTATACACACACACACGCACGCACGCACGCACGCACGCACGCACGCACGCACGCACCCACACACACACACACACACACACACACACACACACACACACACACACACACACACACACACACACACACACACACACACACACACACACACACACACACACACACACACACACACACACACACACACACACACACACACACACACACACACACACACACACACACACACACACACACACACACACACACACACACACACACACACACACACACACACACACACACACACACACACACACACACACACACACACACACACACACACACACACACACACACACACACACACACACACACACACACACACACACACACACACACACACACACACACACACACACACACACACGCATTTCTTGCAGAATTTCCACTTGCAATTTATAAAAATTACTCTACATTTACCAACTTTAGGAAGCAAATGAAATGTAAAAGAAAATCCATTTTTTTTTAGGGCTGCATCCAGGCACCCAACAAGTGTGTTTTTCACTGATATTCCACTTATCGTTCAAATAAAATAATATTTTAATATATATGATATAAATTTAAAGCATTAGCTTATTATTAAATAAAATATTTCAAACAAAATACTTGTTAAATTTTAAAATATTGAAATGATCTGATAAACAATAAACAAAACTTGACAGAACACAGACGGTCAAGTGTCAAATGGCATAACTTTTAGTTCACAGTAGAGGGCGTATCGCTTATCTTCAGATCCCAATAGGCATTGTTTTGAAAATATTAAGCATAAATAGTAGTTAAAAACGTTAAAAAATGAGTCCCCCTGTATATATATTTTATATTTGTGTAAATTGTAAATAACCATAATAATATAGTTTTGTCTAAATTCAAAACAATTTTAAAATATGGTAACCCGGCGCCGAAGCTTTCGCTACTTTTGCTCCAACTAAAAAGCAACATGGACGCAGTGAAATGATCAATTTTAGATGAAATCGTATTTTGTACAGAACTTAAAAAGTACGCAACATTGATTAGCTATAAAGTTTTTTGAACCACATCTGTGACTATCACTTTTTTATATTTTTTAATAGTATTTAATAAATAGCAGGACAAATGAAAATGTCTCATTTCAATCATTAAACATTTTTCTATAAGCTGCCAAAGTTTCACTGGAGTCCATCCAGTGAAAAATAAGTTCTGTAAAAAATCGTAAACCTATATTTTGACCACGTGAAATACACTGAAATGGCGACCTTAATATTGATGATAAACCGTGCCACAAAGGCAATTCATATCCCATTTAAATAACATGGGGTTTTTGTAATTTTTGCAATCAATTTTTTCGTTCTCCAGCCATCTCATACAAAGCTGCGGCAATCAATTATTTTTGTAGTAAATTTAACGCTCTACAAAAAATTCTTAGTAATTTTTTCGATAAATTCACTTACTTAAAAGTTATTCAAGCTCAAAGTTGAACTAAAAATAACTTTTTTTTTGTACTTTCCTTTTTTTTCAATAATTTTGACAGATTCAACAAAATAGCTGAATCAGATATTTTTGCAATACAAGAATAAATTGTATACCTAGAGCTTTGTCTAGGAATGTTTGCGAGCAAAAACCACGTAGGAATTTTAAAAACTAAGTGTCAGCTATCAAGTCAATATTTACATTTTTCCAAATTTCACCCAGCGCCAGTGTAAGTAATCCCACACGTCAACAGGGAAAGCTTATGTCAAAGCCCGAATGGGAATAGAGAACAGCGGATTCGAAACCGTCTATACTAAAAGACTTAAGAATAGATGCCGGCTTAACGTCGATGAAGTGAGAAAACACGCCAAAATCCAATCACCACTAAACTTTAAAGCAAAGACAAAACTAAAAGCAACACCAATTGTAAGTACAAACAGTTTACCTCTAACATATACTAACCCCGAGGTCAATTGTAACACCCAGGGGAACCCCTCAGCAAAAAACTGGAGGAACGACCTTCAAACGACCCCCAAACCTTAGAAAAGGCCTCGCAGATTGTTATACTGCAAAATACAGAGCTACAAAGTAGTAATAGCAATGCGAATCTAATAAGAGTACTTACAGAGGGGGACTCCGATGAAATGGAATTCCATGACTCATCGGGTGCTAATATAGATAGCCAGGATGATAGTAATACTGGAAACAACACTAACAACACGATTATCAACTAAAACGCAGATACCAACAATGGAAAATAAACAGAAAACTCTGATACAGAGAAGAAAGACGAAAATAACACGGAAAAGGTAATACACTCCACAAACACAGGAAACACACAGGAATACAAAGATGATCTCGACAATATTAATGAGCGTAAAGCCGGCTATAAAATAAGCAGAAAGGAAGGAGAAGAGAACACACTTAAACTCACCATCAAACAATATGAGATTCCAGAACATGTAACCAGAAGGGTGCTAGACTTCTCTGGACCCCAAAGCGCAGGAATATGCGAGAAACCTCGCAAATCAACCTCACCCGGCCATACAAGACAAACTATCTCCTAACACTCACCAATTATTATTCAGGAAAAGAGTAGGACAGGAACATACAACAGATATGGAGGTCGATGACAATAGTGACAAAAATACTAATGATTTGGTAGAGCCAAAGAAAACGAGAAAACTAAAGCACTTCCTGTTGCAAGTTGAAAACAAAGCCAAACTTAGTCTTAAAAACACGTTCCAACCATTAACAGATGACTCAGACGAAGACAGTGACGCAGATATAGAAAGAAGGAGAACCAAAAGGACTAAAAACAACCCCAAAAAGGCAACTGAAACCATTGAGGTACTACAAGCAGCACAAAAAGACACACCTAAGGTTAAAAAGGCCAAAAAAATCCACCCTACCCCCAATAGTGTTGGACGGTATCACAACAAATCACAGAGACATGATGGACACAATAAAAGGGACAGTAAAATATACAAACAATTCAATCATACTATTCCTTGAAGAAGAAGAAGATCATACCAAACTAATATCAAACATCAGATCTGAAAAAATTCCTTTCCACACTTACATAAACAAAGTGGATAAATCCCATGCGTTTGTACTTAGAGGGTTAACCAAAGGAATAACAACAAATGACTTCTTCATGAAATCACAGCAAGGGCAGTATATGAGATGACCAATAAAAACAGAGCACTTTTCCTAGTGGTAACAGACTCTTCATTTCGTTAGATTTTCTTAACAAAAACGCCAGGATAGTATTAAATACAAGGATTGTTTGGGAACTTAGAAGATCCACAAAATTGATCATCCAATGCCATAATTGTCAGGGGTGGGGACACGCAACATCCAACTGCGGTCGCCCACCCCAATGCCTAAAATGTGCAGGGGACCACATCACACGAATCTGTACCAAAACGCGTGATACTGCGAATTTCACCAAATGTAGGCATTATACAGAAAGGCTCGAGAGACTTGAAACAAAAAAAGCTCTGGAGAACAAAAAATACGTAGCAGCCCCCATACCCAAAGAAAACGCTTGGAAGCGTAGTCACAGACTGCAAGCAGCAGGTAGAGGCCATGTTGCAGAGAGGCCAAAACAGAGAAGAATTCCCACCACTACCAATCCAACAGCAAAGGGCCAGGCCACTGGCAAAACAACCCACCACTAGAACGAGCAAAAACACCAACAGAAGTAGACCAGGAGCTTATATGGGTTCGATATTTTTTTTAGTGATATACTAAAAATTTTAGGAGCGCTGCAAACTCAAAAATCAAATTGGTAAATAACGGACACCCTAATCTATAATAATCCATACTTACTGAAAAATAACGCCTGGTAATATTGTATTTACAACAATTAAATTCAATCTTTTGTCTAAATGTTTACTCTCGTCATTTTTCTTTTCAATTTCTTTGAACATTGTACTTTCTTCAATTAATTTATTTTCAGGCGCGTCATTTTCTGGACTGATGTATACTCTTGAGATATAGTTACCAAATCTTGTTGAAAAATTATAAATTAATTTATTGTTTCTCACATCAACTTTTAATAACTTTACATATCCACATTCACAAGCGAAAGTTGTTACTCTCCTGAAAAAAAATATTTTTTTTTACACAAACTACAGAATTAATATGTAAGCCATATCAGTCTACTATAAAGATATAATTTCCTATCAATTCTAGAATATTAAATATTCTTGTGCAAAATGTATAAATAATGGCTATTTCCTAAATATTCGTTTATGTTTATGAAAAAACCGTAAACTTTAAAATAATCTGCAACCAATTCAATTAAATGTCAAATGAAAATTATTAACAAAAGATTCAGGATTCAAAACCTATTTGGAGACGAATTCTTTTTTTTATGTTTGTAATTTTATTTTATAAATTAATAAATTCACATGTCGGTGTAAATTATTTTTAAAATAGTTGTCAATTTTATTTAATGGGTTGTAGAAAACATATAGGGCCCCATAAATGTGTTTTTCGGTTGTTTTTGAAAATACGAGAAAATGTCAAATACAAAGTTTTACAGTTCACAGAAGTGCATATTGTAAAAATATTTTCCAAAAAGCAAGGCAACATAAAATTTTCTTTCTTCAAATGGTATTTTATTTTTGAATTCTAGTAAAAAATTAAGTAGTTTTGTCTAAAATACCTCATGTCTAAATTCAATTGTTTTCAAGCTTTTGACATTCGAAAATTGACTTTTTCACACTTTGAGAAGCCGAAGCACCAAAACGTTGGAATTTAGAGTAAAACGATTTACATGTCCCTATCTTAGTTTTTCATATCTAGCTCTGCCTCTAACAAAAGGACAAGTACACAAAGCAACTAGGGACAAGAAAAAGCCGCGATCTGGCATCTCTTCCGAAGTAACGTCCCGGAAAGGTAAAAACCCAGACATGACCACAAAGTTCTGTTTGGAATAAGCTGCAAGGATACAGCTACAAGCTATAAAATAAACAAGGATAACTCTTACGGTAAGATGACTACCGAAAGACAGCTCTTTGTCAAAAAGACACTGATGGGATAGCTGGACAAACCAATTTTATCCGCCTTCTGCAGCAAAACCAAGCCACCTACATCAGATCTTGGACGCACTCTGGTAAAATTATCAGAGTACCGTGGGACGATGACTTGACGTTGGAATGGCGAAAAACTAAGGCACCAACCTTAAAAACATGGGAAGGAGCAACACTCTCTGTTGTAATGGTGAACGATCTCCCTAAGCTCACCAAAGCCTCTTTTTGGATCCCAGGGGAAGTATAAGCTGACCTTGACGAGAAGCAGGTTGTGTTTAAGCGACTTTAAGGGACAAAACTTCAACTTGCACGTGGAGAAATGGTGCACCTTTGTGCATCTTTTCGTCTTTGGTATCGGAAATGAAGACATGGGAATACTAAAGGTCTCTGTAGAGGATCCTCTTTCCTCCAAGTAAAGCCAAGAGCGGAGCGAAAAAATGGCAACCGATGACCTCCAGCAAAAAAACTCCGGAAAGTCACACGAGATCATCCTTTCCCCACTTTCGGAGTAAGAGAAGGTCAAATAAACAACCACCTTGCTGCCCAAAATTTAAGGGAGAACCGGCAAGCAATTAAAGAGGTAACAATCATACAATGTAACTTGCAGTACAAAAGGATGGCTTCAGCAACATTATGCCTTGATGAGCTGCAAGATACAATAGCACTTATCCAGGAACTCTGGATAATAAAAACCAAAATATTAGGTCTTAAAAATCTATATGATCCATCTTTTAGCTTTCCCAGCAACCAACAATCTAGGACAGCCATTTATATTCCTAAGAAATATAAAGCCCACTCAACGTCGCACCTTTCCACTTACGATTTAACTGCAGTTAAGATGAACTACGCCATCAAAAGTAAAAAAAGGTTGATCCTGGCATCTGCATACCTCCCCTCCGACGCAACCACGCCACCACCTAACAAAAAGATGGATGGTCAGATTGAATACTGCCTGTAACAGAAGTTTGAGCTGGTAATAGATTGCGACTCAAATGCTCATCACTTCAGTTGGGGCAGTAAGGATAACAATGCTAGAGGTAAGTCACTTTATGATTATATAATTACCAAATATCTTTGTATTTTAAATAAAGGTACTACGTCAACATTTTTAAACTCTCGCAGTCAAACACTAATAGATATAACTTTGTCCACAACTGGTATCTATAAATCAATTCTAAACTGGCAAGTGTCTGATAACATTTCGATGTCAGACATTCAAAATAAACTTGATGTTGCCGGCCTCTATATTATCTCAGAACCCTAGGAAGACGGCCAGGGCAACCTATGCCCACCTTCTTCAAGAGGCTCTGAAAGAGCTGGAGGCCAAAACACCAAACAATATCAATACTGTAACGATTATTTAATTTAAAAATAGTTTAATTATAATTTATTTATAACGTACTAATTAATTTATTTTTTTCTACGTTCATGCAAAAAACAAAACTTTATTGAACTATATTTAGTAAAAAACTGGTTCTTTATTGTACTAGTGCAATAAACATTTTATTGTATTCATCTGTCATTTTTCTACAGCGTTTTATGATCATGACAAACATAAATATTCAAATCGACCCCAAATATTTAATTCATTTTCATTTTCTGTGAGATTGTATTACGTTTTAAAAAATATTAATATTGAAAATTGTACAAATTGTACATTTACTTTTAATATTAGTGGCAAAAACAATGTTTAAGCTTAATTATTGTTCAAAACACAGTTGTTCCTAAAGTTTTGGTTGAATTATTTTTCTTAATATAGTTATAGTAATTTTTCAATGTTAATCGATGCTAATTATTAGCTATTAAATATTTTGCTATTAAATTACGCTTTTTATTCTTCTGCACTTAGAGTCGCCTAAATGAAACATTTTTTGGTTTTTGCATGAACGTAGAAAAAATATTGTATGCAACTCGTGCAAAAAGTGTTTATTGCACTCGACAATTTCACGTGCGCGCAATAAACACTTACTTTTTGCATAAATAACTATAAAACTTAGGCACTATACCTCACAATTGTAATTTATTATTATAATTTGTCTTTACTATTCAACACTTAAATTGAAATTTCATGTCTTTCGACAAACTCACGCTATTTATATAAAGCCAGCTCTGCACTGGTAGTTTCTCAACGTTCAAGAACGTCCGGGAACTTCTTCTCTATGACTCAGCCCCGGCAATCTCTCTGGTAACTTCTCGAAGCAGTGCGATTGCCTTTATATGGCCAGCGTTAGACTTCATATCGCGGGTAAGGTAGTAAACAAAGAACAGAGTCGACTCTGCACGACAATACTTTGGAAAAGTTCTCGAATTCTATCCAAAACATAATAAATAAACCCTATAAGACATCCTGCCTCTGAGGCTGGTCCAACACGATCAGACGACTAACGCATGGTGGTGTCACAAGTTGGATCACCTCACAAAACTCAAAGATAACTGGGATACTTACCTCACCTCAGAAAATAAAATTGCTAACCTCGAAAATAGCATCAAACTTCTGACACTTCCGTGACCGACTGGACAGATGAAGGATTCAACCCATCTGCTTATGATTGGAAAACTATCAAACACATTGTAGATGATGACAAAATCAGATGGGCAATATCTAGCTTCTTTCCATTTAAATCGCCAGGACCTGATGGTAACTATCCAACCCTACTTCAATGGGGCCTGGAAGAACTCACACCACACCTGGTAGGTATACTCAAATCCTCGTTGTCTCTGAGGTATATCCCCAAATATTGGAAAGGTCAAAGTAGTCTTTAAACTCAAACCTGGAAGGATATCGGGGTCTTGCTGATTCACTAGCAGACCTAATTAAAGAACATTCCTTTGTAAAATTCAAAGAAAGCTGAGATGAAACAAGAAACTGCAGAGTTACCAGGGAGTTTTTAAGTTAACTTGACAACACTGCAGCAAACAAATAATTAACTTTGACTAGACATGCTGATTGGTCTTTGCCAAGTACGGAAACATCTCCATATCCTGAATCAGAATCCGCACTTTGCAGGGGTTCGAACAAGAAGATGAGACCATCGAGCATATTTACGATTGGTCGATGCTCTCATTTATTAGAAGATTTGTATTCGGCGAGTATGGGCTAACACCTGCCGATATAGGAGAACCACCTCTTGGCGACATTAAATCTGTAGGCTGGTTCACGAGCTTGGAGGTGCCTATCATCTTAGGAAGATGCACAATGTGTCGTGGTGGTAATCAACCCTCTACTTGTTACATATATAGATAGACATACGCGTTTAGAAAAAAATACTTAGATTTTTTAGAAATCAAAAATTTTCCATTTGAAAAAAATAATTTTAATGTTGCTTTACTTATTGGGGGCATCCTGTATATTTTAACATGAATAGCTAATTAGTTTATCTACTTTGATATATGTGCTTGAGCTCAATTTATAGGGCGTGGGTTAGGTTTTTAAATAACTCGAATAACTTTGAAAAAAGTTGGGCCCACTATATTTGAAGCTTATACACTTAACCCTACATTAGTGATAAAAATATAGAAAATCACTAACCACTAATAAATTATACTTAAAACATGCTTTAGATAAGGTAGGTATCAAATTCTAATTCACATAAGTTTGCACATATTTCAAATTTAAAGCAATTTATTGATTAGATCAATTGCACTTATCTCTGTGGTAAATAAGGTAATATACGATATAGTAAGTTAAAGGTAAAAATCAAGTATTTCTTCCTTCGCCCCAAACTGCAGAGGTACATCAATCCCTAAACATTATATACCGGTCAGACAACTTCAACCAAGTGATTCGGGATTCTTATTCATAACACATTCGTGATTGAACTGTGAATGTCTTCAAGATAAATGATTCTTATTTGTATTCAAACCCGAACCGCCTAGAGATTGCCATAGGCTTATAAAATCAGACGGTCATTAACATAAATAAATATAAATTAATATTTCGGATGACCGTAATAAAATTAAAATAGAAGTGATCTATTCGTCGCTGTATGTCAGATGAAATAAAAATGGCACAACCTCTGACACAAAGCATAGACGACAAATGACATTTGAGTAAGAGGTGATTGTGTCCGAAATAACGGTTCCGACCGTTACAATATTAGAAAATATTTTTACAATGGGCGTCTCTGCGAATCGTAAAATTTTTGTATTCGCGTTTCCTCGTATTTTTAAAAACAACCGAGATATTGGACTCCCGCACACGAATGGGACACCTTGTATATACTGTAAAACTCTAGCGAATTGTCCGTATGGTGCCAAGACGACTGACCACTCCGCCTATATCATATCCATTCTTGTTGTCCAAACTACAATTTTGCAGCGAAACGTTTTTATACTTACTCTAAAAAGTCCGAGGAATAATAAATATCAATCCATATTACTGGACTCGGTGTTTTACAAAATTCTGGAAAACATTCTTGATTATCTATTTCTTTATAAATATGATCTGCTGTATTTTCCTTATAGACATGTACTTGGTTATCACTACCAGATAGCACGAACACTACCTAAAATGCAGGTGTTATTTTATTCAAAAATTTCCTTTTATCTATAACAGCGTAAACTGATTTAAGGTAACTGTGTTTTAAATGGAATTTAGAATCAATAGCTATTTATGTAATCAGTTACGAAATGCCTTATTTTATGAACGAGTTAATGTGTTACATACAATATAGTTTGAGTAAAAAATTACTAACATCTATGCAACCAATATTACTTTGGTGCATTGTTAACTTCATTCATTTCATTGGAATATTTAGAAAAATAGAAAATCATAAAATTTATTCTCAACCCCTTGTTGTAAGATGTTTATCTTGATTTTTAAAGTTATTTAGATTTCATGAAAGTGGGTTATTTTGTCCTATATTGTGTTTTATTTTGTGCAGATTTAGAATGGAAAATAAATAAGGACCAAAATTAATTATTAGTAAACAAATAGTTGAAATCTATATATATAAAATTGTTTGTCTTGACTGACTGACTGACTGACTGATCTATCAGCGTACAACCAAAACTACTGAGCCTAGAAAGCTGAAATTTGGAACATAGGTTTATTTTATAACGTAGGCAACCGCTAAGGAAATTTTAACTTTAAAGGGGGGAAATGGGGGGAGTTTTTAATGAAACTCTTTGTTCTTTAAAGTTAAAAACATGAAAATTTAAATTACAGCTACTAAGCATAAATAAATAATGACATATTTCAGGGTTTTGGATTTTCACTTTTTAAGGGGGGGTGTTCTCTATGAAGTTAGAAACATGAAAATTGGAATTGCCGCTACTGACTACAAATTATTAATGATGTGTTTCAGGGTTTTTCGAGTTTCACATTTTAAGGGGGGAAATGGGGGTGAACATTTATTTGGGAGTATCCATTTTTGGTTTTCTTTAAAGTTAAAAACATAAAAATTGGAATTGCAGCTACTGATTACAAATTAATAATAATGTGTTTTAGGGTTTTTATATTTTGAGGGGGGGCAAACGGGGGGTGAACGTTTGTATGGGAGTATATATTTTTTTGTTCTCTTTGAAGTTAGAAACATGAAAATTTAAATTGCAGCTAATGAGTACAAATTAATAATGACGTGTTTTGGGGTTTTTGTATTTTCACATTTTAAGGAGGGAAACGGGGGGAGGGTGAAAGTTTATTTGGAAATATCGATTTTTTTTAAAGGTAGGAACTTGAAAATTGGAATTGTAGGTTCTCATCATAAATAAGTAATGAAGTATTTCAGGGTTTTTGCATTTAAACATTTTAAATGAAATTTTAAAATATATTCTGTGCTCAGACCAAGTTGTTGTATTTTGCGCCACCTTAAAAACGTTAATTTTTTCCAGTTGTGAAAAGAAAACAACTAAAAATAAACCTTTTTTGGTTTTAAAATCAATATAATATTAAAATCAACGTTTCAACTTTTCCCACGTGTCTGATTGATAAAATATATAGCAATGTCGTCTGAAAAACCGAACTTATAAACGAGACTAGTCCATTTAACCCATAGACCGTGTTCGAGTTAGGGATTATATCCCTTTTTTATTAGGTACCTTTATACCTGTCCCGTGCGTTTCCGCAGTTCGAGTGCGTCCGTTGTGATTACTAAATATTGTCATGAATTCCTAATCCGACCCTGTGTACGCACGCAACCGTCTCGTGATCGAAGCAACGCTGACGTGTGGAAATAGCCGGACCTGCCGCTGATGCCCTAGAAACAGCTGGAACGGCGGGGAGTGCCGTTTAGTCATAAAAATGGAATCTTCGCGAGCCTCTAGCATTTTCTAGTAACGGAGTTGGACTAATATAAATAGCCGACGTATCAGAGCTGAGTTAGTTGAATATAGAACATTGTATTGAAAAGTTAAAATGTAAGAAATAAATTAGAATTGTTTTAGTGTCTAAATCTATATATATGTTATATCTTGAATAACACTATTAGTTTTTTAAAAAATATTTTATTACTTAAAAGGTATAATGTGTTTGTTGTAGGTGAGTTGTTATAACTGACTGACTTTTAATGTGTCACCCCTATTTATAACATAGGTAAAACAAAAGAAATATCTAAAAGGTGTAATGTGACACTTTATTTATAACGTACCAATTTATATATATATATAAAATTGTTTGTCCTGACTGACTGACTGACTGACTGACTGACTGACCTATCAGCGTACAGCCAAAACTACTGAGCCTAAAAAACTGAAATTTGGAACATAGCTTTATTTTATAACGTAAGCATCCGCTAAGAAAGGATTTTTGGAAATTTTAACTTTAAAGGGGGGAAATGGGGGGAGAGAGCTTTTAATGAAACTCTTTGTTCTTTAAAGTTAGAAACATGAAAATTTAAATTACAGCTACTGAGCATAAATAAATAATGACGTGTTTCAGGGTTTTTGGATTTTTTACATTTTAAGGGGGGAAACGGGGGGTGAAAGTTTGTAAGGGACTATCGATTTTTTTTGTTCTCTATGAAGTTAGAAACATGAAAATTGGAATTGCAGCTACTGACTACAAATTAATAATGACGTGTTTTAGAGTTTTTGGATTTTTACATTTTAAGGGGGGAAATGAGGGGTGAAAATTTATTTGGGAGTATCCATGTTTTTGGTTCTTTTTAAAATTAAAAACATGAAAATTGGAATTGCAGCTACTGAGTACAAATTATTAATAATGTATTTTAGGGTTTTTATATTTTTACATCTTGAGGGGGGCAAACAGGGGTAAAAGTTTGTATGGGAGTATAACTTTTTTTTGTTCTCTTTGAAGTTAGAAACATGAAAATGGGAATTGCAGCTAATGAGTACAAATTAATAATGACGTGTTTTAGGGTTTTGGATTTTCACATTTTAAGGGAGGGAAACGGGGGGGGTGGAAGTTTATTTGGAAATATCAATTTTTTTAAAGGTAGGGACTTGAAAAATGGAATTGTAGGGTCTCATCATAAATAAATAAATAATGAGGTGTTTCATGATTTTTGGATTTTCACATTTTAAGGGGGTAAAACGGGGGTAAAAATTAATAAAAATTAAAAAAAATTAAAAAAAAATTAATAAAAAATTATTAAAAATTAATAAAAATTAATTATTAAAATCGCCATACATTATCGTCTCGATGATGGTGAGTGAGGTTTTCCGGGTTTTCCTCACCTGTAAGTCAAATGGCACCATCAATCATCCTTAAGTCGCCCCGGAGCACCACGGCAAATAATAATAATAGCCGTCCCTTCCCCTACACAAGTCGTTCAGTCGACTTCAGGGGTTGAAATTCACTCGTAAGGGGGTGAATTAGGGAGATTATTATTATTATTATTAATAAAAATAAATAAAATTTAATAAAAATTATTAAAAATCAATAAAAATTAATAAAAATTAATAAAAATTAATAAAAATTAATAAAAATTATTAAAAATTATTAAAAATTAATAAAAATTAATACAAATGAATTAAAATGAATAAAAATGAATAAAAATAAATAAACATGAATAAAAATAAACATGAATAAAAATGAATACAAATGAATAAAAAATAAAAAAAAATGAATAAATATGAATAAATATAAAAAAATGAAAATTGATAAAACTAATAAAAATTAATAAAAAAGGAAGTCATGTATTTTGTTATATTAATAACACGACAATATGCGAGCAAAGCCGCGGGAAATAGCTAGTATTATATAAATTAAATAGTACGTCTGAAATAAATTGTAAATAGTGTGTTTTTAAATAAATAAACTTTAAATAAATTAGACTTTCGTCACAATATACCTAAAAAGTTTGTATAAAATAAAGCAAAGGTAACATTTTGTTGAGTCGTTTATAATTATAATATATTATAATTTTTAATCAATAAATCATTTAATAAAATACGTTTTATTTTTTATTTTCTATAATCCAAATCGAGTGACCCAGTATGGGTTTTATGCGTAAAATTAATGCATCACAAATGTAAATGTAATTGTATTTCTTAAAGATACAACAAAATAATATTAAAAAAAAATATATTTAGAATTACGTTTTAAGGTACCATTTCGGTAGCCGCGTCAGGAGACCAGTAGGACCAGGGCCGAGCCAAGCTATTCGGCCGCCCGTGTGCAAACCATAATTTGCCGCCCCTTTTAAAATTTAACGTTCAAAAATCATCACTTGTTACCCTTTATAACTAAAAATGGATACATAGGTAATAAATAAAATTGAAATTAAGTAAATGCTAATAATTATATTTAATTTTGATATAAGACTTGTATATATGACAATTTAAAACATGTCTAATATGTAACTCAGAAATCTATTATCAAAGCAGAAATAGAAAAACTTAAATTCTTGCCTTTTTTTCGGCGAAATCTTTAATTAACTCGTCGAGGGAAATAGAATCCATAATTTCACTTTCTATGGACATAATTGCTAAATAGCTAAGTCTTTCTTGTGCCATACTGGACCTTAAATATGTTTTTATCAATTTAAGTTTTGAAAAGGACCTTTCCCCTGATGCTACGGATACTGGTAGCGTTAAAAAAATTCGAATAGTCACTGCAATATTTGGAAAAGTCGAAATTAACTGATTTTCTAAAATATATTGAAGAATTACTTGGGGGTCTAAATCGTTTTCCCCTGTGGACTCTGGCATGTGACATTTTAAACAATTAATTTCATCAAATAAGTCATTTGCGTCAATATCTGATTCTTTACGTGATTCGTCTTTCAAATGAAACGATAAATTTTCACAAGATATCCTTAATTCTTCTTGAGTCAAGCGGAACATTTTATAAATAAACCCAAAAATATTATTGAATCGCTTCAATTCCTTAAACCTTTCATCAAGAGATGATAAGGTTGTATCTAGTATAGAAAAAAATACGTTCACTTTGTTATTAATTTTAGGGTCGATTATTGGTTCGTCGTTACTTTCATAATCAAACTGTTTTTTCTTTTTTCTTAGCCGAACAGTTTGTATCGACGCAAAATTAGGCTCGATTTCTAATTCTTCGGCCAGTTCTCTGGCGTCGACAAGAATTTCATTAAATCCTTTATCGCTTCTTAAGTCTGTTAAATATGTTTTAATTTTGTTTAGGCAGTCTAAACAAACTTTAAGATTTATACTTTTATTCTGCATTAATTTACTAAGAGAATTAATTTTAAATAATGTATTATACCAAATTATAACAGAGCATAAAAAATTGTAATTCTGAATTTTTGTTGCCAACGATCGAGCTAGGTGCGATGCGCTAAAATCTTTTGAAGACGCGGACGCTTCCATTACTTTTAAAAGAGCAACATAAACTTGCCCAATCTGATATCTCAAAGGTTTGATAGCGTCTATTCTACTGGACCAGCGTGTATCAGATAGAGGTTTTAACGTTAAATCTGAAATGCACGTTTTTAAAACTGACCATCTTTTTGTCGACGCAGAAAAAAATACATAAATTTCTTGAACAATATCAAAGAAACCCGATACCTCAAAAGAAATTTTAGCAGCATCATTAACAACTAAATTTAATGAGTGCGCTGAACAAGGAACAAAATATGCTCGGGGGTTTATATTTAAGATTCGAGTTTGTAAGCCACTATGTAATCCGCGCATATTTGCGCCATTGTCGTATCCTTGACCGCGCAAATCGTGTATACTTAAATTCAATTTTAGTAACAAATCTGTAACATAGTTACATAAACCGGCACCAGTAGAATCAGTAATAGGACAAAACTCAATGAAATGTTCACGTATTTCGATTTTTTTCGTTAACTCATTTAATAAAACAAACCTCAAAATGACACTTAATTGTTCGGTATGACTCACATCTGGTGTACAGTCGAGAATTATAGAATAATATTTATATTTTCTTACCAGATCTAAAATAGTATTTTTAACTTTTAAACCGATTAAATCGATCAATTCATTTTGAATTTTATCACCTAAATAATTTCTCGATATATCACTGCTTTGATTTTTATGTGTGCGACGAACATGCTCCTCCATTACAGAATCAAATTTTGAAAACGTTTCTATTAATTTTAAGAAATTTTGCATTATTATTTTCATACAATTTGCTAGATGAAACACGTAAAGCTAGACATTGACGACATAAAAACTGTATTGCTGAAATTATTCTTTCAATGATACGATACCAGTATTTTTTTTTCTACATCCAATAAACGTAATTGACTCTGATTAATAGCAACTCCCTTAGATAGTATAGTTGACAAATTTGACCAAGTTCCGATATTGCTTTTTTGAAGGTTACTCTTTTCATGTCTGCTTAGTACTATTGACAAATGTTTCCAATCAGAACATCCTTCCCTATTCGACAAGTTAGTTAAAGACTTACCAAAAAGTTTAGAGCAGAAACAGTAAACCGCATCTTTTGATGTAGAGTACATAAGCCACTCTCTTTTAACTTTCTCTCCATTGGCGAGGTTCCGATAAAAATTGCTAGGAGTAAATTTTCGGCCGTGTGAATCTACCGGATAAATCCAGTCCGTTACTTGACGGGGTCCTTTTTCAGTTAAAAATCTTGCATCTGCGGATGTAATTATTTCAGGCCATTCTCCAGGATCATCAGATATTACGATGTAATTGGAATTTGGTACATCTACATCTGATGCGGTCGATGCGGAGGCAACATCAACATCTTCAATAATATGTTCCTGGGTAACATTTCTATCACTATCAG
Organism: Psylliodes chrysocephalus; assembly: GCA_927349885.1. Classification (NCBI taxonomy): domain Eukaryota; kingdom Metazoa; phylum Arthropoda; class Insecta; order Coleoptera; family Chrysomelidae; genus Psylliodes; species Psylliodes chrysocephalus. The sequence continues at coordinate 20,691,806 of OV651817.1, forward strand.
GAACAAATAAGGTATTTGAGGAACAACTAGGGCGAGCATCATTGCCGGTATTCTCAACCTCAGAAAAAACACTTGTTACTTGTGTTTCTGATGGCTTCAAATATTTTTTTAAAGAATCAGTTAATTTTTCCTTCGCTTCCATTTGCTTCTTTCTTTGTTGGCGATAGTGGTGACCTGATAGTCGTTTTCTTTTTCTGTCCTTAAATAAAAAATTTCATATTCAAATCAAATTCAATTTAGTGTTGTCACAGTTGTTGTAGTATAAATAGTTTGATAGTTACTTACCATTTTGACAATTAAAAAATTAAATCACAATTATTAACCTTTATACACTCACTAACTAAATGGAAAATTGAAATGACCCTTTCTACAAACTCTACACAAATTTATACTCATTTTCGTTTTTGAGCGGTTTCCGACAAATGATTTTTTTATCCTTTATAGAGCGAAAAAATTAAAAATAAATAAGTCTCCCTACTTATTCTCTTAGTCCGTTTGTTTTTGATCACTCAAACTCTTTTATCTAGCCGCTGCAACTAAATAGCATCAAGTACCGACAAAGCAAAACGTCGGTGTCGTAAATCAATTATCATTTTGAGCGGTGGCTTTGCGGCGTAACGCTCGTTACACATTGGGCGCTTATTTCGCGTCGGCGAAACTGCCGTCGCCGTCGTTTTAGCAGTAGTCTATAGATTCAAATGGAAGTTTTCACACATGGTGGAAGGAATGCCGCGCCGCCCTGTGTGTAAGCTTTCATTTCAATCTATAGCTATAGACTTCTGCGCCTCATGTGTAACGAGCGTTAGAGATACGATCTGCCTAGGTGTTTTGCCGCCCTTTGACTTGGCCGCCTGTGGCTTTTGCCCACACTCGCCACATAGTCGGCGCGGCCCTGAGTAGGACGACAGATGCATAAATGTTACGCTCCGTACATTTCGGAAGCTTGAAGAAGTGTCGCGCGACACTTGCAAATAACCATTCGAGGGAACGATCAGCGTTGCCAGACCTACTGTTTTTACGTAGATTCAGTTTTTGTCTCTAGTAAATTTTGTTCTTAATTTATTAAGCTTGCCTCATTCTTCAGCAAATGGTTAAAGAATATTTTCTCTAGTAAATTTTCTGCAGTAAAATTAGCGTAATAAGCATCCACTAGTGTAGGTTGGCTCCATAAAAAAAAATCTGATGTGTCCAACACATGACTTTCCTATCTAGTTATTACAGGCTTTTTCCGGTTATTTCGTACAACCTATTGCAGCATCTCTATAAATGTTTAGAGGATAAACTAAATATATACATTGTCCACATACATCTACCGCGAAACATTTTTCTATAGATATTCATTGAAAATGAAAATACTGAAAAATTTAAATTTAGCACTTTTCCTACAATTTTTCCATTACGGTCCATTTTAAAAAAATCATGTATGAACAAATATTATAGAGATCGATATCGCAAACAACTTTTATTTTAACAATTTTCATAAAAATCAGAATTTTGCACATTTTGTCAAATTTTTCGAATACGGACCATTTCAGGAAATTTTTACATAAAGCAAAAATTATAGATAATAATATTAGAAGTAACTTTTATTTGAACAATTTTTTTCTCCGAACATAAATAACAGATATATTCCATAAAATATAAAAACGGCCTCCCATAAAGTACCCCCCCAGATGTTCCGACTTTGTCCAAAATCTAATCATTTCACGTCAGGCCGAAATAAAACTTAAGTTTAAAATTTAATGTTTTTTTCTTTATCCGTTTTTGAGTTTTCTTCAAATTTCGAAATTTACACATTTTCTCAAATATCTCGAATACGGTCCATTTTAGAGAAATTATCTATAGGATAAAAATTATAGAGAATTATATTACAAACAACTTTTATCTGAACAATTTTTATGAAAAAATAATTTTTTTACATTTTGTCAAATTTCTCGAATACGGACCATTTTAGGAAAATTTTGTATAGAACAAAAATTATAGATAATAATATTATAAGTAACTTTTGAAGAATTTTCTTCTCCAAACGTAAATAACGGATATATGTCATAAAATATAAAAATAACCACCAATAAAGTACCCCCCCAAATGTTCCGACTCTGCCCAAAATCTAATCAGCTCATTAGACGCTGGAACAAAGCTTAAGTTTAAAATTTGGTGTTTTTCCGTGTATCGGTTCATGAGTTATGCGTTATACAGACAGACAGACAGACAGACAGACAGACAGACAGACAGACAGACAGACAGACAGACAGACAGACAGACAGACAGACAGACAGACAGACAGACAGACAGACAGACAGACAGACAGACAGACAGACAGACAGACAGACAGACAGACAGACAGACAGACAGACAGACAGACAGACAGACAGACAGACAGACAGACAGACAGACAGACAGACAGACAGACAGACAGACAGACAGACAGACAGACAGACAGACAGACAGACAGACAGACAGACAGACAGACAGACAGACAGACAGACAGACAGACAGACAGACAGACAGACAGACAGACAGACAGACAGACAGACAGACAGACAGACAGACAGACAGACAGACAGACAGACAGACAGACAGACAGACAGACAGACAGACAGACAGACAGACAGACAGACAGACAGACAGACAGACAGACAGACAGACAGACAGACAGACAGACAGACAGACAGACAGACAGACAGACAGACAGACAGACAGACAGACAGACAGACAGACAGACAGACAGACAGACAGACAGACAGACAGACAGACAGACAGACAGACAGACAGACAGACAGACAGACAGACAGACAGACAGACAGACAGACAGACAGACAGACAGACAGACAGACAGACAGACAGACAGACAGACAGACAGACAGACAGACAGACAGACAGACAGACAGACAGACAGACAGACAGACAGACAGACAGACAGACAGACAGACAGACAGACAGACAGACAGACAGACAGACAGACAGACAGACAGACAGACAGACAGACAGACAGACAGACAGACAGACAGACAGACAGACAGACAGACAGACAGACAGACAGACAGACAGACAGACAGACAGACAGACAGACAGACAGACAGACAGACAGACAGACAGACAGACAGACAGACAGACAGACAGACAGACAGACAGACAGACAGACAGACAGACAGACAGACAGACAGACAGACAGACAGACAGACAGACAGACAGACAGACAGACAGACAGACAGACAGACAGACAGACAGACAGACAGACAGACAGACAGACAGACAGACAGACAGACAGACAGACAGACAGACAGACAGACAGACAGACAGACAGACAGACAGACAGACAGACAGACAGACAGACAGACAGACAGACAGACAGACAGACAGACAGACAGACAGACAGACAGACAGACAGACAGACAGACAGACAGACAGACAGACAGACAGACACACACACACACACACACACACACACACACACACACACACACACACACACACACACACACACACACACACACACACACACACACACACACACACACACACACACACACACACACACACACACACACACACACACACACACACACACACACACACACACACACACACACACACACACACACACACACACACACACACACACACACACACACACACACACACACACACACACACACACACACACACACACACACACACACACACACATCATCGCGAAAATAGTCAAAACGGATTCAGGGGACCTCAAAACGTAAAAATCCGTCGAAAACTCGAGGTCGAAAAAAATCATGATTCCTATACTTTCCTTATATCTGTATACAGATAGGAAAGTAAAAAACATCAAGATAATCATTGTTTTTATTTAAAATGAAACAAAGAATTAATAGGGCATCATAAAAAAGAACATGCATATGCCAAACACTACGATTTTGAATTATCTGATTCAGACTGATCTAAAAGAAGTAGGTACTTATTATTTTTCATTGGTTTTTTCCCGTACGTTAAGAGTTATTGCTCCGATGACAATAGCAGGAAATGTATATTAAAAATAGGCATTCTGTTTTAATCCAAGAAGACACAGTTTTAAAGATAATACCATATATTTTTTTATGTGCTAAGAGAATAAGTGGCACTAGCCCTGGGTTTTCATACTTTTTTGAAAAAATGGTCCGTTTTGTCTACAAATTTTTTTAAAGTTTATTAATTTTGTTTAAAAAAGGACAACTTTTAATAGAGAATTAACATTATCAAACATGCATTATTTTTCGAACGATTAATGTCAACTTGTAGTAAATCTTTTTCTTAATAAGATCAAAAAATAATTTTTAAAATTGGACTTAATATAAAGCCGTAATCATTAAAATAGCAAAGTAATTTCGGATATAAAAATGATTGAAAAATATGATTACGATATCCCCTCTCAAGATGTTCCGTGTTCGTATCGAAGGATGGGTGCTGTTGCCTTCCTCGTCTACCTAGTATTGAAATCTGGCCAGATACGGAATAAGGGTACATATAGGATCGAACTTAAAGGACAATGGGCAAAAATGTATGGGAAATTGCCCCACCTCCAATAAGGATAAGTTATATATCAATTGGAAGATCTTTTTAAGGAGAACATTTTTTTTTTCATTACGACTCATCTCAATTACTTGTCTGTTTCAAGTTATACAATCCTAAATGTAACTAATTGCAAGACAGGCCAGTGTTTATATTCTGTTATTGTAGTGCTTACCACAGGAAAATAGTAATTATTACTTATTAGTAATATATAAACAATTATAATATCCTGGTATATCATAAGATGCTGTCGAGGATTTTATCCGCCACATGTATCCCTTACCAAATGGCCTCTTCGTGTTGGTTACACAGCCCTACATATGCTCTCCAACGGACCAAGAGCAATGGTTTAAGACCAAGGTAATGGACTAACATAATAATACAATCATAAATATTATTACCCCATTAACATTAGAACGTATATAATGCCATTTGTAACATATACAGGGTGGGGAGGGGGCATCCTATACGCATTGGTCCAGACTATGACATAATTTTTTTCAAATTACTTTTATACAGAATGATGTATATCTGTTGGAGCCCTAATTAAAAAATATTTTGGAATTTACAGTGTGCTTCAAAAAGTTTTTATCTAAAAACTATTAACAATGAAGAATTTTAAACAATACAACCGTTTTAATTACTTAGCGCAATATAATATCAATACAAAATGAACGTAATAAGTAGAAGGCAATTCTAATGCTAGCTAGTACATGGCTCGCATGAAAAATGTCTTTCAGCTAAACGAAAGTTAGATTATATCATCTATAATTTGGCAACTATGCATTTTTTCATTTCGAGATTTAAGTTTTTGTTTAGTTGTTACAATGACAATTGTCCCTAGGGCAACAGTTGTTCCGAAACTGATTTTAGCGAAAGTTTAATTAAATCATGTATAAGTTGGCAACTATGCATTTCCATACCAATGAATTTGTTTTTTTTTATTTAGTCGTTACCACAGATTTGGATAGAGGAGATAGGAAAAGGCCGTTTTCCCCGGTGTTTCAAAATAATAACACCATGTAGGCCGCCATGTTGGCAATTTAAGCGTACAACGCACATGCGCAATTGTTGTAGTGTTTTGATAGAAGTGTCATTTATGTCAACTATTCTTGGTTTCTTTCGAAATTCGCTATTTTAGTGATTTTAAAAGAATTTTAGAAGTTTTTACTATAGACAATTAATAAAATGGGAAAGACTTGCTTTGTTTTTGGTTGTTTAAACAACGAGGATTCAGAAAACATCACATTCCACAAGTAAGACATCATTTCTACCAGAACCGTATTCTTCACCAGTTTCATTTTCTAGAAAACGAAATATCATAGTACAATAACAAACTGTATGTAGGTATCTAACGTTGATATTCGTATAATTTTTTTAGATTGAGGAAAAGGCGTATGCTTCTTGGTTAATAGCTATTGGAAGAAATCATTGGAAAATATAAGTGCAAATAACGCTATTTGTTCCTCCCATTGTCATAAAGATGATTTAATCGTTTCAAAACGAATAGATACAATAAAAAAATAATGCAATACCTTCCATAAATATGCCTAAAATTGAAGATTTTTATAACATTAGTGTTAGGTAAATATATACATAAAATTATCAATTTGTTTCTTTTTATACTTTTTAAGAAATTGTTAATTATCCCTATTATTTTTAGAAATTTACAACCTTCAGCTTGAACGAATATTATTAATTCAGAATCTAACGAGGAATTATAGAAGTTGCCAGTTGGTTATTTTTTATTAACGGTTTAGATGGTAATGAAAGAAGAAATGTGGCGTTATAGGCTCTTCTAAAATTGCATGAATATGAAGTTATCATCACTTAATTATCATTTGATGGATAACATTAGGTGTAAACCTATACAACTTTGATATTGACACTGCGACTTCATATTTCTTGCATTCACCATAGATAAAAGTACATTTTTTATAAATTTAGATGCATGTCACATACTTAAGTTGGCTTGGAATAACTGGGATAACCTTACTAAAATTGTCGAAACTAATGGCGAAATTATTGATTTTAATTAAATAAAATTGTTGCATTATATTTAACAAACAGAAGGTTTACGTTTGGGTAGCAAATTAGGAATGCCCCATATGGATTGGAGAAAGACATGAAGGTTTGTACACTTAAACGAATTTAGAAATTACAAATACTAAGTAACATTACTATTAATTGTATAAGGAAATTTGAGAAACTGTTCTATTTACTAAATTCTCGAAATCTTTTTAGATTTCAATGGAAAATGCATTTGTCTCAAAAAACGGAGACTATATGGATGTCTGAAATATAAGCTGCAACAGAATGTATAAAGAAACTTAAAACCTTTGACAGCAGTTATGTTATTCAGTGACCGAAGAAGAATAGTGGTGTTCTAGACTTTGTTTTATAAAGTTTGTAATAGGTTTATATGACAAATATGTTAATATATAAACTTAGTACAGATCACTTAGAGTTATTTTTCTGCAATATAGTATTAGTTTAATTGTATGATGCAATTACATTTTATTTCTAGGGCTAGGTATGGATGGAACAATAATCCTTTATCTGTAAAAATTTTTCATTCATATAGACTACGATTACTTCTGTACCATGACATTAAGAATCTTAATGGCTATTGTATTCTTTAGGACCCCATCAACATTTTACAAATGACACTAAAAAGTACAACAACAGTGCTTATAGTTTATTACTACTCTTACTAAATATAACTGAGAGAAACTTCAGAAGATTCAAAATTCTTATATAAGATGTACTTGTAATATTCCTTATAGAAATCATGTTTCTCCGTACATTCGCAGGTTAAATAAATATAAAATTTAGGAAAGCGTAAAATATCTTTTTTTAATGTTTAAAATTCCACGATATCTTACTAAAAAGATCAACTTTACACAATGTAAATTTAAGAGTGAACACTTTTACAACCTCAATGCATAGAACTTCAAAATTCCAAGGTTGTTTTAGATACGTAGCACCATTATTGTTGAATTCAGGACTTAATAATTTGAATTTTAATCATTTTGTTAAAACTATTAGGCAAGTTTTTATTTCAAGACAATGATTTAATTTAAAATAATTATTTTGTGAACATTTTTTCTGTTATAATGAGGATCAATTGAAAAACGGCTCAGCCGAATTCATTCATTTTGAGACACTAATGTATTTATAGTTGCTTAATAAACATTATTTATTTAAATATAGTCAAAAAATGTACGGTATCTTAAGCCGACGCATCAGGCGTAATAAAGATGAGACGCTTAATTGTATTTGGATGTGAGAGCGGTAAAGATAGTAATTGATTTTACCATACCCTTTCGATGGCAAGCATGGGCTGTTGCGGTCCACACTTATTCGTATTATTTTATTTCTCTCTATTCAATGGCATTGTGTTCCATACTTTTTTCCTGGAGCCAGGATGGAAAAGTATTATTATTGTATTGTATTATACAGAATGTAATTAAGTTGTTAGATATTTCAGAAAACATTGTTTATATTGCAAAAAAAAAGATAAAATATTCTGCTGGCCAAGATACACTTTCTAGCGCAACAACTAAAAAAAATTATTGAAAATTATTTTTTAGGACAAAATAGGGTAATATAAAACAGTTTCGGCTGTAAGTACTAGTGTAAAACTGTCGAATTATCTTAAAAAAAAAAGTATTTTTAATCACATAATCAATTACCTGCTAAAAAATGTTCATTTTCAATTAGTTTAAAATAAAAACTTGTTTCGAGAAATCAATAAGTATAATTATCTAAAGAGTATCTACCCTTATAGGAAAATCACATATCAAGATTAATAAAAACATTAAAGACATTGTTCAAATACCAATCAAAATTTAAAAAACTAAATTTGTATTTTTTGTTCCTTATTAACTTTTATTAAATAGCTTTTTTTTATTTATAATTTATTAGTGTCATTTTCTAATGTAATATAAATGTTTTATGTTTAATAACACAATATTAACATATATTTACTGTAGTATTTATTACACAAGATAAAAAAGTAAAACCCTTCGCACTTGGCAAAATCGAAGCTTCTCACAACCTCCGTCTATGTAAGCGGGTGAATTTACCGCCTTTTCAGATTCCTTTAGTGACCGAAATCGAGAATGTCTATTTCTTGCTGATGAGTCCTAATAAGGACAAAACCGGTCCAAGAATAACGTTATCTATGGTAAGCAAGAACAAAGTTTGAATATTGAAAAAGATTTTTTTAACTTTGTTGTTTTCTTTGGAAATAATTCAATGTCTGCTGCGGAATTAGCCAAAGAAGTAGTTGTTTTTTGAAGGGAAACGTTAAAGTTTGGATTTATTTCCCTTTTTTAATAAAATATTTGACTACATGCTTCTTATAATACCTAGTTTTAAATTTACTCTATTCTTTAGTAGGAATATGCCCATAATCTCTTATTTATTTTGATTGATGATTCTTAATGTATACTCAAGTGCATGTCATAATACTGTGGAACGATATTACAAATATTTTTGAATTCCTTAGTTTTGTAGTTTTTATATGAAATGAAATACTTTCAAGATCTGAGCAATCACATGTAATAATTACATACAAAATTACAGTTTTTAATATGAAAGTTTTGTTTAAATCACGTGATTCCAGATTTATTTGCTACAAAATGTATGACGGCCTTAGATTGTTGTATTAATTTCATATAAAATTGTATTTTAAATATATTCTATGTTTTTATTTAATTTAAAATAAAGTTTCAAAAAGACTATGATGTTTTTTATTTTTAGAAATCTCTTAAAATCCACAAAAAAAGAAAATTAAAATTCTATTACGAGTTTTTAAGGTTATTAGTTCTACTGTGTAAGTAAATCCTTAATATTTTCGAATTGTTTAAATGTGTTAGTCCTATCCTGTACACTTCAATATGCAATCAATGCGCAAGTGCGTAGGTCGCTTTTTTTTGTAAAGATGGCCGCCTTCAATTCTACGTGCCTGATGAAAATGACATTTCCTATCTCCTTTATCGATGTCTGTGGTCGTTACCATGATAAGTCTCCCTATGGCAACAGTTTGTCCTTAACTGATTTAAGCTAAATTAAATTATCTATAACTTGACAATTACGCGTTTCCTCACCACCTGATTTGGGTTTTTGTTTAGTCGTTACCATAACAAGCGTCCCTATGGCAATAGTTTCCCCATAACTAATTACAGCTAAACTAAAGTTTAATAATAATATAACTTGGTAACTACGCATTTCCTTACCACGGGATTTGGGTTTTTGTTTAGTCATTACCATGACAACGTTTCTCCACAACTGATTTTAACTAAAGTTAAATGAAAATTAAATCATATAACTTGGCAACTTCGCATTTCTTCACCACGAGATTTGGATGTTTTGTCACATACAGGTATGGGAAACCTTTTTATTATTGGTTTTATGAAAAAATTCATTTGTGATAAAAAGTTCTACATAGTCCAACACTTAAAATGCAACTTTCAATTTTTTTAAGCCGCATACGAGGTTTGTCAAAAAATAAAGAGTAAAGTACAATACAGGAGAATGTTATAAAATAGAGGTATTTTGAATCAAAAATATGGAATTATACCCATTTAGCATTAAAATTCAGGTTTGGTGATTATTTATTTATAGCTACAAGTAATTTATAATGTAGAACGTAAATAATCACCCAACCTGAATTTTTATGCTAAATGACTGTATTTGCATATTTGGATATAACTTTTAATTTTAAATAACTTTATAACATTCTTCTGTATTTTAAAAAATAAGGTACTTTACTCTTGAGTAAATTCATAGTTTTTGACAAACCCCGTATACGGCTTAAAAAAATTGATATCTGATAATTGTATTTTAAGTTTTGGACCATGCAGAACATCTTATCAACACTAATTTTTTTCAGAAAACCAATATTAAAAAAAAATTCCATATGGTTTTAACTTACGTAGACACACTGTATAACTCGGAACGGACAGACAATTGAGAGAAGTCATAATAAAAACAAATGTTCTTCTTATCGATATCTTTTATCTGGCATATATCTTACTCCTATTGGGAGGTGGGGCAAAATTGCCCATTCTCCTTTAGTGTTGCAATGTTTCAATATATTTAAAACATAGTTTGATTAGAAAAAATTAGATAGAAGAATTATATTTGTATAGTAGGTATATTGCATAACGAGACCAAGCAGCAGAACTTGTGATGATCATATATTTTTGAAAAACACAAAAGATAATTTAGATGTGTTAGCATCAACAATACAATTATCAGTTACTGACCACTATATGGTATCTGTTGATATTCCTATCGACATTAAAAATGTTTCCGCAAAATACAATTTAAATAATACCAAAAAAAAAATATATTAATTATACTAATCTAAAAAAACAACTAAAAACCTACTCTATACAAAACGTAGATGAATATGCAAAATTATTTGTAAACAGATATCAGTCACTTATAGATAAAAACACTAATATACAAAAAATCAAACACACTCAAGTACAAAGGAAACCTTGGATCACAAAAGGTATTGTGTATAGTATTAATAAAAGAGATCAAATATTTATAAATTACAAAAAAAATCCGTTAAATTTAGAATTAAAAAATAAATACATAATTTATAGAAATTACTTAAATAAACTTATTAAAGACACAAAAATTACGTACTATAAAAATAAAATAATAGGCAATTCTAAGAATTCGAGTGCTTTATGGAAAACAGTAAAAGAGATAAGTGGCAATAAAAATTGTTGTCAAGTATCACAAATAAAAGATGAAAACGAAAATCGACTAACATCAAATGCTTATGAAATTGCAAACATATTTAATAATCATTATTCATCTGTCGGTAGAACATATGCCAATAAAATCTCAAAACCACAAATTAACCCTTTACCAACCATTAAAAATAGTAACACAATCTTCATGAAACCTGCAACAGAAAAAGAAATATTAGATTACATAAATAATTTAAAATCTAAAAAATCTCCAGGTGATGATAAAATCACAAGTGAAACTTTAAAAGAAACTAAGAAATACATTGTTAAACCACTAACACATTTAATAAATAATGTTTTATGTAAAGGACATTTTCCGGCTATATTTAAAACAGGCATAGTTAAACCCATCTACAAATCTGGAGATAAACAATTGGTAATTAATTATCGACCTATTAGTCTTATATCAAACTTCGCTAAGGTAATTGAAAAAACTATTAAAAACAGAATAATAGAGTTTCTATCGAAACATAAATTATTATCGGAAAATCAGTTCGGTTTCCGAGAAGGCAAATGTACCACAGATGCTATAAAAGTTCTAACGTCGAAAATCCACTTAGGCCTAGAAAAAGGAAAGGCAAGTATGGGAGTATTTTTAGATCTTGCGAAAGCCTTTGATACTGTGGATCACAAGCAGTTGCTAGAAACTTTGTTTGATTACGGCTTTAGGGGTGTATCCTATAATTTGTTAAAAACCTATCTAAGCAGTAGGGAACAACATGTTGAAATTAATAATACTCTCAGTAATAAAACAATAATTGAGTACGGAGTACCACAGGGAACTGTATTGGGTCCAGTACTCTTTACAATTTATCTAAATGATATCTTACACTTACCATCATCAGGAACAATAATTAGTTTCGCAGATGATACTGTGATCTACTATGAATCGTCTAGTTGGAAAGATCTAAAACAATCGGTAGAACTTGATATAAATAAATTAATTGACTGCTTCAATCAGAAATTACTTACCATCAACTTTTCGAAAACACACTTTTTGCCATTTGCATGTTACGAAAATACTCTACCTACATACAATCTCTTGAGCATCAATAATCATGGTACTGAAATCCGAATACAATCTTCCAAATCTGTAAAATATCTGGGCATTTATTTAGACTGTCATATGAGATGGGATGTTCACATTGGAAAAGTTACAAATACTTTAAGAAGTTTTATGTACAAATTCAGATTGCTAAAGAGTATTTTAGAATTGCCACAATTGAAAATAATGTACCATGCACTGATAGAATCTAGACTTTCGTACGGAATAATTGGATGGGGTGCAGCTGCGACTTGCTACATAAAAAAAATAGATATAATACAAAAAAATTTTATTAAAATTATTTTAGGTAAGCCTCGAGTGTACTCCTCGGATAATCTATTTAAGGAATCTGGTTTTCTAGATATACGGCAACTTTATTTTCTAAAAATGTGTATCGAAACCTATAAAAATAAAAATGAACTCAAATATATAGACCATCAATATAAAACTAGGGCAAATACTAATAATCTCGTTCATGTAGACTTCTTTTCAAAAACAATAAGCCAAAGGGGATTTGTACATAACTCTTCTAGACTATTTAATTATCTGCCGGTACATATAAGAGAAACAAAATCCGTAAATATTTTTAAAAATAAAATAAAAAGACACATGTTGCAAATGAATAGGCATGAAGTTCACGCCGTAGTCGATCCTATGCAATTCTTAGTATAAAAAATTGTGATATTCATTTAAATAAATGTATTTAATTTTTATATATTTATCCTGTAATTTCAATGTTTTTAATCGATTATAATTATTTTTATTATTATTATTATTTTATAATTATTCTTTTTTAATATGATTCAATATATCTGTTTTAATAACTATTATTTTCATCATTTTATTGAAATTTTATAAATATAAATGTAATTGAATAGGTATATAAGAAAAAAAAAAGTGTCAATGGCAAATCCACGTGCTGGCTTAGCCTTAGTGGATTTACTAGGTTACTTACACTTATATGTATTTAGAATAAATAATTAATGTAATTCTTGTGTAATATACCTTATATTATTATTATTATTATTATTATTATATTATATTTTCTAAAATAATTCATTTTGCAAAGAATATCAACTAAGCTACTAATATAATAAAATCTATAAATCAGCCTTATAAATAATGTATTTAACAAATGTTTTATATTATATTAATAAATTACATGTTTTCTAACTTATCTGTGAATGAAACGTGGAGAAAATAGTTTTACTTACAAGTTTTTCCTGATTTTGTTGCTGTCTGCTGTTGTAGTGATCTGATAATTTGTAGACTGTATAATTGTTTACAGAAAGATATTTCCTTGGATGCCCTCTTTTCAGCATAGAATAAATAAAGCAAGAAGATGACTTAATATTTTATTTTGTACAAATATATAAAATATATTAATTTACACCATTTAACGTATAATAGTATTTTGCAATTTTTACAATACTTACGAATGCCTCTTATTCGTAATTTATGCTATTGGTTTAAGAGAATTATTTCGGTCTATTTATATTGACTGAAACTCAAAAAGATATTCTTATAGAAATAATATTTTAAAAACTGAGAGAACAGAGCCGAAGTGTTTTGTTACTATCCGGCTTCGATTGGTCCGAATTTCATGATGGCTGCCGTTGAATGATGTTATCATATTTTGTTGTTGCTAACTTTAAGATATAAATACATATTTTCTCTTTTTGATGTCAACGATTTTCAAAAGTTTTTGCTTTTAAAATAAGTGAATATTATAGAAGGACAAACAAACGTCAAAATTGGCGTAATATATTACGAACAGGAGCGGTTTCTCCATTGGTTCATTTGTGCAGTGAACACCCAGTTAAATTTCATAAAAACACATTATTTTAATATTACATAAGTAACAAAAATATAAATTTAGTTTTATTATTTTAATTTTCATACGTGTTAATCTATATTTTTTTGTACATCATTGTCTTCTGGCTGATCGCTTCTCTGTGTCATAGTATATCTAAATATTATGATGAGTGAGCCTAACACGAGTGAGACGATATGCCGAATGCATATACCTAAAAAGAGAAGACAACACGCCAACAGATCCTGCAAACTGTCAAAGAACACATTAATTGGCGCGCCGGTCACAAACAATTTTTAGTAAACATTAATCTCTAAAAGGAAAAGAAGCCCTTTCATTATAAAAAAAATCTGATTAAATAGGGGGGATTTAATGGGAGTTGAAATTAAAAAAAAATATCAAAAATGAAAAGCGACATCAACATGAAAGTTTTAGTAAAAATCAAGGTCTATAAGGAGTGAAAACAATCTGCTTAAAAATGGGGGTTAAGTGGGTCTGTTAAACTGCGAAGAGTATCATTTAAAATGCCAGGCATTACATATCTTTATTCTAGTTTGTGTCTGTGTAATATTGTGTATTGTGATGGGACTGATCTTATTTTAGTTCTTATTTTATTTGCCAATAAAAGGTATTTAAAAAATATATCTTTATTTGACATCTGTGATAAATTGTGAAAATGATTAAACTTACAATAAAAACTAAAAAATTGTAGGTAAAGTTTCATACAAAATTTTTTACACAAAAATCAATGTCAAGCTTTCTACATAACCTATAAAAATAATCTCAAATTATGAAGAAAAGTCAGTTTACTAACTAATAATGTGTATAGATGGTTTTCGACGCATTAAAAACAAAACAAATATCACACTAACTAAAATATTCATTTATTAATAGTTGTAGTGCTTGAAAACAGTATGATGTTGATAATAATAACTACACTTAATACAAACTCAAATAATAAAAAAACAGCGATATTGGCTCTTGTACAAAATTTTGATCCGAACTTATATATTGAAACTATTGGAAAAAATGAACACCCATTTTAAATTACGACAAGCCGCCACTGATTATGAACCCTGAACATCAATTTTTTTTTTAATTTTTAGATATGATGTGAATGTATCACAAATTATAAAATAATTTAATTTTGTTTTTGTAATGAGCAAGGCGTTTGGCTAAACAGCTCGATATTATTTTTTACAAAGTAGGCATACGAAATGTATTTAAAATGATCGGTTATTATTTTTTGGTAACTTAATTGGACCCAGTACTACAAATAAATTAGTTACAGAAGACCTGCAAATAAATATAGGTATTATAGCGTTTTAACAGTACCTAGATTAAAATCAAAAATATTAAAGAAAAAATACTTATAGAATAAATAGCGGCTTTGTAGAAACATCTTACTATTAATGTTATTTAACTTTTTGGAGGTAATTATTTTTGTTTCTTATTTTTTAATTTTTTAATAGCTTCTAAGATGTAATCAGGTTCTCTTAATGACATTCCCCGATTATGCCTTGGATCTACCATTTCTGGCAACATACAGTTTATATAATAGTATATTATTAAACGAGCAATTTATGGTAGCCATTATTCACGCACCAGTGAATAATAACCATAAATTGCGAGTCTAATACTATACTTTGTCCACGACCATTATGGTTTCTTTATTACATAAAAGTTAAGTGTAGAATGGAAAGTTTTTATTAAACATAGGTAACTAACTGTTGTTTTTTTCGATGATTTTCGTTTTTCGATTTTTCGAGTTTTCGATTTTTCGATTTTTCGATCTAGAAAATATCGTTATGAAAAGTATCGTCTATCTTTAGTTATCTACTGGAATGTGTCAGAATTACAAAAGCGTGAATTATCATAATTCACTCCGTGATATATGGGTACTATATGCTTTTAGTTAGGAGGTAGAATATTGATTTATTATTAAGTGGTCGTGGAAAAAACTTTTTATTATATATTTCACTTTAAGTGGATAATTGGGACCTGTCCATACACCAAAAATACATCCTTTTCGTACTGTAATATGTAATTGGCCTTGTATTTGATAATACCCATTGATGGTGGATATTAGTGTCAAAATTATTGGTGTCTTTATTAAAAATCCAAAAGGGTATTTTTTTCAATTTAATTGCCTCTTCTACCTGCATTTGATATGCAGCGTATGGACATTTTATTTCAACCACTAATTCATCTCCTACAATGCCGTTTGGAGTAGCATCTACAAATTTAAACATTATTATTTTGATTTAAAATGAACTAATTTGCAATAAGTTATAGTTGAGATGTGAGTAAAAATGTGAACTGATCGTTACGTACCTAAATATGGATATTTTTTGTCAATAAAAATTCCACAATCTCTAATCACTATATTTTCCTGCTCTTGAAGTTGCAAAAGTGCCGTTTTTTCATATTTTGGCCATGAGAAATAGCAGCATTGACTGGTAGTTGGTAAATAATCCTTTTGACTAAAGGCTCACATAAAGTAATAATTCATCTAGTACACACTGCTTTAAAATGTGAGGCCGTAATCATTTTTCTACGAATTTCAAGCCAAACCCTGCTATCCGCCTGTGACATAGTTTGTTCCTAAATTACATTTCTCTTAACGTCAGATGAAGGGAATTCGTTTAAAAATTGAAGTTTTTTTACTTCATAAATATCTTGATCTAAATCCTTTTTGGTACAATTTTCTCCATAATCTAAATCAGTTTTATTGGTTTTTGCAGAGTAATTTCTTTTTAATTTGCGATTGGATTTAGATTTTATTGCCAATTGTCGCCTTTTTTTTTTCAATTCAGTTATTAACATGGATTGGTTAGTACGGTTTAAAGTTTTTTTCAATTCTGAATTCCCTGATTTCGAATTATATGATACAACTGCTGCAAAACATCTACTTTGGTAAGAGCGCCCTCTGGAATAATTGATTCTTTTGCCACCTACAAACTTAGCGACTGTGGCATAAAATTGTTCCACAATATTACTATCAACATCATGTAATAGAAGTCTTGTAAAAAATTCAGGTTTAGATCTGAAATTGGTTATTTCGTTTTTGGTTTCATCTATATGTTTCTGACAAAAATAAATATCGCAGTTTTTATGATCACCAAAAACGTGTCTATGTCTTTCTTTAAAAGCAAAACGTTATTAATAGTGCTAAGACTATTTTCTTTTTTATAAGAAACTGCCTTCGTAACAGATGTTCTTAAACGAAGAATGTTTTGACTAACTAATTTTCTTAGTTTTATTGGAAAATTCACAAATAACTTTCTCTTTTAGGCTCAAAATTTTTCTAAATACGTTCAAATCTTCAATTCACCGGTATAACTAAATAAATCGCCGATCCATTTCCTATGATAGGGGAAATGTGGCTCGACGACCCGTTCTTGGAATTTTGAAAGTAGGGGTATAATAGGAGTAATATGCCGACAAATTAGTTCTCATGAACGGAGCAATAACTCTTAAGTATATAATAAAAATGTTTTTATTTGTTTTTATTCTTTGTGTACTTTCTAATTTGGGTAGAAAAAAGTTTATTTTTCGTTTCTTATATACTTGTTTTTTTTTTTATTTACTACACTGCAAATTATTTATTTATTTATTTACGGGTCAGAGCCCATTAAAACAATACAATTACAGATAATACATATTACATACATTAAATAGTAATAAAATCCTAAATAATAATAATAAATTAATTTAAATACATAAATATTAAAAACAATTAAAAATTACTCCTCACATATACATAAATGGATAGAAAAATCTGATGGAGAAGTAATCCATTCTACATTTAGTCTGTTAGCAGATCTTGTTGCTCTAGGAATAAAAGAGTGAGAACCATAATTTGTTCTATGAAAAGGTTGAGAGAATGTATTAATATTCCTAGTTACTCTAGATGGCACAAAAAATCCAATTTGGGATAACAAGTATGGCCAATCGGCAGATGAGTTAATAATGTTAAACAATATTTTAAGATCCCTTTGGTTTCTTCTGCTCAGAAGGGTCTCAAGATGACAAAGTGTGTGTAATTCGTCATAATTGTATCTGAAGTTGACCGGGACAATACCCGATTTAAATGCAACAATGCGTAAAAATTTTCTTTGAACCTGTTCTATATTATGGATTAGATATACATAAAAAGGATTCCATACAGAAGAAGCATATTCAATATAAGGTCTAACTAAGGCACAATAAAGAATCTTTAAACACATCACATTATGAAAATCAGAAGTAGTTCTTCTAAGGAAACCCAACATTCTTAATGCTTTATTAACTGAGGCTGTTATATGAGTTTGAAAAGAAAGGGTGGAGTCTAATATCACACCCAAATCTTTTACCTCTGTAATAGTATCCAGTGTTATGTCATTGATTTTATAGATATATTCAATAGGACTATGTTTTCTGTTGAAATTGAATGCATGACATTTACTTGTATTTAATTCCATTCCATTAGTACTACACCATTGGACCAAGTTATCCAAGTCTTTTTGAAGGCAAATACAATCACGTAAGGAATTTACACGCATGAATAATTTTAAATCATCAGCAAAGCAAAGGAACTGAGAATTCTTAAAACAATTTTGGATGTCATTGTTATATATATTAAAAAGTAGAGGTCCCAAATGTGAACCTTGAGGGACACCAGATGTAGTGGTAAAGCCAGAGGATAAGAAACCAGAAACACGAACAATTTGAATGCGGTTTGTTATAAAGCATTCGATCCATTTCAGAAAATTACCACCAATGCCAATGTTACTAAGCTTTCCAATCAATCAATTGTGGTTAACTCTGTCGAATGCCTTTGAAAAATCAGTGTATATAGCATGAACTTGATCATTAGAATCCAAGGCATTCGATAAGTAATCAACATAAGACAACAAGTTAAGTTCAGTGAACTTTTTGGAGCGGAAACCAAACTGCTGATCTATGATGAAAGGATCAAGCAGTTTCGATAAATACTTTGTAATAATACTATCAAAGAGTTTAGGAATCATACTTTGAATGCATATTGGCCTGTAATTAGTTACATTTGATTTGTCGCTTGATTTGTAAATCGGTACAGTAAAACTTGATTTCCAGTAATTAGGAAACATTCTATTATGAAGTGAAACATTAAAGATAATATGCAGTGGACGGGATATAACATAACAACAAGTTTTCAATAAGGAAGGTGGCAAGCCATCAGGACCTGATCCCTTACTCATATCTAAACAGCTCAGATGTTCAAATATTTCTAAAATAGATATTTGATAATTTGCAACATTTAAACGGGTTGAATATGGTTTATCATAATTATGGCATGGTTGATTGCTATAGACTGAGCTAAAGTAATCCTGAAACATATTAGCTAAATCTGTACCCATAGAGCATCTAGTGTTGTTATAGTACATTTCGTTGGGTAACTCATTACTTTTTCTTTTTGAATTGACAAAATTCCAAAATGTTTTAATATCATTACCAACAGATGATTCAGTAAGTTTAATGTAATCATTGTAATTCTGTTTAGACTTAAGTTTACATTGAGAGCGCAAGTTAGAGAATACCATGTAGTCGTTAGAAGATCCACTAAATTTAAATCTAAGGTGTGCCTCCTTCTTTAAAATTATGAGATTTTTCAATTCAGGTGAAAACTATCTGGGAAATCGTCGAATGGATAATTTTTTCAATGGTACAAAGGAATGAATGACAGAATACACAAAATCGTAAAAAATATTTACCATTTCATCAAGTGATTTATTTAAGAATAGTGAATCCCACTGAATTAATCCCAGATGATGTTCAATGGATCGAAAATCTGCGAATTTGTAATCATAGTAATACTCATTAGGTACATGTGACGAGTTACAATAATTTACAGCAAGGTTCAAGTGTATAAGTAATGGGGGATGATATTTATCGACATTAATTAGAGCATCACTAGCGAGAGAGGTGGTTGTTGAAGATTGATAAGAAAAAACTAAATCTAAAGTAGTATTGTAATCATTCCGAACTGCATTGTTCTGAAAGAAGTTGTGAAAAGCACACATATTGGAGATAGTATTAATCGCAGCAGTTTCATCAGCTCTAGTTCCAGGTCCCAAGGAAGAGGTAGCAGTTGAGCATAGATTATTTGACATCCATATGGCCTTAGGTAAATTGAAGTCGCCCAAAATGCAAAATTGTGCATGAGGATACATCTCTGACAAATTATCTAAGTTTTCAGGTAAATTATAATCATTTCCCCCTGTATTAAAGTCTACTGTTCAAATCTACGGTTTTTTTTACCCATACTGTTCCAAAATCTGGCAACGCTGCCTAGATCGAAAGAAATTTCCAACCTAATCACCCCCAAAAAGAATCGATGCCCAAGGAGAGTGACCTCGAGTGCGACACTCCGAGGACAGTGACCCCGAGACAAATTCAGAAGTGTCGGCAGAAAGTGTCGTCTTGACGACACTTCTCGTGTCGCGCCGTGCGAAATGTGTTTCATATAATTGTATGCATTTTTGATGTGAAGCGACACTTCTCGGTCACGTCGGCGGTCGTATGTCGCGTCGGCGGTCGTCTGTCGCGCCTACCGAAATGGTACCTTTAGAGTAAAATACAGCTAGAAATAGAATTTAGGTAAATTAAAATAAAATAAAGCAAAGATCAAATTTTGTTCGGGCGCTTATGTCGGGGGCGTATATGACGGGAAGCGCATTTGTCGGGGCGGTTTTGTCGGGGCGCATTTGACGGGTCACCCATTTAGACACATAACATTATCAAGTTCTGTCAGAGTTTATAGGCCTATACATTTTAATAATTGATGCAACCGATTGTAAGTCTTGTATAAATATATTTCAATTAAAAAAAATTTAGGTACCTCTTTATTTATGACTCCATCATCCCAAATCACTAAATAAGTATGTAAAAGCTTGTAGGGAATAAAATTAAGTTCCACATTTAAGCAGCTTTGAGCCACATTTTCAATATTAAATTCTTCAGTATCTTCTCCAGAATAGATATTCAAATAAGTGTCAAGACGACCTTCAGAATCACTACTATTCTAAAAAAAAAACACATTTTTACTTTCACTAAATTTCAATTATTTTATGTCGATACCTTTATTATAGTGATTCCTATTATGATTTCATTACTACTACAATTCTTGCTAAATGCGTCCATAGATATAATTTCAGCTCCATCTAAAATAATAATCATAAACAATAAATCCATACAACAAAATTTATAACGCGTTGGTAAAAATCATCATAAAAAATGTAAATAAAATCATGGTAAATTCAAATGTGCAATTTTTAGTAAAGCTAAAAATTGCATTTAAGGACGCCACTTCCGGTTTTTAAATTTGAATTTTAGTTAATCCTTTGCCACGTAGATGTAGCTACAGTCTTTAACCTCCATATTTTGTCAATTATATCGCAAAAATCGTTCGGCAAAATAATATACACAACGGTACTTTTATTTTATGTTCTCAGTTAAGTTGGTCTGTGCGAAGTTTAGTGGCAAACTGTCGTTTTAATAAAGAAATGTTGGAAATGTTAATGCGTGATCGATTCATAATAGGGTTCGAGAAAGGCCCTGTTCAAGATAGACTTTTCGAAGAAGAAATAAATGCAAAGTTTTCTGCAGTAATTACAGTGGGCCCCAGTAACTGGGGCGAAGGACGAGGAAAATACCACTTTAATATTTTAACTAACAATAAGTATTTATTCATCGCTCCAAACGGTACAATTTACAATTGAAGGGCTCAATGCATAAACAAGCCAAGTCCATTTTGAAAAAATATTCAGGAGAGATAAAAAACGTTTCAAAGACAAAATTTTAGATAATGTTTTATTGTGATTATTTCATTCTATGCACAAGGGTATTAATAATTATGTGTTAAATTGGTACTATTAAAATCATGAAAATACACGAAATATTAAGAAAAAATCAATGGACTTGACTGCTTTATGCATAGTATTCCATGTTTTCTTACTCAATGAATGAAGTAAAATAAAATAAAGTATTCAAAATGAAATTTTTTATTGATTCTACAAATTCAGAAAACTAATAGTATCTTTAAATAAAGATTTTATGGAATAATCGCTAAATTCTGACATAGAACTTTGAGTGTTGTCTGGAAGAAAGGTTTTATAGTATTCCTCAATATCCTTGTAGAACCACTGGTCACATTGGGGAACATAATTTTTGTTCATGACATGCTCATATTTATTTTTTTTGAGCTTTCTCCTTTCGGTGTATAATAAGTTTTTATTATTTGGTAATGAAATTTCATTTAACTTCCGCTTGTCCTCTATATTGAAGGTAACAAAAAGAGTGAATGATACTGATTCACTACATTTCAACACTATTTCGCTATCTATTTCTTCATATATCATGATTCTATATTTCGAGATAGTAAACTTCTTGTTTTTTTTTTGATGGATTCTTTACAAAAAAACTGTTGTAAATGAGACTTAAAATCCAAAAGCATATCTTGGGTCACATTAATAACTTTGAAATTCGTGCTGGTGTTTTCAATAATTTCAACATAATCTTTAGGTAAATATATTTTGTCATATTTTCGTTTTTTTTTGTTCAATGGCCCCAAAGCTCCGATCGCAGGGCAAAAAACTGTGCCCTGGTTCGGGGTATCTATACCGTATTAATCTAGTTGCAACCAAATTGTATAAAAATTGTACCAACACATAGTTTTTGTTCTGTGAAGCACAGTTGTCACAAAAAATATATATATCAGTAACTTCTGGAGGAACATAGTTATTGAAAAAGTGTAAGAGAATACTAGCTACGTCATTCTGTCCTTTTGCAGCCACAGTTTTATCATAGACGTAAAAAAAACTTTTTCCTGTGCTTCCCACGTGAATGCAAAAATTGTACACCCACAGTTGGATTTTATAAAAAACTTCCCCACTAGATGAAACAGGGAGGGGTAAGTTCTGCTGAAAGTCGAACGTCAAAACTTCAACCGAAGGATCATTTTTAGCTAAAGATATCTTGTCTTTTATGTCAGTGTAAAAGGTTTCTGCCTTAACAATATGTATTTCCTTTTCCCTTTCTAGTGATTTTTTTTGTTCGTCTGTATCTGCACCATTAATTTTATTTATCAACTTGTCACACTTTTGACAAGTGTCGGATTTTGGCTTTCCAAACGATATTTTAAAGTTTTCCGTGAAGAATCTTCTAAAATATTCATATTTTACAATCGGATTAATATTTTGCTTTCTCTGCAATAACTGATATTGTTCGACTTCATTTTTCTGTAGGTACATTTCGTGCATTTTTGCTATATTCAAAATAGGTGAGAGATAATAGTGGTAAACGTTATCGTTTCTACTATAATGGGACTTGTACTAAGGATAACTGAGAATATGTTGTTGTATCTTTTCATTAGTACCCTCGGGCAGTTGATTGGTTCTCAAAATATGTTTACCTCTTTTATCTGTGGGTGGAGTCATATTTCCCATGGTCAGGTGCTTTTGAAGACTGAGCCTTCTTTATTGATGCCATGTAATGATAAAAATGCTTTTTTACAAATTCTACGGTCTTTTTTATCAATTCGGACCTGTACTAATATGGTTATTTAACTACAACCTTGTTTTTATTAAAGTTAGACCTCCTTACCTTGTAAACAAAAGATGCATTTTTTCCATGCCCATCACCTGAACGTGGTCTCTTTCGTTGTACTTCTATTTTTTCTATTAGTCCATATAAGTAGGCATCCTGCAAATCTTTTGATACCATTGCATAAAAATTACGGAAAATCTCAGTACAGCCTTCGTGTCCGATATTGTCAAAGCACTTGAGCTTACAGTTACAGTTATTTCCAATATTTTGTCCAGGTTTTAATATACCAGCCACGTTTACATAAGGCTCACCTTTGACACGTTTATTTTTCTGGATATTTCTTCTCCATAATGCCTTACGCAAGAGTTTTTTTTTTCCTGTTTGTGGTGTGTTCGAAGCTGTTTGATACCTATTTTCAACTTCATCAGGTTTAATAGGATCTTCATCTAAAAGATTAATAGGATCTTCATCTGAAGAAATTCCTTCAAGTTGAAATCTAAGGTTAGGTTGTTCTTGGGGCGGCAAATAATCTTTGTTCCTGTCTGAATTTGTACTTTCATAGGGATCACTGGCACTTTCACTATCTGATAACATTATTTAAGCTAAATATTTATAAAAAACTATCAGCAAATTTAGAGCTCTGGCAGTCTAAACAATATTCAGTTCAACTTAACATGTGCGTCACACTGGTTATTTGACAGTTCGGCTACAGAGTTAGATCCTATGCATAAACCAGTCAAGTCCCGGACTTGACTGCTTTATGCACAGTCTAGAGAAGTTAGGCAGCCAACTTCACGCCACAGAGCACTTTACTATATAGCTAGACAACTCGTTTATGCACAAGACGATTCAGAATTTAAAACCGTGCAAGAACATATAATAACCCAGTTTGGCCAAAAAATTGGACTTGACTGATTTATGCATTGGACCCCTCAATTATAAGGTTATTATAATATAGGAATTAATGAGATGCACAATTATGTACTTATAGTAAGTACTGGACGTCTAAATAGCACAGATACTCATTTTAGAATATATATAGTGTTATGTTTTCAGTTGGTGTAAGGGAATAAAACTACTACGAGCCCCGTCCAGCTTCAGTTGGCCCACCTGATTAAATATCAGTTATTGCCGTGTATCGAAGGTCATTTGAGTTATAGAGGTAAAATTTTCCACTTTTATTTTTAAAGTAACATTTTAAAAACATTTTGCATAAAAAATAAAATAGTTACAACAACTGGAAATGATTAGGACTTAAAAACTAGAAATAAGGAAATTTATGATTTTTTAAACTCTAAGATATCTTATTCTACCACTGAGTAACGTCCCCTTTATTTTTAATAACTGCTTCAATTCTTCTCGGCATAGTATTTACTAAATCCTGACACTGCGCTGGAGTGAAATTATCCCAAATATTCTGGAGCCTGTGCTTGAGTTCTGGAACAGTTCTGGCAGGATTGGCTCTTAACCGCTTTTTCATTTCATGCCACAAAGTCTCGATAGGCGAAAGGTCCGGACTAGAGGAAACCCATTTTAGAAGTGGTATTTCATGATCTGAAAGCCATTTCATGGATTTTTTGGACGTGTGACAGGCAGCACCGTCTTGCTGAAAGGTGAAGTCATTTCCAGAAATCCTACTCTCTTCCAAAGTAGGCAACAAAGAGTCCTCTAGAATGTCTAAATATTTTTCTGTGTTTACAATTCCGTTAATAAAGTTTAATTTTCCAACCCCTCTAGACGACATTGAACCCCAGACCATTACCGAAGATGGAAATTTAACTTTGCGCTTAAGACAATCAGGATGATAAGTTTCATGTTTCTGGCGGATAACTCTGCTCCGGCTATCACCGACACACACTTCAAATCGCGATTCGTCACTCCAATGTATAATATTCCACCTCTCCATATCCCAATTTCGATGATTTTTAGCCCATTTCAACCTGTCTCGCTTCTGTTTTGGAGTCAGTAACGGTTTTTCTTTAGCCTTTGCAAACGAAAAAGATTATTATCTTTTGAACCTTTAGATTGAACTCAGAAAACTTACCTTGTATGTACCAAATCCTAGTTTTCTGGCTTCTGCATGACATGTACACCTACAACCACGTCTTCCAACGGCCTCACTCCAGAGTACACTCAACTCTCCGTAGTTAGCACGCCTATTAGACTTAATAATTCTGGCTAAAGCTCGTCTATCATTGTCTGTTAATTTGGACTTTTTCACATATCGGGCCTTTTGGGCACCTGAACCGTTTGATTTGTACAATTGAACAATATTTCGAACACTGTATCTGGATAAGCCGAGTAATATTCCAATTTCGCCATTTGATTTTTCAGATTTGTGTAAATTAATGATAATTGATCGAATATTTTCATCAATTGCCTTTCCTCTCCCCATTATTGACAACAAATAGGACTATTAAGTAATTGTTTTACAATCGGAACTTATATCACTGTCATTTCCGTCAAAAAAGTGTTGTTTTCATAGCCACCTTAAGCCTCGTCGTTAGCAATACTTGGGTAATAGAATCATAGAGTTAACAAATTTATCAACTCTATTAATAGAATGAACGCAAGGATACTACTTTTTAACCATGTATTTTTTGTGAGACAGCACTATACACTGAAATCAGATATCTTCTATATTCCCGTAAATAGTATATTTTGTCTTAAATATTACACTGTAGAGGCTGGTTTTCTCCTTGAGCGAAAAAATCCAAAAATATTACTAATTTTATGTGTGGGCCAACTGAAGCTGGACAGGGCTCGTAAACTTATAGGCACGTTTTTTATTTCCATCTTTAGCACGAATATCACAGAATTACATCACATTATGTACGCGTCATACACGCCATTATTGCAGTTCGGTACAGTTTTTAACAGACAACTGTCACGTTCGGAGTCTACGAGAAGAAGGTCGTGTAACGTGTTCTTCTACCAGTGGTCTTGTACCACGCATGTCCCAATCTTTCCGGAAGTGGTAGGTTTACAGCGGGAACTATGAATTAAAATACATCACAATTCCTCCTTTATTAAGTTTAAACTATAATAATAGTTCTTTTATTATCAATTGCAGATCATAAAAACTCATTCGGAACCTTTACCGACAATTTTGTTTGATCTGCCATAGGCGTAGATACCTACCTCATTTTATAAATTTATTTTATTAATACTTTTAATATATCATATGCAAGAAAGTATCTAAATAACGTCTTACTGCAAAGTAATAGTGTGCAGGAGCACCATCTTGTTGGAACGTTATTTCCAAGTTACCAAATTCATCTGGATTATCTTCCAGAATTTGAAGAATTAATGCTTCAATTGCGTTTTCTAACATGTCGAGATATACTTCACCGGTTAAATTAGAGTTCAAAAAAAGAGGCCCGATTATGTGGTTTCCCAAAATACCTGCCCAGACATTTACTTTTAATGGGAACTGTGTATGTTTTTCACGAAACATGTGAGAATTTATGTCACTCCAATACCTTACATTTTGAGTATTAACATTTCCATTAACCTTCCGGGATTGGCGTGAAATTTTTGTGATCCGGCGATGGCGGCGGGCTGTGAGTCCGCATAATAAATTTGAGCCAATTATAAAACAGTTTTCAATTATTTTTTTTATTTATTTAAAAGCATCAAAAATAATTAAACAACATTAATTTTACAACAAAAAAACATAAAGGAACATGTATTTTTGGCATTATTAGCCTATCTAATCCTCTACCGGTCTCATCAGTCAGTATCAAAATTTGCCTAGGACTCTGTAAAAGTTACACTTGTTACATTTTTTGGACTAAATATCACTTCTTTCTGAGTTTTTAGTTTTTGCAGCGCATTTTCCATATTTTTGTTTGAAGCTTCTAGTTTAGAAATTTCGTTCTCTAAATTTGCCAACTTCTTGACATATTCCTTACTAATTTTCTTTGCATCACTCTGGACTGTCTCATTTTCTTTTTCTAAAATGCTCATCGTGGTAACCTTATTTTTACTTAATTTATTCAGATCATCAATGTCCTTATTCAATTTAAACACAGCTTCATCTTTTATGATAAGTTTTTCAGAATATTCAGTATTTATTTTTTCGTATGAATCAAGTTTAATTTTAAATTTTCCATTTCTTTTAATTGATTTGAAAGCTTTTCAATGAATTTATCTTCCGCTTCTAGTACCATATCTTCATAACTTTGAGTACCCCTTTTTAATCTATTGATGTATCTTTCTTTTTCTTCCAAAGTTTGTTTAAGTGTATATATTTCTACCTCATATTCTTTAACATTTGCTTCTTCATCATTGTCTTTAATTTGACATGTCTGGGAACAATAAATTTGTTGATTCCGAAGTTTAATTGCATGTTTCATGTCCCTCTCTAGACAACTGGGGTGAAAAACTCCTGAACACGTTACACAAACAAAATTTTTAAATTCTTTGCCACAACATTTAAATGTAGACATTTTAAATTGATACGCCACTGGACACAAGTTGAAATATCGATTTCCACAGCAATACAGTTATAGTCCTTCCATTATCAATTGCAGAACACAGTTATGTGGGGAATCATCAATATTTAATTTATTAAATTAAGAAACGAAAAATAATGTTTACTCCCCTTATACAAAGCGGTAAATATTAAACGAACCATCAGTTGTTAACCAATGAAAACATCGAATCGTAAACTTAAATGCACTGTATTGGCCGAAGGTTTACGGAAAGCAGGTGTTCGAAAATATTCCTGGAAGACAGTCTGCGATATCAGTGGAGTACTGTCGTGCGGTGTGTTTTGTATGTGTGGTTGGTTTAATTTAAATTTCTTTTAATAAATATAAATATGGCGTTCTTTAGACCATGGGCGAATGAAGAAAATGAAATTGCACAGTGTAGTGAGATTAAAGACAGGTATGACTTTAACGATAAGGATTTAGATATACAAACACAACAAGTTATTTTAAATATATTCGAATGTTTAAAAAAGGAAAATATTCAGCAGTCTGATAATGCGTTCATAATAACAATTGCTGAATTAACTAAAGTAAATACATTTTCCGTTTATCCGGTAGTCACGAAAGGGGTTGCTGTGGATTATTCATAAAACCGAAAAACATGTAAAGAAAAACTGAAATCAGTTGACAGAGCTACCCAAGATTTTATAAGAAGGACAATTTATAGTTTATATAAGGAGAACAGGGTTCCGACATTGGAAGTAATACAGCAAAAGGTGGCAGATTTTCCAGGATACACTTACACCAGTTTGGAAACATTGCGTCAAGTTTTGTCAGCATGTGGTTTTAAACACAAAAAATTGAATAAACAGATGGCAATCACCGAATCGTCAAGGATAGTTCAATGGCGACTAGATTATTTACGTCAGATAAAAGGCTACAGAAGTTCTAATAGACACATAATTTATCTAGATGAAACATGGTTTGACAGTCACGATGCAGTAAATTTCGGTTGGGTTGGCAGTAGTAAAAATTGTTGTTTGAATGGGCCATGTTCTAAAGGGAAACGCATTATAATAGTACACGCTGGAAGCAAAGACGGTTTCGTGCCTAATGCTTTATTATTATCTGCTAAACAAATTAAAAACTGTGCAGCTGATTATCATGAAGATATGACTGCATAATTATTTGAAAAACGGTTTAATGAACAGCTTTTACCTTACATTCCACCACAGTCAGTAATCGTTATGAACAACGCATCCTACCACTCGCGGCAAATCCTTAAAATACCAAATAGTAGCAGTAAAAAAGCTTAAATTTTAGCTTTTATGTCTAAAAAAAAATATTCCTATTCCTGCCAGTGATAGTAAAAAAGGACCAACAAACAAAGAATTGCTTACTGTTATTAAAGGTATAAAGTTAGAAAAAATGTATTATATTGACAAGCTGTGCAAACTCTTCTCAGACTACCTCCTTACTATTGCATATTTAACCCTATAAAGTTAATATTGGCAAACTTAAAATCAGAATTACGAAAATGTAATCAGTCTCCAGAACTGAGTAAAGAAGTTGTAGAACTCGTAAAGAAAGTTCTAGCAGCAGACCGCCAAGAGCTTTGAAAAACTGTGTTGAACATGTTATCAAAGAAGAAGATGAGTATGTAGTATTACCCTCTTTACAACCCATCATAATTCAACCAAATGATGACTCTAGTTCAGAGGATTCAGACTGCCATGATTATTTACGAGTATAAAGATACTTTAGAATTGAATTGTTTTTTTTTTCTTTTGTTTTGTTTGCAAAGAATTTATTTTCCTTTATGGTTTTTTCTTTGAAATTTCGTTTTCCAGAAAAAGAACGAATGGGGTACAAAAAGGGTTCAGTTCAAGTCTGGTACCCTGTTTAAACCAAACGCCCTTACAGGCAGGTACACTTTACTCGCTTTTTTACGTTTTATAATTTAATATTCAGTTGTAGCAAGTTAACGAGCTATAATGATTTTTTTTAAGTCCAAGTAAGATTACAATTAAGTGCATCTGTCTAAATAAGGGCGTATAATAACGTCCAATTTATAATTATTCGATTTCCTTTTAACGAATACTTTCTTTTTCTTGCATATGATATATATATTAAAAGTATTAATAAAATAAATTTATAAAATGAGGTAGGTATCTACGCCTATGGCAGATCAAACAAAATTGTCGGTAAAGTTTCCGAACGAGTTTTTATGATCTGCAATTGATAATGGAAGAACTATATCAGTTTTGCACTTATTTTATGAGTCACAAGAAATAGTTTTTATATTAAAACTGAATTTAAATTATTATTTCATCAAATAACCACTACAAATCGCGTCAAATGTTCTAAAACAATTGCACCACAATGTAGCTGATGATATCAGGTACATATTGATATAAATTTCGATATTTAATATAGACTTTATTCACATGAAAATTCACTTTTAATCAGAGCAACATATATACTGTCGGCAAGCACATGCTATTCCAAACTGTTTTTGAAAACCTCCTGGTAAATGCCGCCTGGGTGAAGCTATTTTGTCTGCCCACTCCACAAGACACTACAGAGCATACTACATTCAGATGCAAAAAAGACGCAAAGCAAAAAATTTGGGTCTAATTGAAAGTGTTATAATTTTTTTCTTTTTAATCTTATTTTGATAAATTTTTTAGCACATTGTATATAATTTTATCAATTTTAATTTGTATATTCAGTATTTTCATAAAAATTTATATTTGACCTATTACCCAGGACTAATTGAGGCTGTTTTTTACCCTAATTTTGAAACACCCTGTGGGCTAGCGATATTTCTTTAAACATCGTTTTTCTTTTAAAACTATGTCTCCTCTACATTTGGGTTTTTGGTCATGTCAATACGTGCCTTGGTTTGGTTCATTTTTAAGACTGAAATAAACTTGCCTCTAAAAATTTCCTAATTTCATGAGATGGCTTTGGTGATTGTTGAACTAATGTCATATTTTCACTTACCAACTTTCAAAAAGTTGATATGGTGTTGATTTCAATAAACAATTTATTAAACAATATTAACAATAAAAGAACTGACATTAAAAAAAGTTAATGTGATAAAATTAAAACCTAATACTTTGTGTATTTCCCCCTTGGGCTGCTATAACTGCCTGTAGATGTCAGTTCAATTTGTTAATAGCAACTTCTTCTAGATGTTGCATGACACACATTACGTTCGACTACCCTTTTGACAGTAGAGCAATGAGTATGCAGTATCTAGCCACATATTCAAAATTTCGTCCATCTTCAACAAGAGCAACAGATTTTGGACAAACTTCATTACTGAGAACCATGGTCAACCATAGGTATACAAAATTTGACTGTTAATGACATTAGCACAAAAGCAAATTTTTCAAGACAAGTTTATTTCGGTCTTAAAAATAAACCAAGACACATATTGACCAAAAACCCAAATGTCAAGGAGACATGGTTTTAAAAGAAAAATGATGTTTTAAGAAAAATCGCTAGCGACATTATCCGACAGGGTGTTCCAAAATTAGGGTAAAAAACAGCCCATCCTGTATAATATGTCAAATATTAATTTTTAAGAAAATACTGACTATACAAATTAAAATTGATATAGTGTTTTAAAAAATTGCCTCCACTATTAAATAATTTAATAGCCATGGCACTTAGCACTTTATATACCAATATTGTTGATTATGGAACATTTTACAAGTATAAAATGAAATAGCGATTTTTCAGCCATTAGCACATTATTTAATTCAAGCCTTCAATTTTATTTCCATTAGGGTTTAAAGTTTAAATATATAAAAATATGATTGGAGACTAGTTTGAGCTGGATGAAAGAGGTTTTACTGTAGGTGACAGGTACTTACTGGGAATATAAGTAAATGAAACTTCTTTGCTAGAAGGAATCAAACAGCCTGAGGACGATTCCTGGAATTCAAAACAAAAAATTTCTCTTTTTAATGAGGCCACCAGCAGTTTAGTTGAGCCATTGGTCATTGGTAATTCAACTATCGTGTAAATATTTCCTTGGGAGGATGTATGAAATACATGTACATCTTTGAAATTTTCCATATCTGTTTTAAAACTTTTTTAATTTTTTTAAATATAGTTTCCTATGTAGTTTATTTTTTTATTAAACTAAAAAAAAAGATTATCCATCTTATAACTATGCGCTAGAATTATATCTACCTAAAAAATAAATAAATTTTTTTGAATTTAAAAACAAGTATGAAAATATAAATAATACATTGTCAAATATCAGTTGTCAAAATTAATAACTTCCTCTTCTTACTTTAATATTTATTGGGCCTCTCGCCTTTTATTTCAATAGTAACCGGCCACTTGCCAGAACTTGCGTGCCCTTTTTTCCACATATTCAAATTTTATGGAGCTAATTTTTTTCTGGTTTATGGTTTATTTATCTTGAGTTTCAAATATGGGGTGACATGGCTATATGGAATATCGAGTGTTATATCGAAGCTGGGCTGGAACTCTGTGTCATGTAGAATTCTACTTATCGCTTTCTACAATAGATTCTTTTGTGGCACTCTGTGTAATATAACGGAAAACCAACGAGTATATACTTACTACAGGATAACTAGTTTCATAAGAAACCACATTGCGATATTTCCCGTGCGGTTGATAACGTATTTATCACAAAAGAAAGTAATCGATTCCATTGTAGAAAGCGATAAGTAGAATTCTACATGACATAGAGTTCCAGCCCTGGGGACCTATTTTCAAACCGTGTGAGTACTCATTTCTCTCAAGATTCTCATCAGAAATGTCATACGTCAATGTGGAAACGCTGTTTTTAAAGGCCTCGAGGATTAAAATTCTTAGGAGGATATTAATTATCTCTAAATAAACCGTGAGAAACAATCAGTGAGTTCACACTGGCCCTTAGGACCCTAAAAATACTGTTTTACGTTGACGTATGACATTTCTCTCGAGAGAAATGAATTCTCTCGACTTTGAAAATAGCACCCCTGGGGACCTATTTTCAAAGTATGTGAGCACTCATTTCTCTCAAGATTCTCATCAGAAATGTCATACGTCAATGTGGAAACGCTGTTTTTAAAGGCCTCGAGGATTAAAATTCTTAGGAGGATATTAATTATCTCTAAATAAACCGTGAGAAACAATCAGTGAGTTTACACTGGCCCTTAGGACCCTAAAAATACTGTTTTACGTTGACGTATGACATTTCTCTCGAGAGAAATGAATTCTCTCGACTTTGAAAATAGGTCCCCAGGGGGGCTATTTTCAAAGTCGAGAGAATTCATTTCTCTCGAGAGAAATGTCATACGTCAACGTAAAACAGTAATTTTTAGGGTCCTAAGGGCCAGTGTGAACTCACTGATTGTTTCTCACGGTTTATTTAGAGATAATTAATATCCTCCTAAGATTTTTAATCCTCGAGGCCTTTAAAAACAGCGTTTCCACATTGACGTATGACATTTCTGATGAGAATCTTGAGAGAAATGAGTACTCACACGGTTTGAAAATAGGTCCCCTGGGGACCTATTTTCAAACCGTGTGAGTACTCATTTCTCTCAAGATTCTCATCAGAAATGTCATACGTCAATGTGGAAACGCTGTTTTTAAAGGCCTCGAGGATTAAAATTCTTAGGAGGATATTAATTATCTCTAAATAAACCGTGAGAAACAATCAGTGAGTTTACACTGGCCCTTAGGACCCTAAAAATACTGTTTTACGTTGACGTATGACATTTCTCTCGAGAGAAATGAATTCTCTCGACTTTGAAAATAGCACCCCTGGTGTATTTTAAGATATACATATACCAGCCCTGACTATTAAACAGGTTAGCCTAATTTTCTCAAATCTGTTTGTGTGCTCTATTGCCCTCCGTCGGTTTGTGACGTCATCGCAGAACCTCGCATATTTTGGATGCATATTGCTTTGTTTTATATACATACTGGTTTCACTTAAATATCTTTCGTATATTATTAGAGCATATAAAATAATAAACAGACCACAGCAGATTTTTCATTTTACTTTTACTTGATCATCCCATCATCCCTTTAACAAACAATAGGAAAATAATTAAAGCATCAGTGGCGGCTCGTGAACTGGAAAGGTGGGGGGACGCAAACCGGCTTGAGAGTGGGCATTATGGAAAATTTGTTTTCTATGTTTTCAATAAAATAGAAAAAAATACCACACTCCACCTTGTCAATAGTAAATAAACAAAATGAAATATTTGTTTTATAGTATAAAACGTTTGTAAAAATCTGTAAAAAATTATATTACATTACTATATATTATACTATATCTTACAGATTCTGTAGCTTATAGGATATTTCCCAGAATCCTACCTTTATAAAAATAATCTAAAGAAAATAAGGAAAATTAACATATTTTATCTGTTTACAATTCCAAATTGTTTATTTATGTGTAGAAGAATGTCTCTTGTACTTGTTTTATTTGTAAATTGAGGCAATTTAAAAATTATTAATATTTTAATATATTAATTCTTCCGTTTTTTTTATTCCAATGAAATGTGATGATAATGATAATAATAATGAACATATACATGCAAATGTTATTTGAACCTTAGCTTTCAAAAGGAATTGTAATATTATAATAAACAATAAACACAACACCTTTATGTGTTCTGGTTTTCCAACAATTTCAAACAATCGGGAATTTTTGGTCTTTAGACACACGGTCCGGCGCAGTTTTAAAACAGTGTTCATTTTTGAGAACCAGAACAGTCAACTCAGATAAACAATAATAAAACTACACTCTTTGTCCAGTTTTTGTTCACATTTTTTATTTCGTCATTTGGAAATATATTTCAAAAACATTCGCAAAATATCAAAATATCTAAACCATTAGAAAATGATAATTATTGTTTAATTTTCAAATATTTTAAGAAAAGTAGGGATTTTATTTTCTACCACTTGTATAGAGGAAGTAACTGTAAAGTTTGTGTTCTGCGATGATGTCTATTTCCCTTTTGACATTTGACCGTTTTTGATAATGACAGCTGGATTTCCAGAAAAATAGAAGTTGGCAAATTTATTGTCATTATCAAGTAGTTATCTGGTTGTTGGACAAGATTGTGACTTCATAATTAGTTTCAAAAGTAAAACGTGTGAATTTTATATGTGCAGTAACTATACGTGTGAGGAGTGCTGAAACTGATTGTTGAAAATTATTAGTGCCGGCGTCACCATGTCGGACGAGAGTCATCCAAAAACACTTTATGTAGGTAATCTAGACGTGTCAGTGTCAGAAGACCTGTTGTGTACGCTGTTCTCACAAATAGGTCCAGTGAAAGGATGTAAAATAATTAGGGAGCCCGGGAATGACCCATATGCTTTTGTCGAATTTACAAACCACCAGTCAGCATCAACAGCTTTAGCTGCCATGAATAAAAGATTGTTTTTAGATAAAGAAATGAAAGTAAATTGGGCAACGAGCCCTGGAAATCAACCAAAACAAGATACTTCTAATCACCATCATATTTTTGTTGGTGATTTATCTCCAGAAATTGAGACTGAAACGTTGAGAGAGGCCTTTGCTCCCTTTGGGGAAATTTCAAATTGCAGAATAGTTCGAGATCCACAAACTCTTAAATCCAAAGGTTACGCATTCGTATCGTTTGTTAAGAAAGCCGAAGCTGAAAATGCCATACAATCTATGAATGGTCAGTGGCTTGGGTCTAGATCTATTCGCACCAACTGGTCTACGAGGAAGCCACCACCGCCAAGAACTGAAAAACCAGCTCTTAGGCAAAAACAACCTGCTTTTGAAGAAATTTACAATCAGACCTCTCCAACTAATACAACAGTTTACTGCGGAGGTTTTGCAAGTGGCCTCACTGATGATTTAGTACACAAGACGTTTGCACCCTTTGGTCCCATTCAAGATATTCGAGTATTTAAAGATAAAGGTTACGCATTTATAAAATTTTCTTCGAAAGATAGTGCAACTCATGCTATTGAAAATATTCACAATTCCGAAATAAATGGACACACTGTAAAGTGTTTCTGGGGGAAAGAGAATGGAGGATTTGGACCTGACCCTGGAGCTATGCAACCTGGAGCAGTTTCCCAGGCAAGTGCTGCTCCTTACTCTTATGGTTATGGAGCTGCTGGAGCTGGTACTGGGTATTGGTATCCACAAGGCTACACTGGAGGTAAGTTTTTCACAGGCCAATTTATTAGTTGCACATTCTTGTTTATTTTAAATTTAAGTACCTACACACTTAATTTTTCCATGATGATATTCAACTTTCACTTTTTTAATATAAGTATAACCTAAACAACCAAGGATGGAATTCCGTCTGCACCTCAATCTTGATATGATTCATAATTTAATTGAATTATTAGAAGAGATTCTATAACTTGATCTGTTTCGACTTTGCAAATTTTTAAAAATTTGAGAAATTACCCCTGAGGTGGAATATTTGATTTATTTATTTATTTATTTATTTATTTATTACAATGCTCTACAGGCAATCCCAATTACAGAGCAGGAATAAAAGAACACATACATTATATAGACTAAGTGGTACAAAATATACAAAAATTTGCAAACAGCTAGTAGGTAAAATAAAATACAATACAATACAATTTTTTTTTTAAATTAGGAAATAATATTTTAAGATGGAGGGTGCTTTTTATCCAGTGTTTCCTCACTTACAAGTCAAATAGATAAATAAATGAATAAGTAAATACCTAAATAGCTTATTACACTTATATTCTGTACAAAGCCACTAGTCAAAAAAAGAAAACTAACATCGAATTATAGTTTCATTACTAGTTTGAGTTATATAACATTAATTTAGGAGGTGGTTAAACATTTTAAACAAAATCATCATTCACTCACCCTTCGATATTTGTTTAGATTGCTACTTAGGAAATTAGAAATGGAATAGGATTCAAAATGGCCAGATTTAATGTCTACAGGCAGACGGATGCATATACTGGTCCTTGTTTATAAACAGTTTGTGTTATGGAAAGTAGTTAATCTTATGCTTTGTAACATAAGCTTGAGTAAATTTAAACTTCAAAATAATGAGTATATTAAACCAAAATATAAAGCATTTAAATATTAATAATGCAAGAATCATAATTATATTTAGAAATTTATAATGAAGTGCTGCAAGACTCCACAAAACCTATTTTTTTCTAAAAATATCTATAGCATCTGTGCTTAGGCCCCCATAGCTCATAGCAGATTACCATATGTGGCTCTCCAGTAGAAATTAGAAAAACAAAATGTTTTGGTGAGGATTCTTAATCTTTAGCATGTATTATTTAACTCCTTAGAAATGTAGTCTAGGTGGAAAGACAAATTTAATGATTCGTTAAGATAGATTCCAAGGCATTTAGCATTCTGTGAAATCAGTATTATCAAGAGTATCTGGCCACAATTAATTTAAAAAAAAACCACTGATTTTATATGGGTTTAAGATTAGTCTTGAGTTTAAATACATCCTATTATAAAAAAATTTGATGCTGTAACAAATAATAAGCTATCCTCGAAGCTATCGTTTTCATATTTGATTATTTGACAACATACTTAGGTCATTTATGTAAATTATAAAAATTAGGGGACCTAGGACACTTCCTTGTGGGACTCCCCTGGAGATATCCAACGCTTATGACAATATATAGACTAGTATTGTCATCTTCTGGTTTTAATGTTTGTTTGTGCTCCCTGATATACAGGATGGTCTAGTTTATATCATCAAGATTTCACCAGTCGATAATTTATCAAAAAATAAAGGTAGTTTGTCTGATTTAACTTGGTCCAATTTTGTTTTCTTTTTTCTTTGTTAAATTGTTTTTATTAATATCTAAAAAAGGCATTGACTGATTTCAATGAAATTTTCACGGTTTGTTGACATTATGAGGTGCCTTTTGGATATGTTATATAAATCATTTATTTAGTCAAAAAAACTATTTTTTACATGTCGGTACATCTTCACATTTAAAATATAACAAAATCCATAAGTATAGAATCAACATACATTCAAAATACAATAAAATACATAAGATACAGTACACTTACATGTCAACTATACAAAACATAATAAAAGAACAAGAAAAAAAAAAAACGTCAATTGGTCAGCAAATACTCACACAGTTTTCTATTAAATATTGCTGCGTTTGAAAAACATTTAATATCTTCAGGCAAATTATTAAAAGCCTGTACACCTTTAAAAAACACTGAATTTTGTGTACATTTTACATGGCCTTATAAATTCTAAAATATTTCTTATTTCTTTTATTGCATTCATGAACATCCTGATTATTAAAATATTTTTTAAATATACTGGGGAGATTCCTGATTTAATCTTAAATCTAAATAGCAGGGAATAGAATAGCAAATATTTTTTAAGAGGCAACCACTGAAGCACATTCAACATGGAATTGATTGGATCCAATCTTGAACAGCTCAGTATTATCCTCATACCTCTATTCTGCAACTTTTGCAATCGTTGCAACTCATTCTGGTTGAGCAAATATAATATAGTGGCACAATAATTAAAATGAGGTAATATTAGAGTATTATAAATTATTATTTTAGCCCATTTGCTGAGATGTGGAGAACAGCGCCCCAAATATTTTATTTTAAATGATATGCTTTTGATGATGTTATTAGCATATTCCTTAAATTTATATCAACCATAACCCCTAGATATTTAAATTTTTCAACTCTCTAAAACTTTATTCCATCAAAAGAAACACACTGTGGTGCTACATTTAAATTTTTTGAACCAGTACCTCTAATTAACATCCATTTTGTCTTTTCGTAATTTATTTTCAACGAGTTTCCATTTCAATAATCATATATTTTACTTATAGAATTATTAATTTCTTTAAAACAAGTTTCAGTGTTTTCATGGGTAAAATATATCAGTGTATCATTTTCAAATAAGTGTATTGTGCACCTTTCGACTACACCAACAATGTCATTAATATAAATTAAAAACAGGAACGGACCTAGAACACTACCCTGTGGCACCCATAAATTATTCTCTGTAGTATCTGAAACACAATTATTTACCTCGTTATTTACCTTAACCTTCTGTTTCCTATTTTCCATATAATGACCCAACCAGTCCAGTGCACAACCCCCCAAACCAATAGCTTTTAATTTCATTAATATCTACCCTTATTAATAGTCTCAAATACCCTCTGTAAATCTAAAAACACCACCAGTATAACCAAATTATTTTCAATTGATAACTTCCAGTCTTGCAACACCAACTGTAAAGCAGTTTCACAGTTGTGTTTACTACGGAATCCTGATTGCTAGATTCCTTCGAAGCAAAGCAAAATAACAAAATTTGGTGAAGTTGGTTTTGAAAAAAAGCTTTAAAAAACTGAGGTGCTCTGCTGACTTCGTTCGAAGCTAGCAGAGCACCTTGATTTTTGCAAAAAACGAGGAGCATTAAATTTTTGAATAGGGTATAAAAATAGCCTTAAAATAGCCTAAAAATGTGGCATATGTTTTAACTCAAAATTCTCGAGGTGCTTTGCTGCCTTCTTTGGCATGATTAGAGGTGTTGAAGAAGATATGAAAAAAGTACATTTTTATGTTTTTCATCGTATAAAATTTTGTCGGATAATAATACATAGGCGTAGAACTTGATTTTTTAAATAATTGCACCTTTAAAAATTCTACGCCAATGGCAAAAAAGGGGTATGAGTATGAAATTTGGATTGGGTACTCATTTACTACAAAAAAGTACCCTTGATAACACTCGATTTACTCTCATGGTTTTGACAAAGTTTGTATTTTAATAATTATTGTTTATGTTCTAAAATTACTAAAATGCAAATTTCGTCAAAACCATGAGAGTAATCGAGTCTTATCAAGAGTACCTTTTGTAAAGTAAATGAGTTGCGCAATCTAAATTTCATACTCAAACTCCTTTTCTTCCATTGGCGTAGAATTTTTAAAGGTGCAATTATTTAAAAAATTAAGTATGTATTATTATCGGACAAAATTTTAATACCATTTTTTTGCCATATAAAACTCTACCAATATACCAAATTTCAGCAAAATCGCATGTCGTTTTAAATTTATATGGGAAAAACGATTTAAAAATTGTAACTTCAAGGCCCTCTGGAGCCCAAACGAAGCAACTTTGTACTAAGGTAATTTTACTTAAATCGACTTATTTTGGTCTAAGGAATATGAGGTATGTTTTTGTAAAGACCTTTTACAGACTTGTCTTGGTCAAAATTTAATGAATTTTTAAAAATGTTTGTAAATTTTGAATTTAAACCACGAACATTTTGTTAAAACACCGAAATAGCCATCATCATCATCATCTGAATTAGGGCGTGGTTCAAAGCCCACTTGTACTGAAGCTCTAGGCTTATTGTACCCCTCACAGTTTCTATCCCATCAGATTGATTTTCTTGATGAATTCAAGAATATGTCTGATGGGCGCTTTCGCGATTTCTTCAGGTTCCGGATATTGTACCCCGAAGTACCATTCCCGTTCCCATTTAAGGTTCCGGCAGTGGCATAGTATGTGAATAGGAGTTTCGTCCTCCTCTTCACATATTCTGCATAGGGAGTCATCAGATATCCCTAAGAGATTTAGGTGTCTTCTAAGGCCGCAGTGTCCCGTAAGGAGTCCTATTACGGCCTTGAGTTCGCTTCTGCTAAGGTTTAGCAGTTGATGTTGTCTGCTCGTGGATGGCCCCTCTATGAATCTTTTGGACTGTCTAAGTCCAGGAAGTTCTATCCAGAGCCTATGGTGTTCTCTTTTTATTTGTTCCTTTAACACCCATTTAACATGTTGGTATGAGATACCACATGTGGGTTCTGGTCCAATAAGAGTTTTTTCCGCTCCCTTCCTTGCTAGGAGGTCTGCTTTCTCGTTTCCAAACACTCCCTAATGTCCTGGCACCCATTCAAGGGTAACCTTGTTATGTTCTGCCAGAGCCTTGAGGGATTGTTGGCAATTAAATATTGATTTAGATTGTACTTCTACCCTTTTTAGTGCTTTAAGGGCTGCCTGACTGTCTGTCATGATAACGATTCTCTTATCTCTAAGAGAGTAATTTAGCATGACTTTGGCGCAGGCATTTATTGCTGCTACTTCAGCCTGGAAGACTGTTGTCAGTGACCCCAGGTTCAAACTAATTGTCCTCCCTGAGTTCACATGGTAGACCCCAGCTTCTGTGCTGTTTTTAATTTTCGAACCGTCTGTATACCAGATTGATTCGTTTTTTTTCTTTTTTCCCGGCTTTTGGCCCTTTCTGGTATTTGAATATCAAAAGGTTTCTTGAAGTCGTGAATAATGGGCGTTCTATCCGATGGCATTCTTAGTACCGGATTTTGTTTTAATTTCTCTAATATCATTGTGTGGTGTCCTTTTCTCGAAAGTTCCCATCCAAATCCATTAGTAAACAGCCTGTATGCCGCCGCCATAGCCTCCTTCTCCACCACAAGGTGTAGTGGAGGAAGACCTAGCAGTAGCTCCATTGCTGCTGTGGGCGTAGTTCTAAATGCCCCTGTTATTATTAGGCAGGCTAGTCTTTGTACCTTGTCTAATTTTCTGTTAGCTGTTATGCTTTTAGTCTTGTGCCACCATATGACTGATGAGTAAGTTATGACCGGTACTACAACCATAGTGTAAACCCAGTGCATCATACTTGGTTTAAGCCCCTAAGCGTTCCCTACCATCCGTCTACAGGCCCATAGTATTCTTACAGCTTTTTCTGTTGTTTTTTCTATATGGCTACAGAAGCTAAGCTTGTACTTAAATCGACTTATTTTGGTCTAAGGAATATGAGGTATGTTTTTGTAAAGACCTTTTACAGACTTGTCTTGGTCAAAATTTAATGAATTTTTAAAAATGTTTGTAAATTTTGAATTTAAACCACGAACATTTTGTTAAAACACCGAAATAGCCATTGTAGAAATGGGAAAAATTATA
Source organism: Psylliodes chrysocephalus (assembly GCA_927349885.1). Lineage (NCBI taxonomy): Eukaryota > Metazoa > Arthropoda > Insecta > Coleoptera > Chrysomelidae > Psylliodes > Psylliodes chrysocephalus. The sequence goes on from OV651817.1 coordinate 20,733,943, forward strand.
AACAAACAGGTAAAATGATAACTAATTAAAGATTATTTATATCCTCTTCAGAAAAAAATCTGTTTATATGGCTTTTATCATCATTATACCTACTCTTTATGAATCAAACAAATTTAAATTCAATAATTGATTATAAGCAGTGATTTTAAAACTTATTATACTTTAAGTAAAAATAAATTATGGTGCATTAAATTACTGTAGAGAAATAAACATTTCTTGATAACAAATACCTACTCATGTGAATTTATTATTGTCATCTTACCTTAAATTTATTAGTACTCTACAAAAGCTATGTAGTGTGGTCGAAAATGATTTTTTTTGTATTATTGTCATCTTACCTTAAATTTACTTAAATTTACTAGTCGAAAATGTTTTTTTTGTATATCCTTTACCCTATTTGTGGTCATGTAATCACCTAATCATAAAGTACGCAAAAGGTTGAGATAAGATCATAAAAGTTGTTTTACTCTATTTTTATCTGATTACACAATAATTTAAAATTTATAAATTTAGGATTTTCTATTTTCTCTGTACTATTAAAGGTTGTGAGAAAGTGTTGTCTAATTATTGATATTTTAATAACGGTAGCTATTCGCGTAGGATGTTTGTTTATTTACATGTGTTTGTTTTGGGCGGATTTTGTATTTGTGATCTTTTTAACTGTTTTTAGATAATATTCTCATTGTAATAGTGTTTTTGAGTTTCATTTAGTGTTAATTTAAGCTTAGTTTTCGTGCTTTCGTCATAAATATAATATTTATCATGTATATGAATTAATTTGTTGGAAATATTCACCTATTGGTTGCTACAAGAACATCTAGAAATATGTATTTATTAAACCCAGGACATGTTTTATTTTGTGGTTTAAAGGACATTTATTATTGATGAAGTTATTTAAAAATCTTACAAGACTTATTCTTATATTATGAAGTGAATTATGTAAAACTTTGTATACATGTAAATGGTAATAAAACCGTCACAAATCAGATTACAGTTTGATTCTAAACAAAGTTTTGCAAAATTTCAATGTTGTGAATTTTAGATATCCATTTATCGTAAAAAACAAAATTTTACGACTGGCACTTGGAAAATAATGAATACTTCAGTTTTGATTTTGACATTAACACCATATAGATTGCATTTTGCTGGGGACTTTTTCGCAGATTTCATTTTTAATATAAACACTATCACATACTATAAGAAATAAACAAATTTAAAGCTAAAAAGTAAGAAAAAACTCGAATTGTAATTGTAAACAATAAACACGAACGCCAATGTTGCCAAATGATGAACTGATTATAAAACAAAATTAATAAATGAACTGAAATTTAAAAAAAAATGAATATAATAAATCGGTTTTATAAAAAAATTCTTAAATAAATATAGATTATGATAACATATTACTATACACAAATTTTCTTAAATTTTCTTAAATAAAAGATCTTATCCACTTCTGCAAGAGCTAAAATCCGACGACGTAGCGAAATTTTGCTACTTCTGGCAACACTGAACTAATCCAACTTATAGGGACCTTCTACAAATTTCCTCCAGAGGACGTATTACTTAGCTTGAATCGCGAATATGTAGTTTCAAAATGAAATATAAGAATGACATACTTAAATACTAAAGATGCAATGTAGTATACAGGGTTGGCCAAACCTCTGTCGTAGTTCTATAACTCCTACTTTGCAAATCTTAACGATTTATTTGATGTATACCTGTCAATGATGGCCAATACCAAATATCCCAAAATTATTTTCTTGTGTACAGGGTGTGGCCCAATAGTAAATTAGGCAAATCACTTAATTTTTTTTAAATGGAATTACCCAACTTTTTTTACAATTTTAGGTACTCTATGGTCACTAGTAGACACACAAAATATTGTTTCTAACATTCCACCCCTTTCGCAGAAAAAAAAAATTACCAAAAAATATTACATTTTCAGACACCTATTAAAATATGCAGTGCTCTCTCGAATTAGATGTTAGAATTTAAAAAACTACGATTGTATAAAGCCAATAGACCAAAGATTTTTTTGGACCAAGTTTGAATTTTTTATTTTGTATAGGGTGGTCACAAATTAATTTCACTTTCCAAAAATTTCGAGGGAAATTTTTTAAAATTTTTCAAATTTATTACCCTGTATTTATATTCATCAACTGAAGGAGAATTTTATACCCTTCCACTTCCCTATGTACTTTCCTATACCTATCTGTCGCCGTTATAAAATAAATTCAAAAGGAAGAAAATTACGATAATAAAATTTATTTGAAATTTATCCTAAAACATAAATTTACATTTTATAAAAGATGCTCAAAATGTCTGCCATTTTCTCTAATGCATACATAATGATCGAGAAACGTTTCTAAGCATATCAGGTGTAATGGAATGGAAAGCTTGCACTATCCTTTCTTTCATATTTTCAGGTGTTGTAGATGGCGTAAGATAGACTAGATTTTTAATGTAACCCCACAAAAAATAATCGGGTTTTGTTAAGTCAGGTGATCGAGCTGGCCATTTTTTTGGACCATTTCTACCAATCCATCTATTTGGAAACTTTTCATCTAATTCATCTGCCACTTCGCGTAAAAAATGCGCTGCTGCCCCATCATGTTGGTACCACATTGTTAGTCTTACAGCAAGGGAAATGTTTTCAATTAAAGTAGGAAGATGATTTGCTAAAAAATCTAAATACATCAGACCATTTAAGTTGCCTTCAAAAAAATACGGCCCAATAACATGATCCCCAATTATACCTCCCCAAACATTTACACTCCATCTTTCTTGGCTATGTGTTCTGATGATGTTAGGATTTTCCGTGGAATAATAGTGAAAATTATGTCTATTAACGAATCCGTTCTTGTGGAATGTAGATTCATCAGAAAACAGCACTCTATCAAAAAAAAAAAAAAATGGATTTTGTTGCAGTTTAGTTTGTGCCCAGTTACAAAACACCATTCTATTATCAAAATCGGTGTCTTTCAGCTCTTGATGCAATTGTATTTTATAAGGATGATATTGATGCTGTTTTAAAATCCTTCTAACGGATGTTCTACTTATACCAACTACTTCGGCAATCTTTTTTTGACTTATATGAGGATCTTCTATCGCTGTCAAAATTACAGATAATTGGTTATCATTATCAGTAGCACGTTTGTCAATTATTGGTTTTTTATAAGCAACATTTCCTGTTTCGGTAAATCTTTCATGTAACCTTTCAAAACTTTTTTGATCAGGGATGCGTCTATCGGGATATCGTTGATGATAAATTCTTTTTGCCAATAAACAATTTCTGTCGGATTCTCCCAAAACATAGACCATGTCAATTAATTCGTTTTTCGTAAAATTCATTATTAATAGAAGAATTATCGCGATCAGTAAAAATAACTTGACACTTCATTAATAAATAATCTGACACTTCATTAAGACCCAGCCTACTTGATTGAATGTTCACTTTCAATAAAACCACTGGTAGAAATTGGATTTTTGATAGATCAATGTCTTTTTGGAATTTACTTTTAAACGACGACAGATAGGTATAGGAAAGTACATGGGGAAGTCGAAGGGTATAAAATTCTCGTTTCATCGATGAATAGTAATACAGGGTGTTCTATTTGAAAAATTTGAAAAAAATGTCCTAGAAATTTTTGGAAATTGAAATTAATTTGTGACCACCCTGTACAAAATAAAAACTTAAAACTTGGTCTAAAAAAATCTTTGGTCTATTGGCTTTATACATTTGTAGTTTTTTAAATTCTAACGTCAAATTCGAGAGAGCACTGCATATTTTAATAGGCGTCTGAAAATGTAATATTTTTTGGTATTTCTTCTTTTTCTGCGAAATGGGTAGGACGTTAGAAACAATATTTTGTGGGTATGCACTAGTGACCATAGAGTACCTAAAATTGGAAAAAAAGTTGGGTCACTCCATTTAAAAAAAAATAAGTGATTTGCCTAATTTACACAAAAAAATAATTTTGGGATATTTGGTTTTGACCACCATTGACAGGTATACTTCGAATAAATCGTTAAGATTTGCATAATGCTTAATTTTAGAATCCCACGCGCAACCTCTCGAAACACTGAATCATTTTACATAGCGACTCCTCGGACAAACGTTCTGAAGTTTTCACCTGTATATAACATGTGTAATAATTATAATAATATTAGTGAACAGTTGGATATATTTAATTGCAGTGTTAAAAACATAAAAACACATTGTTTAAAATAATTTTGAATTTATTTACTGTAATTTTAGATTAATTATCTATATGCCTTTTGTTAAACTGTTTTCTTTCAAATGTACTCCTGTTCTGTAATTGGGTTTAACCTGTTGAACAATGTATAAATAAATAAATAAAATAAATAAATAAATAAATAAATAAATAAATAATAGGAGTTATAGAACTACGACAGAGGTTTGGCCAACCCTGTATATTTAAGATCTTTAAAATTTCTAATTCCTTCTGAATTAGGGAGTGATTGTCGGGTCGATGGTGTAGCGGTCTAACGCGCTTATATTCATTTATAAGCAAGTTTATGTGTCAGATACTGCTGGGCTTCGAATCCCAGACCAGACCATGTGGATTTTTAATTAAATTGCATGGTTCGGTATAGGATTTGATGTGTGCCGTATTAATAGAAATTTAATTTCTGTGCAGATTATAAAAAAAATCGCCATACATTATCGTCTCGATGATGGTGGGTGAGGTTTTCCGGGTTTTCCTCATCTGTAAGTCAAATGGCACCATCAATCATCTTTAAGTCGCCCCGGAGCGCCACGGCAAATAATAATAATAATAGCCGTCCCTTTCCCGGAAAAGCTCAGCTTTTGGGGTTAAAATTCACTCGTAAGGGGGTGAATTAGGGAGAGTATTATTATATTATAATATTATTATTCAAAGCCCACTTGTCCTGAAGCTCTAGGCTTATTGTACCCCTCACAGTTTCTATCCCATCAGATTGATTTTCTTGATGAATTCAAGAATATGTCTGATAGGCGGTTTCGCGATTTCTTCAGGTTCCGGATATTGTAACCCGTTCTCATTTAAAGTTCCGACAGTGGCATAGTATGTGAATAGGAGTTTCGTCCTCCTCTTCACATATTCTGTATAGGGAGTCATCAGATATCCTTAAGAGATTTAGGTGTCTTTCAAGGCCGCAGTGTCCCGTAAGGAGTCCTATTACGGCCTTGAGTTCGCTTCTGCTAAGGTTTAGCAGTTGATTTGATCTGCTCGTGGATGGCCCCTCTCTATGAATCTTTTGGACTGTCTAAGTCCAGGAAGTTCCAACCAGAGCCTATGGTGTTCTCTATTTTTTATTTCTTCCTTTAACACCCATTTAACATGTTGGTATGAGATACCACATGTGGGTTCTGGTCCAATAAAAGTTTTTTCCGCTCCCTTCCTTACTAGGAGGTCTGCTTTCTCGTTTTCAAACACCCTCATGTCCTGGAACCCATTCAAGGGTGACCTTGTAATGTTCTGCCAGGGCCTGGAGGGACTGTTGGCAATCTAATATTGATTTAGATTGTACTTCTATCTTTTTCAGTGCTTTAAGGGCTGCCTGACTGTCTGTCATAATAAAGATCCTCTTATCCCTAAGAGAGTCATTTAGAATGATTTTGGCGCATTCATTTATTGCTGTTACTTCAACCTGGAAGACTGTTGTCAGTGACCCCAGGTTCAGACTAATTGTCCTCCCTGAGTTCACATGGTAGATCCCAGCTTCTGTGCTATTTTTAACCGACTTCAAAAAAGGAGGAGGTTCTCAATTCATCGCGATATTTTTTTTTATGTATGTTCAGCGATAATTCTCTAACACGATGTCCGATTTCAATAATTCTTTTTTTGTTGGAAAGGGGGTACTTCAGGGGTGGACCCATATATTTTTTTTTCAAAATCTAATAATTGGGTCCATGAGAAAATCCTCAAACTCTTCATTTTTTTATGTATGTTTAGCGATAATGCTTTACCACCTTGTCCGATTTATATGATTATTTTTTTTTTGCTAGTAAGGGGGGTACCTCAGGGGTGGTGCCATATAAATTTGGTTAAGATGTGGTGATGGGATCTGCACGTTTTTAAAGTCTGTTTTTTTTTTAATTTTTAATTCATTTTCGAACCGTCTGTATACTAGATTGATTCGTTTTTTCCCCTATTTTCCCGGCTTTTGGCCCTTTCTGCTATTTGAATATTGAAAGGTTTCCTGAAGTCGTGAATAATGGGCGTTCTATCCGATGGCATTCTTAGTACCGGATTTTGTTTTAATTTCTCTAATATCATTGTGTGGTGTCCTTTCACGAAAGTTCCTATCAAAATCCATTAGTAAACAGCCTGTATGCCGCTGCCATAGCCTTCTTCTCCACCACAAGGTATAGTGGAGGAAGACCTAGCAGTAGCTCCATTGCTGCTGTGGGCGTAGTTCTAAATGTCCCTGTTATTATTAGACATGCTAGTCTTCGCACCTTGTCAAATTTTCTGTTAGTTGTTATGCTTTGTGCCACCATATGACTGATGAGTAAGTTATAACAGGTACTACAACCATAGTGTAAAGCCAGTGCATCATACTTGGTTTAGGCCCTCATGCGTTCCCTACCATCCGTCTACAGGCCTATAGTATTCTTACAGCTTTTTCTGTTGTTTTTTCTATATGGCTGCAGAAGCTAAGCTTGTCATCAAGAGTGACCCCTTTTGCCATATTTAGATGTTGTCTCCACATATAAAGCTCCTTCATTCCTTGAAGGTTCCTTTTTCTTGTGAATGCAACAACAGAGGTTTTTGTCGGGTTTGTGGACAATCCCTATTTTAGGCACCATCTTTCAACGGTATTTAGTGCCCGCTGCATCCTTTCGAATACAACAGACCCAAATTTACCGTTTACTGCGATGCTTATATCGTCTGCAAATGCTTGCGTGTAAAAGTTTTCTCTCTCTAACTCCCATAAGAGGTTTCAACCGCCAAGGTCCACATAAGAAGAGATAACACTCACCCTGCTGACATCCCTTGTTAACTGAGACCTCTCTTGTTGTGTTAAGGAGATTACTGGTAATGGTTCTATGATTAAGCATGAACCCACCTCGTAATGCAGTGGGCTACTCCACGCCTGTGCATAGATCCCAGTATTGAATTGTATGAAGCCGAATCAAAGGCTCCTTCTATATCTAAGAAGATGTTAGGCTGATTGGTCTGAAAGATTTGGTCTCCTCGTAAGACGCTTTCCCGGGTTTGGGAATGAAGATCACTCCTGCACACCTCCAGGTTTGTGGAACATATCCGAGGGCTATGCTAGCTCGGAATAGTTTACAAGTGGTCCCTCCAGTATTTCCTGGCCCTTTTGTAGAAGTGCCGGGATTATACCAGTAGGTCCAGCTGTTTTGTATGGTTGAAAGGAATTTATCGCCCACACAAGTTTTGTTTTTACTATTGAGTTTACAAGAGACTAGTTAGTTTTTGAGGCCCTAGAAATTAGTGCCTCGTTACTCCTGTTCTCTTGGTCAAGAATAATTTCACATCTAGCTAAGTGTGACTTTAGTAGTAAATCTAAAGTCTCCTCTTCTGTTTTTGTGAGTTCTCTTTGTTGTTTTTTCAGAGATCCCATGTATCCTTGCTTATCTCTCTGTAGAGTTGTCCTGAGTCTGGCACATTCTGGAAGGCTTTCAATGCCGTCACAGAATTTTTCCAGGAATTGTCTTTGGCTTTTCTAATGGCATAGCCATTTTCTCTCCGGTACGCCTTATAGGCTTCCCAGTTCCCCGACCTTTTCGACAGGTTAAAGAGTACGAACTTCTGCTCTTTTTTTGGAAAGGTCTCGATTCCACCATACAGCGTCTGGATCCTCTTTCCTAATTTTTAAAGGGTAGTTTTTTTTTCAAACGTGTTGGTTAGGGTTCGTGTCAGAAACTCTGACATTAACTCAACTTCTATTGAATTCTTCGATATCGGAGGACAGTCCTCCAGTCCCTGTTTGAGTTCTTCCTTGAAAGCTCCCCAGTTACAGGTCGTAGGATTACGATATGTCTTCTCGCCCGAGATTTTTTGTATTCCGATTAAACAGGATATGCCTATGGTCGGAAAGTGACGCTTCTTTTGAGACGTGCCACTTCCCCACCAATGAACACGCTCGTTATGTATCAAGGGTTATATCAATTACCTCGCTTCACACAGATGTTATGGAGGTTGGTTCATTTCTAACGTTTGCAACTTCTAGTTTATTGGAAGCAATACATTCCAGAAGAGCTTCTCCTCGGTTATTAATGTAGAGACAGAACAAGATGCCCTGTACCCCTGGTTCAGCATAGTGGTCCGCCCTGTGCCGGCAGAACTAGGTCCAGCCTCACTCCCCACATCTAATGATGCTGAGGGTGCGCCGTCCTGTCCGTCCAGCTCAGAGGTCCCGCTGGTGCCGGTGTTTTGTCGGAGCCTCTTCTGCTTTCGCCTGAAAGCTCCAGATTTTTTTTGTTTTTTTGGATTTTTGTTGTCCTTATTTTCCATATAAGTTTGAGCCTTTATTTTTATTCCGACTTTTGTGAAATTTTTAGGAAATACCAATAATAACGAAACTTAATAATAATATTTATTCGGCTTTGAGTCATACATATTTACAATATTTTAAAAAGGTTTAAAAATGTATAAACATATAAGACCTATTAGCCTTGTCAACACATACAATTTTAAAAAGTATAGACATGCTACAATTGAGTTTAAAAAGTACAAATTAAAAATAGTACATAATAGGGCAAAGACATTAGACAATAATTATAATAAAGAGATACCATTGCGGATTACCGAGTATCATTCATAAATTCTGCATAGGAATAATATGTTTTGGACGAAAGATATGCTTAAAGCTTATTTTTGAATACATTAAAGATTTTTCATTACCATTATTGAGTATATCTATTTAAACATGCAACACCTCTGTAGATTTCTGAATTCTGTCCACTGAGAGTCTAGAGAAAGACTGTTGTAGATATTTGTGATTGCGTGTGTTATAATTGTGTGAGTGCCTATAAGTCTATAAGTTGATTGAAGTATTAGTAAGTATATATACAAAGATGGAAGTGTTAGGATTTTAAAGTCATGAACAAGTTGTTTGCAGCTAGTTGTTCTTGAAGCCGCAGCTATGCATCTTATAGCTTTTTTTTTGTACATAGAAGGATCGTTCCAGATGAGCTGAGCAGCCCCAAAATTAGACTGCATGAGATAATTGATTCAACCAAACCAAAATATGTTAATTTTAAAACATCGGTATTTACAGTGTTTTTAACTGCCTCATTAGAAAACATACACTACTTAGTTTATTTGATACATGGTCTACATGGTTTTCCCACGTTAACTTGCTGTTTAGGATTAGACCTAAGAATTTGCTCAAATTTGTTTGTATCAATGATTGATGATTTAGTTTAATGAGATAGCTGAAGTCGTTTGTTATATTTTTTTGGTAGAAAGGTCATGATTTCAGATTTTTTACATTAACATTTAAGCCGTGTGAAATACAAGTACTATAAAATTCATGTGCAGCACTATTAGCAATATATTATTGAAGTTCAGATGCATTTTTGCCGATGTTCCAAAAGTTGTGTAATCTGGATATATAATTTTGGTACTTGAACTTGTACAAGATAGAGCTAAGTCATTAATAAAAACTAAAAATAAAATAGGGCCCAATATTGAGCCCTGCGGTACTCCCGTTGTCACATTTCGACTATTTGATTTACTGCATCCGATGGTTACAACTTTTTCCTGGTTGTTTAAATATGACTGTATCCATTTATTTGGCGGGCCCCTTATACCTATTCGGTACAATTTATCTACTAGCAGTCAATGGTCAATTGAGTCAAAGGCTCATGAGAGGTCGAAGTATAAGGTAATATTTAATTCCTTGTTATTTAGAAATGTGTAAACAAAATCGCATAACTCCCCTATAGCACTAGATGTTGACTTATTTTTGCGAAAATCATGTTGAAATTTACTCAAAAGTCTATTATGTTCTAGAAATTTAATGAACCTGTTATTATAGACCATTTCGAATACTTTTAATATGCTATAATAGTCACCACACTAATATCTTCAGCAGTAAAAGACAATATTGTTCCATCTATTTCATCTGTACCGACATATTTTTTACAAGTTGTCTAATTTCTGTTAATTTCTTTGGGGTATGTAATTCACACAGCATGTCATGCAGTGCACTTAGTTCCGCGTTATAAAAATTATATTTGTGTCGTTTAGGGTCAACTTTGTTAATATGTAAAAGTGTTGTTGAAATAGTACAAACAAGTCGAATAAAAGCTGTTAAATTTGTTATTGAACTCAGATGAGTTATACATGTCTTTCCATGACTCATTAATAATTATATTTTTAAAGATATAGACTGTTGTTACTGTCACTTAAGGAAAGTCAACTGACCTAGCGCTGGACGATCTAAATAGGCTGCTTTCAAAGTCAATAGATGACAAAGAAATCGCAATAGCCACTTTCTTAGATATTGAAGGAGCTTTCAACAATGCCTCAACCAGGTCAATAACCAAGGCTCTAGAAGGGAGAAACGTCCCAGTAACAATATGCCAATGGATCACTGCCTGTCTAGAGAACATGATTATTTTATCCACTCTAGGAAAGGCAACCATACAGGCAAAAGTTACATGGGGCTGCCCACAAGGAGGAATACTATCTCCAATGCTGTGGTCAGTTCTTGTGGACGACTTACTAAAAATATTGTCCAAAGAAGGCTACCAGTGCCTAGGATACGCAGACGACCTAGCAATCATCGTCAGGGGACGATTTGCAGGTACAGTTTCGGAGCGATCTCAAACAGCTCTAAACAGTGAACAACTGGTGCAAAAAGGAACAATTGTCCATCAAAGCACAAAAAACAACAGTTGTACCATTCACAAAAAAACGGGTACTCACAGGTCTAAGACCACTAGTACTAAACAGCACAGTTATCCCATTCGTCACAGAAGCCAAATACCTCGGAGTCAACATATCTATGCCAATACAGACAATGTTTACTTAAATTATTGCTATGAATTTTATTTTCTATATTATCCATAAATATTTCTGCAAGCAACGGGCTTAATGGGTTCCCCATAATAAGACCTTCATTTGCTGAGTAGATATTATTTTGAAATTGAAAATAATTTTGTTTTAGGCAAATTTTTAACAAATTTAGGATTTCTTCTTTGATTATAATATTGACTTGATACGATCTAATAAGTTTTCTACTAGCTTAACTGTTTCTTTAGGAGGTATACTAGGAAATAAGTTTGTTACATCGAACGATACTAATTTTGTGTTACTAGGTAATTTAATGTTTTTGATCCAACAGATAAATATCAAAAATAGCTAAAACGTAATATTCAGGATTCAACAGCAATTTTTGATTCTAGAGAAAAATTCAAACTAATACAAATGAACCCTCAACCACCACAACTTTATTCTTTAATAAAATTACACAAAGAGAACTATCCTATTAGACCAGTTGTGTCATTTGTCACGGCTCCATCAGTTAAACTTTCACATACATTAATTAAACTTATACAAGAAAACTGCAAATTCAATTCAAAGTATAGTATAAAAAATTCTTATGAATTAACAGAAAAATTAAAAATTAGTATCGTTCGATGTAACAAACTTATTTCCTAGTATACCTCCTAAAGAAACAGTTAAGCTAGTAGAAAACTTATTAGATCGTAATCAAGTCAATATTATAATCAAAGAAGAAATCCTAAATTTGTTAAACATTTGCCTAAAACAAAATTATTTTCAATTTCAAAATAACATCTACTCAGCAAATGAAGGTCTTATTATGGGGAACCCATTAAGCCCGTTGCTTGAAGAAATATTTATGGATAATATAGAAAATAAAATTCATAGCAATAATTTAAGTCAACATTGTCTGTATTGGCATAGATATGTTGACGATATATTGACTGCTTTTACTGGTACTAGTAGACAGTTAAATTCTTTATTAGTTTTTATCAATACTATACACCCTAATATTAAATTTACTATGGAAACAGAGAAGGATAATTCAATTAATTTTTTAGAATTAAATATTATTAAAAATAATAAAGGCCATAGTTTTGGGATATTTCATAAGCCATCACATACTGATATTACAATACATAATAGTTCATCTCATCCATACAAACAAAAGTTGGCAGCATACAACAGTATGATCCATATGATTAGTTAATATTCCCCTTACCAAAGAGAACTTCACAAAAGAATTAAATATCATTAAACAAATCCCAGTAAATAATAATTTTAATTCAAAGTTAGTAGACAACATTTTAGAGAAAAAACTTTTTAAACAGGCTATTCAACAAGTTTATCCCATAATTAAAGATCAAAATTGCAGATATAAGAATCTTACATATATAGGAGCTCCTAGTGAAAAGGTATCATCATATTTAAAAAACCAAAATATTAACGTAGCTTTTAAAACCAATAATACGCTTGGGAAGTATATTAAAAACAATAAGGGTAAAATTAATCCTAATAATAAATCGGGGGTATATAAATTAAATTGTGGTAGTTGTCCAAAATTGTATATTGGTCAAACAGGCCGTACTTTTAAAAAACGCTATTCCGAACATTATAATAGCGATACAAAAAACAAAAATAATTCTACTTACTCAAACCATATTTTAGCTGAAAATCATTCTTTTACAGACAACTTTGAAATTTTACATATAGAAAATAAGAGCCTTAAATTAAACCATTTAGAAACACTTGAAATAAATAGATTTAAAAATTCAGATAACTTACTAAATGATCAATTAGATATTAATAATTCACCCTTATTAAATCTCTTTCCTAGTTTTCTGTGAGATAATCCCGGTAATGTTACTATCTTATTGTTATTTGATTGATATCATAATTACCTGAGTACCCTTATTTACTTTAAATAGTTAGTTTATTTTGTTATATTATTGATGTTTTCTTAAGTACTTTGTTTTGTTCAATTATTTCGCATATATATTGTAATATTGTAATATTGTAATTGTAAATTAGTCACATTTGAAAAAGAAGTTGTACTTCGAAACATATGTCGTTAGTGTTTTTAAAATTTTTTATATTTTTAAAATAAAAGTGTGAAAATCTACTAAATTTGGTTTTACTCTTTCAAGATTAAATGGATTTTCATCAAGTAAAGGCCGAAACAATAAATAAATTAAGTATTTGCTTGCAATACGTATACAAAAACATTTATTGTTGGTTTCCATAGTTTCATCTAAATAAAAATATTGTCAAGTTTTAACACCTAATCTCTTGTTAACGATTGAAAGTGTTCTATCTGACTCAATAATTAAAAAACCCAATGCGTGTTTTATTAATATGGCTGTACAATATACCAATGCAGAATATACCGATATGTTACTGACATTAGGATTTTGTGAAGGAAATGCTCGAGAGAGTATCAGGGTGTACTCTGAAAGGTTTCCAAATCGTCGTGTACCTAGCCACCCAACTTTTGCTGCTGTTGAGAGACGTCTTCGGGAGACCGGTTCCTTTGCTCCCAACACTGTTGATAATGGAAGAAAACGTTTTGTAAGGATTCCTGAAGTTGAAGAAGACATTTTAGAACGTGTTGAAGAAGATCCAGAATCAAGCACCAAACGAAATGGAAGGGAACTAGGAGTAAGTAAAGATGTCGTTCATAAAGTGCTTAGAGAACAATTGCTATATCCATACCATAAGAAGCCAGTACAATAATTATTAGTCCATGATTCTCAAATTCGTTTGGGTTTTTGTCGATTTGTTAATATGCAAAGAGAAAGAGATCCAAACTTTGTCAAGAAGGTTCTCTTTACCGATGAAGCGGGTTTTACAAGAAGAGGTATAACTAATACCCATAATGAACATGTTTATGCCGTTGAAAATCCGTTTGCAATAAAGGTAAACCATTTTCAGCACGAATTCAAAATTAATGTGTGGGCTGGAATAATTGGTAATTTCATTGTTGGTCCTGTCATACTTCCACGAAGATTAACTGGAGAAAATTATTTGGATTTTCTACAAAATACGTTGCCAGAATTGTTAGAAGATTTACCTCTCCAACTTCGGAGAGATATGTGGTTTATGCAAGATGGAGCTCCACCACATTTTTCGTTAAACGTTAGAAACCACTTCAATGAACAATATCCACAAAAATGGATAGGCAGAGGTAATGACGCACCTGTAAACTGGCCACCACGTTCCCCAGACCTAACACCGATGGATTACTTTTTATGGGGACATCTGAAATCCACAGTTTACAGGGAACCTGTAGAAAATGAGGAACAAATCTGGCAACGTATTCAAGATGCAATAAACAATCTTAGAGGTGATGAAGAAGTTATGGAAAGGATACATTTTAATTTTCTTCGACGTATAAATCTTTGTATGCGTGAAAATTTGAACAATTTTTCTAAAATTGATTATGTTGTAAATAAATATTTTTGTGAAACCTATACACTCTAAATTATTAAAACAGAAATTTAGCGAAAACCATGAGAGTAATCGAGTCTCCCAATCCATTGCCTCCAAACATTGGCGTATACACACAAAATTGGCGTGGTGAAAATCATAATAATACTCTTCTCCAGGAGCATAATTTGAGTTCGTCTTATATTGAATTAAAGTTTCAAGAGGAGGATGATGAACATCAGGTGGGATCAATATATCAACGGCTACCATCACTGTAAGTTCCACCCGGGACAAAACAAGGTCGAGGATGACTCCTCATTGGTTGAGCACTTTGTTGGACTGGAAAAGATTCTAAACAGCGCATAATAAAGAAAAAGCTTCTACTTTACCTATTATTTAATATTAAACCATCACTTCGATGACCTTACTTTGATTAAAATAAAACTCTTCAGAGATAAGAAAAGAAAGGCAGAGGTAGAATGAAGTTACCAAACAAAAGATACCGGCTTTTTCGTTTCACAATCTTTTTATCAACTTCGTCTTCCTAACTCTGGCGTTGCGCAGTCTCACCAACGCATAGATGATTCTATTTACATCGAACCCAAAACCAAACACTATACAAGGTGCACTCAAAAAGTCCCTTCCAATATTAAATATAAAAATAGGAAATAAAAATTCCAATGAGAGTAACAATATTTATAATCTTTTCGGTTTGAATAATAAATATAAATATACGAAAAAATAAAATTCTAACGAGCGTCAAAATGCTCCTTACAGTACAATCTATTATATAATAAATGAATGTTTGGTTTAGGATTATCTGCACAAATGTGTACACAGTACATTATTATTAAACAATTTTTTATTTTTGTTTTGTTTTAAAATTTGATGTTTATTCCTATGTTTTGTTTCCTTTTAAATAAACGTTTAATATTGGTACATACCAGTAGTATATTATTATTTTTTTTTCATTATTATAATTATTAATTTGATTATCAGAATGACCTTTAACAGCAATGCTATATCCACTGTATGTATAAATTAACCTAAACTAGAAGTAATTGGCAAGATCGATCATAAACAAAATTCAACAAAATCAATCTGTGATCGAGATATCAATGTTTGGCTGAAATTTAAATCAGACAATAATCTGTTTATGTATTTATTATATGGGAAAACTCCATTATAGGAAAAAATACATATACAAAGGAACAATATACTGCATTTAGCCAAAAAATTTCATACTTTAATAATACAAATCTATTAAGAATATAGGTTGACAGAAAAATAAATGTTTACCCATTTTTGACAGAACTAAAATAGCTGTAGTTTTTTTGATCGAAAAATCATAATAAACAAGTCATTAATAATAATAATCCCACTCGGCCCATTCACTGTTGGGTTCTAATTAACAGTGCTGTTCCTAAAGTGGCGCTGGGAAACAGTAACAAAGCCTACACAGAACACGAGGCTAATGGGCGTAGTAGTCGACGCCGATATAAAAAAAAAAAATAATAATAAAGCGTCTTTATTCATCAAGTTTCATTATAAGTGTAAAAATATACATATATAAGGTAGATGAAAAGGTGAAGTTTAGCTTGTGCTGATTTACAACTTAAACTGTAAATAACATTAAAATATAATAATATAATAGAGAGTAAAAAGTTAAAAAAATAAACAGATTTTCAAAACCAAATTCGTTGCATTATATAATATATATTTTTTTATGACCATTGCTTATTGAACAAAGATTCTTTTAGGCGTTTCTTGAAATTAAGCGAGTTATATGATTTAAATTCATTTGTAAGTTTATTGTACTCTTTACATGCAACATACGAAAAACATCTTTTAAATAGAGCCGTGTTATGATTCGGTATCACCAAGGTCATTCGATTCCGCGTAGGAACTTCATTAATATTGGAAAATATCTTTAATTTGTTAACTAAATAATCAGGTTTCTGTATGAGTAAAACTTTGTGAACTTGGGTTAATAAATGCAAAAGGCGATAGTTATTGAAAGTCAACCAACCTGATTCTTTCATTTTATTCGAGATATGATCAAATTTTCGAATTCCATAGGCAAAACGTAGGCTGCTATTTTGAATTTTTTGTAAACGAGCGGAATCGGATTGGAGTAGGGCTGGACCGTAGATAGAATCACAATAACTGAGTTTGGAAAAAATGAGAGATTCACAAAGTTTAAGTTTGAGTTGTGTGGAAAGCAGGTCTCGGTTAGGGTACAACTGTCATAAGACGTTGAACGAACTTTGAGATATGGTGGAGGAATGTTTACTAAAACGAAGATCAGAATCTAACCAGAGACCTAGGTTTTTTCCTTTATTCATGAATTGAAGAAGAGCATCGTCTAATTTAATTTGTAATGCGTTTATTGTTAATTGTCTTAATTTTTTGGGTTCAAATAACAAGATGGATGATTTTTTAGAATTTATTTTAAGGTTGTGAGCTGTAGAAATATCAAGTAATGCATTTAAATCGTCGTTAATAAGATTTTGGGCAGTAAGTAAGCACTTATTATTAAACGAGTGATATAACTGGGTATCATATGCATAATGATGGATCAAACAATTTTTAACAAAACTATGAAAATCTGCTATATATAGTGAAAACAGAAATGGCCCCAGAATGGATCCTTGCGGAACACCTTGACTAATGGGTAGACTGCTGGACACATCAGCTTCCAAAATAACTTTATGAGTACGATTGCTAAGAAAATTTGATATTTGACAAACGGATTTATGAGAAAAACAGAAAAATTTTAGTTTTTTGCAAAGTGTTGCAGCTCTCACAACGATTTTAATTTAAAAAATACAAACTGCAAAACTCAGAGAAGCTTCCGAAAATTCCACAAAAAAATCTAATTGTCATAATATTAAACATAAACAGCGGCAACGTTGCGGTGAGCGATCTGCCGCTGACGCCATCAAGCTAGAATCGGCTAGAACCGACCAGCCGGACCAGCGCGTTAGTGTTCGAGAACGATCGGGATTGCTTTGAACGGGATAAATACGCACGGCGCAACGACATTGCGCTTAGTTTAAAACTGAACGCGTAACCAACGTCCAGCGGTTGGGTTAGTAGAGAACAACAAAAAATAATATTATGGCAAGCAGTTGTAAGAAGGTAAAGACATACCACTTTCATTCGGAATGGGAAGAACAATACTTTTTTACAGAAGTTAAAGATAAAAATGTGTGTTTGTTATGTAATACTTCGGTCTCCGTTGGTAAAAAAGGAAATATTGAGAGACATCATAAAACTGTACATTCTAATTTTGAAAAATCATTCCCACTACATTCTGCCGCCAGAAAGGAGAAACTGAAACAGTTAAAAAAGCACTTAATTAGGCATTCCAAACTGAATGGCTACCAGTGGGTTTTGACGGGTTATGATATAGCAAAATTATGGCAACCCTGTAGGCCTGGTGATTTGACAAGGTCAATGAAATATATAGTTACATAGATTAATCATCCATATTTTTCAAAATAAACATAAGCTTATGCCTTGAAGTAAAAATGTAAGCAATTATTTTTTTTTAATGTCTAAAGGCTAAAAATTAGTTTTAAAACATTTTTTCTAAACCGATTCAAATTAATAAATATTTGCCAGGCAATATGGCCGCTCGTAAACGACCAGCTTTGAGCAATCTATATAACTATATATGTATCATTGACCCTGTTAATGACAACATGACAACAGGGTTGCCATATCTAAACTGTCATTACCCACTGGTAGCCATTTGGACAGGTCGTTGGAATGCCTAATTAGGCATTCCAAACTGAATGGCTACCAGTGGGTTTTGACGGGTTATAAGGCAAAATTGTGGCAACCCTGTAGGACTGGTGATTTGACAAGGTCAATGAAATATATAGTTACATAGATTGATCATCCATATTTTTCAAAATAAACATAAGCTTATGCATTGAAGTAAAAATGTAAGCAATTATTTTTTTTTTAAATCTAAAGGCTAAAAATTGGTTTTAAAGTTTTAAAACATATTTTTGCTAAACCGATTCAAATTAATAAATATTTGCCAGGCAATATGGCCGCTCGTAAACGACCAGCTTTGAGCAATCTATATAACTATATATGTATCATTGACCCTGTTAATGACAACATGACAACAGGGTTGCCATATCTAAACTGTTATTACCCACTGGTAGCCATTTAGACAGGTCGTTGGAATGCCTAATTGGACAACAATCAATATTTTTAAGAACAGTCGACAAAAATAAGGCTGTAACTGAAGCATCGTACTGTGTGTCCCAGATAATTGCACAAAAAAAAAAAAGAAACCTTATGAAGACGGAAATGATAAAACAGGCGTTTTTAGAAGCGGCTGATTCGTTATTTGCCAATTTTAGAAATAAAGACGAGATATAAAATGTATGCAACTTTCTGCTAATACAGTTATGGGACGTGTAGAAGTAATGAGCAATGATATTTTTTTACAGTTAAGAACTGACTTAGATAACTGTGTTTATTTTTCACTTCAACTGGATGAATCAACAGATGTCGTTCACACTGCCCATATGGCTGTGTTCGCCAGGATGGTTTTTAGTGATTTTACGATTAAAGAAGATCTTTTGAAGTTTATTCCACTGAAAGGACACACTACTGGACAGGAGTTGTTTTCTCATTTAAAAAATATTATTTCTTCCGAGAAAATTCCAATATCGAAAATGGTAGGCTTGACAACCGATGGCGCTCCAGCTATGGTGGGTTGTGATAAGGGTCTGGTGGCGTTATGTCGTAAAGAAAAAACTTTTCCGCAATTTCTTTGTTACCACTGCATTATCCATCAGCAAGCATTATGTGGAAATTTCCTGAAACTAAACGTTATTAAACTGGTGGTAAAAATTGTGAACAAGATTAGAGCTCAAGCGTTACAAAGAAGATTATTCAAAACCTTGGCCGATGAAGTAGACTGTCAATACGGGGACCTACTCCTTCACTCTGAAGTTCGATGGTTAAGTAGAGGACGGGTGCTGAAACGTTTTAATGATGTCCTATCTGGCATAGTTCAATTTTTCAAACAACGCGATGAACCGACTCCGGAACTAGAAAATTCAATCTAGTTTAGAGATTTTGGTTTTCTCGTGGACATTACAGATAAATTAAACGAACTTAATTTGCAGCTTCAGGGGAGAGACAAAGCACTAGCGGAAACGATTTCTGATATAAAAGCATTTATCAAAAGCTGGAGTTTTGGGAACAAAACCTAATTAACAGCGGTGCCAAGCATTTTCCTATTCTTTCAGAAAAAATATCTCAAAATACATTAGAACCCTATGACAGCAAATATCATGTAGAAATAGTTTCTACCCTGAAGAATAACTTCAAAAATCGTTTTAAGGATTTCAACGAAATGGCTTTAGTAGCGCAGTTTGTTGTTTTACCCTTATGGAAATTGATATCCAACAGTTTGCAACTTGTATTATGCAGAACTTTGGCGAAGACATCGCTGCAACAGAAATGGAAGTAATTAAGTTTCAAAATGATTTAGCCTTAAAATCGTTAGTCCCAAGCAGAGCTGGGCACGAGTACTGAATAAAATACTCGTAAATTGTAAGAGTACGAGTACTCGAAAATTGTATTTATAAGTATTTTATTCGTAAGTACTTTTATAGAGATCGTTTACGGATACGAGTAGTAATCGTGAAAATACGAGTATAGAGTACGAGTAGTTTCACAAAATTAACCTAATAATTAAATAAACTATAAAAAAAAAACAAAGAAAAACCACTATAATTTTTAAATAAAAATAGTCTTTATTTACCGAAACAAAAACAAAAAACTATTCTAAAATAAATAAAATACAAAAACTTTGTTTAGAATATTTATATAAATAAAACAAACATGGTCAACTTGACAGTAAACAAATACAGTTTTTTAAAACTGGTAATTTTTAACTTTGTAAAAACTCTTTTTGTTTCCCTACTTTATCTTATCGTGGTAAAACAAATCAATATTATTTCGAATACGCCTTCACGCGCTGAAACAGAAAGATGGGGTTTCTGTTATTTTAAAAATTATTAAACTGTAATCGTCCTCATGTTTTAAAAAAAAAAAATAAATTTTGACTGCACCCGAAGATGGAAACAAAGTTTTTCGAAACATATATAGTGTTGTGCTTACAATAGAAAATAAAATTAATGACCGAATAAACCAAGGAACTTTATTTATATAAAATTCTGCTACGGTCAGGAAATTATCCTTATTCAAATTAACGAAGATTGTGTATGGAGACTATAGACGTTTAATATTTAACCGTTCTCGTAGAAAACACATTCACACCACCACAAAACACCAAAAATAATAAAACGTAAAACGCCCAACGAATTGCTTTTCCCAATATTCCCAACCCAAATCAGAGACCGCAGCCCGAACGCAACCGATGCCGTTTCGTGTCATGATACTGGCGATCGATAGTAGCAACTGGCGGTTAACATGCGATGATCAAAAAATGCCGACTACTCGTAAAATAATACTCGTATTTTACAAGTACATTCTACGAGTAGATTTAAATTTACTTGTAAGTACGAGTATTAAGTACTTAAAATAAAAAATACTTATAAGTAAAAATTACGAGTAGTTATTCTACTTGTAATCGAAATACGAGTAAAAGTATTCGAGTACTTGCCCAGCTCTGGTCCCAAGTATCAAATGTATCTGGCCTATTGTAAGTGAAGACAAATATTCAGTTCTATGCCGTGTTGCCTTGAAAGTGAAAGCATTATTCAGTTCAACCTATTTGTGTGAATCTTCTTTTTCCAATATGAAGTTTATTAAGAACAAATATTGCAATCGACTTACAGATGAACATTTGGATAATCGATTCGAATGGCTGTATCAAATTATACTGCAAACATTAAAAAAATTATCGATGAGTCTGAGTGTCAGCCTTCTCATTGAACGTGCTTTTTTATTTTTCAATGTTTATGTTCATGATAGTGCGTTACTTTTTTGTTATTATTAACTATTTTTAAATCTTACGTGACATGCCGTTGTGGCTGGATAAAAGTTTGTGTTTATTTTTCAAACACCTTCGTTTGGTAGGTAGGAATGTATCTATGAACAAGTACGTACTAGTAATATTAGTTATTTTGTTATTAGTTTATTATTAGTACCTATGTATTATGTATTACCAGTTAAATATTAAAATAAATACATATAATGATAAATTAACTGTGGATTATTTCATTTACGTTGCGTTACGTGGCTTCCGTGTGAGTAGCTCGCTGTTTATTCCAAAATTAACAAAGTAGAGGTTGGCGACCACTGATCTAAAGTATCAAATGCTTTGCTATAATCAAGGAGAACCAAACATGTGACTTTGCCCAGGTCTGTCGCTTTAAAAAGGTCATCCGTGATAGATCAGAGGTCAGTGGTCGTACTATGGTGCATTCTAAAGCCAGATTGAGCTGGAGTTATTATATTTTGGTCGTATACATATTTGCTAATTTGATCTTTAAGTATAAATTCAAACGATTTAGAAAAGGTTGGTAGAATACTAATAGGACGCAAGTCAGATAAGCTAGTAGGTTGATTACATTTAGCAAGCGGAATAATAAAAGCCTGTTTCCACGAAAGTGGATAATGAGACGAAGAAATTATTTTATTAAAAATAAAAGTTAAATGATTGATTAAATAATTTTCTACTAACTGTATCATTCGCAGTGATATGTTATCTAAACCAACGGCATGACTTTTTATACGATTTAGAGATTTTCGAAATGAATCAGAAGAGACAGATTTAAATTCGAATTTATTTTCATATATATTTTCATAGTACCGATCAAGTAAGGCTAATTGGTCATGTGACTTCAGAGTAGTAGGAGATAAATTAAAATGTTTGTTAATTTCAGTAACATTACTTAAGTTAGGTGGTATAACAGGACTGGCTTTTTTTCTAAGAATTTATAAGGATCTTAGAGTGTTCCAAGTGGTCTTGGAATTCTTTTCTCTAAGAATAAAGTTTAAATAAGCCTTTTTCTCGTCGAATTGCTTCAGTAGTAAAATTCCTAAGGTCGGTATAGCTAGTCCAGTTTACTGCAGTCTTATCTTTTTTATATTTTTTTAAAGCTTTGTCTTTTAATGAAATCATTACTTTTATATTATAAGTAATCCAAGGGGTATGGGGATTTGTAACTTTTTTTCTTACTAAAGGAGCATGTACAGAGAAAAGCTGGATCAAGGAGTTATTCAGATGGGAAATCATATCTTCAACGTAATTTAATTCGTAAATTATGTCCCAATTCACGGAACTTAATTCAGCATTAAAAAGATTAATATCAAATCGTGAAAAGTCACGATAGGTTATATACTTAGCTTTTTTTTCTAAAGTGATTGACTCTATGTTGCAAAGAACAGCTTGATGATATGACAAGTCACGGCTTCTGACATCTAATACCTCAACACATGTTGTTTGATGGATATCTGACACAAAAATAATGTCGATGAGAGTTTTGCTGCGCGGGGTTATATGAGTTGGTTCATTAACAATTTGTGTTAGTCCATAGGAATTTAAAAAATTTATACATAAATCACAACCTCTACTAGGCGTCATAAAATCTATATTAATATCTCCTGAGACAATGAAAAAGTCACAAGATGGTAACAAGTTGGCGACGCTATCCTTCAATTCATCAAGGCAGTTAATAACAGATTAATTAGGGGGCGATATATAACTCCAAAAATATATGTTTTTCCGCGAAACTTGGTAGAAATCCAAAGTTGCTCAAGGTTAGGAGAAATTCGCGAAAAAATTAAATTATATTTGATACTTGATTAATATAGAAAGCAACACCTCCGCCTCTCCCATCCCTATCAGCTCTAACAACTTGGTTTAACCAAGTCTCACTAACGCCAAGTATGTCTATGTTTTTGTTCAATAAGTAGTCAGTAACTCGATCAAATACAGAGAAAATAGATCCTACGTTGAGGTGTGAAAATCTGATATTACGTTTCATATCTTTAATTTATTATGAATAAAAAATATACTAAAAATATAACTTGAAATATAAACTACAATGAGAAAACCTATAGATATATACAAATATGAAAGACAGAATAAATTAAAATAGAGAAGATAAAACTTGTAATTAAATAAAATTGTACATCTACTTTTGCGAATTGATTCTAGGTCTCTGACCCTGGTTTCTGGTTAGTGTTTGTTAACATGAATTCCACTTCTAATTGTGGTGATGTTAGGTGTACTGGGTGGATTTGTTTCTCATAAATCGTTGAAGTATATAAAAGTGAATAAATTGAAGCAAGTTGCAGCAATTAATTCATCCCGAAAGCAATTTGGTCAATATAATCAACAGTAGACCTACGAAATTCCAACAACTTTATATTCAATGATCTTTGTAAATCCTCATACTCATATTCTCCGTATCTCAAACCCAATTTATATTCATAACACCTTAAAAACTTATTTTGAACAGTTTCAGTAGATAAAATATGAACATTATAAAAAAGTGTCCAGTTGGGCAAACCATAGCCACGCAGAGATCTGACTTACAAATCCACCACTGCAGTGGCGGCTGGTCTTAATTTTGAAATTGGTGTTCAATGTTTTCCAATAATTTTATCATTTGTAAGTTTGGTTCAAAACTTTGTACAAGCGCCAATATCGATGTTTTTTTAAGCTATTGCATAGCTTTTATCGCGGGCTTTGAGCGGCGACCGAATCAAGAAATTTCGTAACATCGTAACGAAAATAAACCTAACACCCCCCACTCCGACCGGCACATCGGTGCGGCGTTAAAGCCATGGAAGGTTTTATCCGACCCTATTCGTATTGGTATGGCCCACTAACAAAAATCGAAAAATCAAAAAATCAAAAATCAAAAAATCAGAAAATAGAAAATCAAAAAATCCTACAGAATGAAAGAAAACATTATTACCGTAATTTACTTAACATTAAGACTCTACAAATATAATATAATATAATTTAAATATCTGTGTACTATCCAAATGAATGCAAAAGATGACAATTGAAGACTTTGGCGTAATAAGGTTAGATGTCACATTAAGGAAGCTTTGAGAAAATTGAGTTTTACATTTGTTTTAAATCTGTCAAATATAAATAAAAAATATTTAAAAATAAATATTATGAAAAATAGCGCTATCTTTCGGATTAGAGGTGAAAATAATTTTTATGTGGCTAGTATTCTTGTTAACAGATGTTTTGAGCTAAAACAGTCGCTTCACGAAAAATTGTGGCTTGCATCCTTTTTACACCAAAGTAAGGGCTTCAATTTGTAGCCCCATCAAAAGTAGGTCGCCAAACTACTCATAAAGAGATGCACTTGATTCTTGTGGTTATAAACCCGAAGGGCTTCATTTATTAGTGGTTGTGGCTGGATTTACAATAAGTGATTTTTCTTATGACCGTTATTCTAATTAATTGCACTATGAAATAAAATACAATGAAATGGGTGGGTGGGGGTGGGTGGGTGCGTGCGTGCGTGTGTGTCTGTATAACGCATAACTCATGAACCGATACACAGAAAAACACCAAATTTTAAACTTAAGCTTTGTTTCAGCGTCCAATGAGCTGATCAGATTTTGGGCAGAGTAGGAACATCTGGGGGGGTACTTTATAGGTGGTCATTTTTATATTTTATGGAATATATCTATTATTTACGTTTGGAGAAGAACATTCTTTAAATAAAAGTTACTTCTAATATAATTATCTATAATTTTTGTTTTATGCAAAATTTTCGTAAAATGGTCCGTATTCGAGAAATTTGACAAAATGTAAAAAAAAATAATTTTTTTATAAAAATTGTTCAAATAAAAGTTATTTGTAATACAATTCTCTATAATTTTTAATCTATTCATAATTTCTCTAAAATGGATCGTATTCGAGATTTTTGTTTATTTCGGCCTGGCGTGAAATGAAAGGGAGGTCGTTTTTATATTTTATGGAATATATCTGTTATTTATGTTTGGAGAAGAAAATTGTTCAATTAAAAGTTACTTCTAATATTATTATCCATAATTTTTGTTTTATTTCAAAATTTCCTGAAATGGTCCGTATTCGAAAAATTTGACAAAATGTGCAAAATTCTGATTTTTAAGAAAATTGTTAAACTAAAAATTGTTTGCGATATTGATCTCTATAATTTTTGTTTTTACATGATTTTTCGAAAATGAACCGTAATGGAAAAATTGGAGAAAAGTACTAAATTTAAATTTTTTAGTACTTTCGTTTTCAATGAATATCTGTAAAAAAATGTTTCGAGTTAAATGTATGTGGAAAATGTATATATTTAGTTTATTCTCTAAATATTTATAGAGGAGGTTGTACAAAATAACCGCCTATAAAGCCTATAATAACTAGATAGGAAAGTCATGTGTTGGACAAATCAGATTTTTACTAATGAAGATATCGGTTTTTGGTACGCTTTCGCGGTAACTTCGCCACAAATATAACAGAAGCTATCGGCTTTATTAACGCAAACGCGCATCGACATTTTTGGTACCGTTTTAACACGCACGTAGATCTAAGCGAAAATATGAATAGATGTTTACTAAATGATTTTCTGGTAACGACTAAAGGGATATTTCAAGCATAGATCCAACTACCTGCAAATAACAATGGGGCGACCGTTTATTACCTATTAGTGGGCCTATTCGACCCTTCCAAGAAATCTGAGGCCAATATAAACATTTGGGGGTCAGTTGTATATTATTTTAAGTCCAAATGTTACAAAATATACGATATTTTTATAAAGAGGATTTTTGTGTTGAACGGTGTATTTGAGGCAGAAACTGTTATCAGACAGATTGTTTTCAGCAATATAGTATATTACATTACGAGTGTGGAAAATCACTTTTCACACAAGTGATGTACAATATTTTTCCTACGACCACAAAATAATGTCATCAAAAAAATGTAAAACCAAGGTTATTATTACTATAATAATTAAAATGTATTTAAAAAAATAATCAACAATAATCGTATTTATTCAATTTTCATATTTTCTAAACAAAAAAAACTAAAAAAAAAATAAAAAAAAAATAAAAAAAAAATAAAAAAAAACAAAAAAAAAATAAAAAAAAACAAAAAAAAAATTCTGCCCCGACAGGATTTGAACCATAGATTGAACGCGGTCGAAAAATGGCAAAATTGATAAGTTCGACGTCCTAACCAGCTGAGCTAACAGCCCTTGTGTCAATTGAATGATCTAATCGGTTATGTATTTAACCAAAATAAAGAGCAAACATTATTTTAAAATTATTTTAATAATAATTGTTAAAGATAAATATCTAGGATCTAATTTACAACAATTTCAATAATTTAACAATCATATCGATTTTAGTATTAATATGGATATTACATAGATCAAAATAGAAATTAGCTTACAAAATAATATCAAAAAAATGTAAAACCAAGGTTATTATTACTATATTAATTAAAATGTATTTAAAAAAATAATCAACAATAATCGTATTTATTCAATTTTCATATTTTCTAAACAAAAAAAACTAATAAAAAATAAAAAAAAAACAAAAAAAAAATTCGGCTCCGCCAGGATTTGAACCATAGATTAAACGCGGTCAAAAAATGGCAAAGTTGATAAGTTCGACGTCTAAACCAACTGAGCTAATGGGCCTTACGTCAATTGAATGATCTAATCGGTTATGTATTTACCCAAATTAAAGAGCAAACAAAATCTTAGTTATTTTAAAATTATTTTAATAATAATTGTTAAAGATAAATATCTAGGATCTAATTTAAAACAATTTCAATAATTTAACAATCATATCGATTTTAGTATTAATATGGACATTACATAGATCAAAATAGAAATTAGGCGTTTGACATTTTTTGACAACTACTGCGGAAAGTAACATATTCTCACTGGGGTGGAAAGTAAATTCTTAGTCATACGCGTGTGATATAGGACACTTTCCATAGGACTATATAGTGTGATATGTGTCACTTTCCTAAGTGGTCGTAGGAAAAGTTGATTAGTGTCATCAGCATAACCAACGGTAGTTACTCTAGGTGTTGGATATGAGTATTCTAAGTAGCTCATAAACAAGATGAAAAATAGTGTGGCTAAAACTGAGCTTCTAACATTTCTTACATTCGAACTCGGTATTTATACTAATATATTCGACAAAGAACAATTTAGTATCGGTCTCACTCAATTTTCACATAATGTAGTACCACGAAAAACAGCTATAATGTGCAACAACTGGATTGCGAAACGTTCCCAACGTCGGAGCTTCTGTATCTGTAACGTGTGGAGGGTGGGTTACCCCCCATGACACTTAGGCATCATTAGGCTCATTGTGCATCCTCCTAAGATGAGAGGCACCTCCTAGCTTGTGAGCCAGCCTACAGATTTAATGTAGTTGACAACGTCGCCAAGAGATGCTTCTCTTATATCGGCCGGTGTTAGCCGATACTCGCCGAACACAAATCTTTTAATAAATGAGAGCGTCGAGCAATCGTAAAGGATATGCTCGATGGTCTCATCGCCTTGTTCGCACCCTTTGCAGAGTGCGGATTCTGACAGCCCCATGATATGGAGATGCTTCCGTACTTGGCAATGACCAGTCAGAATGCCTGTAACTAGGCGCAGATTCTGTCTAGTCATAGTTAAGTATTTGTTTACTATGGTGTTGTTAGGAAAACTTAAGAGCTCCCTGGCAACTTTGCAGTTTCTTGTTTCATCCCATTTTTTCTTGAATTTCACAAGGGAATGTTCTTTGATTAGGTCTGTCACTATCGATTTTGTCACGCCAATAAAAGGGCCAGGTCCAAAAAGTATTTGGTTGGCTGCTTTCTTGGCTAGTGAATCGGCAGGACGGTTACCTTTCGATGTGGTGTGACCTTTGATTCATCTTAAGGTGACCACATTGTTGATTGATACTTTGATCAAAACTTCGTGACATTCTAGTACTAACCCTGAGTAAATTCGTCGTCTGTTCAGCGTGAGTAGTGCTTGTCTGCTATCTGTATAGATGAGCATGTTCCTTCCAGTTATATTGTTTCTGGATCTTTTGCTGCTATGAGAATCCCCGTTAGCTCTGTTTGAACTACACTGGCACTATTGCTCACAGCCCATTTTATATTTAGGTTTAAGAATCTGGAGTATATTCTACATTCTGAGCCTTGTTTTGTTTTAGAATCGTCGGTGTAGATATGAATCGTACCTGCTACTTCTGGCTCTTCTATTTGTTTTATTATAACTTTATATGGCTTATGGAAGTTATATCTCGGTGAGAGGGAGTCCATGTTCGCTTGAAGCAGTGGGAGCGTATCGAGCGCCTCCTGCCAAAAGCGACGTCTCGCTTCACCAGATCCTACATCAGGTTCTATTCCAACCGTGCAGAGGATTTTCGTTCAAATAAATTGTAATTGAGGGGTTTCAATTTATTTGAATTATGAATAAATTGTAATTGGGTTTCAATTAAGAAGGAAAAAAGAAGCATTTGAAACCTCTTTGATATAAATATCAAGGGGAGCGAAACTAAGAATGACTTCCATGGCTCTGGTCGGTGTTGTTTTCATGGCTCCTGTTATGTTGAGACATGCTGTTCTTTGAATTTGTTCTAGTTTACGGATAGCTGTTAATTTTTGGGTTTTTACCCAGACAACTGCACCGTATGTTAGCATAGGTCTTATGATAGCCGTGTAAGTCCATGGAACGACTCTGGGTGAGAAACCTCAGGTGCGTCCCACGGTTCGGCGGCATTGTTTATAAGCAATGTATGCTCCTTTAATTATGTTTTTTAAATGCGAGTTCCATGTTAACTTGCTGTCAAATGACCTAGGTACTTCACCTCTGTTGCCAAGTTTAGTTTTTTGTGTTTAGGAGGTCTGGAGGTTTTAATTCCATTTTCATCCTGTTCTTTGTGAAAAGGACCATTTTTGTCTTCTTAGGATTGATAGACAGTGAATGGCCCTTGCACCATTGTTCTATAATTTTTAGAGCGTATTTAACAATTTAAACCTGCTAAAGAAAATATATGGAAATAGAAAGCGATTGATATTTCCTCGAAAAACGCAACAAAATGTTTAAGAAAAGAATAAAAAATTATCAGACACGGGGGCGTCGGGTTTTAGTTGTGGGATTGAATTTGTGTTTCATTATCTTACATTACCTAATATTTGATTTTTAAGTCCTGATATACCTAAGATTTATAAGTATTTTTTTTTTGTACAGGAGGTGGATACATGCAAGGATACCAATCTTATCAACAATATCAGCAATATCCCGGTGGTCAACAGTACAGTGTGATGCCCCAGCAAGTTCAATGGGCAGGACAACCTGGACAACAGCCTAATGTGCCGGTGATGTATGGTAATGTTCAGAAATATCCATCTCAGTGAAATGTTACACAGACAATTAAGTTCTTGGTTAAAGTTCTAGCTACAAGGTTCTATTGCAAATTAATAAACGAATTTGCAGAATTCCTTGCAGCTTGTGAGCAAAGGACATTTATCAAATAAATTAACTATACATAAATATAGATTTTAAAATAAGGAATATGAACTTAAACAATAGGCATTTTATATGTAAAGTTATAATGTCAATAATGAGTCAACTTACATTTGTGGCTATATTGAATACATGTTTTCATTTATAAAATTTAAATTTTATTTTCCTTTTTCTATTCTAAATTAGGTAGCCATGAAAATTGGTGATAATTATAAATTTTATTGGATTTTCCTGTGAACTGTATAAAAATAATAGAAAAAAAGAAGTAATGATTACAGTTTACATACTGACACTAGTTTGTTTTAATTTTTTTGGTTCATCCATTTTGACTTCAGTTTTCGATTACCGTTTACTGCTTAAAATTTCCCTCTTCACAATTTTTTTTTTTTAAGTAAAATAATATGTAAAACATGATAACTGTTTTGTAAATTTTTTAAACAAAAAAAATGTATGTCAAGAAAATACCACTTTAGAGATCAAATGGTGGTGGTATATGATTGAATTGAAATGACATGTGAATTCAAAAAATAGACCAAAGAATTTCTTGTAAAGGTACACAATTTATTGTGATTCCATATACTATTTTCTGAATTTTAGTACAACTCATATTTTAATGTATACGTAAATATTGTAAATATGAAAATTAAGAATACATGTCTTGGCTTTTTACATCGTTTTTTTTTTAATATAATTTTCAGCCCGGTGTATAATAATTGCTTTTTTAAAGCACTTTGGTAAAATTATATTATGATGATTTGAAAAATTTGTATGTAACTAGCAAAATCAAATAGAAAAAGATTTTATATTGGCCAAGGTTGGTATTGCTTTTCTTCTTTAAATGATTTGATTAGATAAAATGGTTGTTAATCATATAGTAAATGTTTGATATTGTCACAAAAAATAGTTGACTCTATGAGACCCATAAATGAGTCGCAAATATTGAACAGTAATACATTGTTTTTGCACGTTAGTTGTAGTCTAATTGTTATCCTATAAACAGTAGGTTTAGGCTCTCTTGGTGGTAGTAATAGCATTTTCTAATGCTAATGATATGGTGTGATTAAGGTACAAAACTTGTGGTTTTTAGCTTGTCAACTAGTTTCAAAGTTAGTTTTAATTTTTTTTATCAAATTAAGACTAGATTTTATGGTATAATTTATTTTTGCACTGCGTTTTACAGATAAATACGTTTTAGTTTAAAATATCAAAATATGTTTACTAAAATCGCCTTTTCCATTTGAAATATGATTTAGGGAAAGTGGGACAACTGCAATCTTGAACATTTTGCAATTTTCAAGTTTTTAATACAACTTTCAAATTAAGAAACTTAAAATTTTTGAAAATATTGCAATCTTTTAAACATTCCAATTACTTACCCCGAATGAATTAATATTTTCAATGTTACAAAACGAGTTAGTCTACACAATTCTGTACCCCAAAGTCGGAGTATGTTAAGTTCAAAAACAAAGTTTTTCAGAGGAGAATTTTTAATATATTCATTTTATAATTTTTGAAGGGTCCGGTGCGAAATTTACAAAAAATTTTTAAACACTCAAAAATAACTAGTTTCTATAGTAAATTTTCAAAAAAAAAAAAAAAAATGGATGAAGCAGTATTTTTCGAAAAAAATTTGATTAAAAATCTCAATTTTAAGGTTATAACCACAAAACAATTACTATAAATGACAGTTTCTGACTTAAAAATAACAAACGTTGCCAAGTTGTCAATTAAATTATAAGTTTAAGAGCTATTGCACTGCTCACAAATCTTGCGTGCAAAGGTAGAACAGTATATGTGAAAAAAATGAGTTTTGAAAAATCGACTTTTTTGTTTTTTTTTGTGCCTTTTAATTAGTTTTGTAGATACATTAACGAAACTTGAAATATGAGATGGGTAAGTAATTTCTACCGTCACTACAATAAAAATACCTTTGAAGAGGTTGAGTGGTGTGTACACACTGGGTAATAAGAAATGAATGTGACGTATTTAAAGTGTGTAGGTAGTTTTATTAATATTAATAAAACTCAGTAAAAGTAGTCTTAGCGCTTTCAGCCGGTTAGGCCATCATCAGAGACTAATAGAAAGGTCTAGGAAATTAAGTGATTTGTTGACTTCAAGCTCGACTGTGAATTTAATTTTAGGATGGATATTGTTGATGAAAATTAAGAAGTCATCAATCTCAGAGACGTTACAATTCATAATAGCAAAAATGTCATCAACATATCTGTGCCAGTGTAAGATTCGGTTGTTAGGGGAATTAATCAGAATTTTATTGGTTTCTAGGTGATCTAAAAATAAGTCTGCTAACAAAGGACTAAGAGAGGAAACCTTTCCTATCATTAAGGACCTTCTTACAAAAAATAACTTTAACCTTCATTCGATCAATATTATCTTGGATTTACTAAAAGTTTGTCTTGACCAAGATTTTTTTATTTTTAATAAAACTTTCTACAGACAACCTAACGGCCTAGCAATGGGCAATCCTCTTAGTCCTTTGTTAGCAGACTTATTTTTAGATCACCTAGAAACCAATAAAATTCTGATTAATTCCCCTAACAACCGAATCTTACACTGGCACAGATATGTTGATGACATTTTTGCTATTATGAATTGTAACGTCTCTGAGATTGATGACTTCTTAATTTTCATCAACAATATCCATCCTAAAATTAAATTCACAGTCGAGCTTGAAGTCAACAAATCACTTAATTTCCTAGACCTTTCTATTAGTCGTATGGATAATAAGCTCGAATTTGATATCTACAGGAAACCCACTCAAACTGATCATCTAATTAATTTTCACTCTAATCACTCTTATCAACACAAGTTATCAGCCATATACTGTTATGTTCACCGTCTCCTCAATATACCTTTATCTAATCATAATTTTAATAAAGAAATCAACGTTTTAAAACAACTAGCCTTTAATAACAACTACTATCCTTCTATTATTGACATGGTTATTAATAAGGTTAAACTTAAGAAAAGGTCTCTGCTTGCTTTTAATCCTACTAATGATTCTCCTGCTAATTTTAAATACTTCTCACTACCTTATCTCGGGAAAATTTCCAATGATATCGCTGCAGTTTTTAAAGATTGCAACAATATTAAAATATCTTTTAAAAATGTTAATTCAATTAAAAGCCAACTATCACACACTAAGGATGAAATCGAGTTGCTACTCAAAAGTGGTATCTATAGATTAAACTGTAACGATTACAATACTACTTATATAGGGAAAACCGAGAGAAGACTCAATTTAAGAGCCGGTGAACACATTAGATATCCTGATAAGTCCACTTTTGGACATCATATTAAATTCAATAATCACAATTTCACTCCTTCTGAGAATGTCACTGTCCTTCATAATATTTTCAATTGTAACTTCAAATTAAATCTTCTCGAAGATCTTGAGATACACCGAGAGTTTAATAAAACTAATGTCACCTGTGTTAACACGCAAATCCATCTCAATAGCAAAGTTCCTCCTCTCTTTAAGAGTATTGGCAACGGTTGGTCTGAAGTTACCTAGCTAGCTTCTCCTTGAATCTTCTTACAGCAGAGTTGATCTTGTCTTCTCCGGTGATATCTGATTTCGTGGTCAGGACGGTTTTTCCTCCTCTTTTAGTTGGAAAAGTTGGTCTGCCTGCGACTTCGGTTTCCCTGGGGTCGGCAGGCTCAATTCTGTTGTTCTAGTCAGGCACCTTCTTAATTTCAATAATTTTATATCAAAATGTTTTTTACCTTCACTCAATGTATATTTTATAATTCTACTTATTTATTGTAACGTTTGGTTAATTTTTAAAAATAATTTAAAATTTAAAATTCCCTCCATAACTTGTGCTTGCTACTTCAGTGGTTCCAACCCACTTTTATTTTTTTAAATATTAACTTTGATCAATTTTCATGAAATTTATTTGTTTTTCTCAAGTTGGCAATTGTTTTGACAACTTCATTGTCAACTGTCTATTGTCACTCAGTTCTTTTTTTGGCACTGTTAAAGTCAAGATGGTTACCTTTTCGTCTTTATTGCATTCTACTTCTTACGATTACCTGTGCCCCAACTTGCCTCCGCCTCACGGTAGCTATTTTGAAAGGGCAGCTGGCTTCAAGCCGAAGTTCAGTTTTTTCCATCTCTCTTCCTTGGAAAGGTTGAGACAGTTTATTTACACGTGTTGGGATGAGCCCCCACGTTTCTTTTCAATTTTCAACCATCTGTTAGGATTGGTTTTGCTTCGTTTCAAGCCTCAAGTTATGGTTGAGAACCAGGGACCGTATTGTGGCAGCCTTTTGAATCTAATAAATAAAATTTTAAATAATTAATTTTCATGTACCTTCTATATTTACTGACAAGTAAGTTGTAATGTTTTTTTTTTTTTATTATTTTTTGTTCAATGTTTAGGAATATCTCGATTTGACTATTGTTATAGCTCCGTTTTTTTATCTTTGTAGAGTCTCTGATGATGGCCTAACCGGCTGAAAGCGCTAAGACTACTTTTACTGAGTTTTATTAATATTAATAAAACTACCTACACACTTTAAATACGTCACATTCATTTCTTAAAAATACCTTTGTTCTTCAATTCCTGTCCTGTGAAAGTAGCATAAACTGTTTTGCCTCGTTTTATATAAGATATTATTTTTATATAACTTAGGAAGAATCGTATAAACGATTCATTTACAGTTTTACCATCTTATTGAAACAACAAATATGTTTAAGTGTAAGGGGTTAAAGAAAAGGTCCTTTATTTCTCACAAGTCAATTTAATTGGCGACCGGTTTCGAAGCTGTCACTTCATCATCAGGCACACCTAAATGGAATGTCAAGGAGTCAGTTGTAATAAAAAACAATTATAAAAGCATGAACGGATATTAACATATACAAAATAACAGAAAAAACAGAAAAGTAAGTTAAACAATAACCTTGACTCACCTTGACTATTTCCATAAAGGAAGCGCTACATAAAGTTTAACAAAACAGTAACAGTAACAAGGATTTTATTTACATAGTTAAAATATCTACAGATTCAGAATATGAAATAGTATAATCAACACTACCGGGATCTTCTCCTTTCGTGCTGGTCTAGAGTCCGACCGGACTTGTCCACCTATATCTACCCCTATTCTGATAAAAAATGATCAAATATTGCAGCCCTCACTCCTTACCATGCGATATTATTGAGGGATTAGGATTGTTTTGGAATCGGTAATGGGAATTTGTAAAAGGATATGTCGCGTTTGAGTTATGGTTTTTGTCCCCTGAAAAAGCTAAAAAAAAACAGGGTTGTCCTTGTGTGTATAGTTGTTTGTTTAGTCTATTGTTCAGTAATACAACTCACAGGCAGAGTGCTCGATACACCGTCCATCGAGGCAACAATCGCGGATTTCACGCTTCATTTCATTTCAAAATCTTTTTATTCAGTATTTACAATATTTACAATTTTTTTTAACATAGTATAGTAATATGTATTATAGGATTGCTTCTTGCGTCTTCTGCATGCAGCTCTGTCCTATAATGACCTAAAATAGGCCATGGCCGATCTCATAGCCATATTACCATCCCCGTTAAATTATAATTTTGCTGTTAGTCCACCACCTCCTTGCTTGAGAAGCATAATGTGGCGATTTTAGTGAGCTTGTTAGATCGGTAGTGGAAAATGTCTATAGTTTTGTCGGATTTTACTTATGTGAGTATCTTCCCTGAAAAACCAGTTGCAAAAAACAGGGTTGTCTTTGATTTCACGCTTCATTTTTTTCAAAATCTTTTTATTCAATATTTACAATATTTACAATTTATTTTAACAAAGTATCGTAATATATATTATAGGATTGCTTCTTGCATCTTCTGCATGGAGCTCTGTCCTATAATGACCTAAAATAGGCCATAGCCGATCTCATAGCCATATTACCATCCCCGTTAAATTATAATTATGCTGTTAGTCCACCACTTCCTTGCTTGAGAAGCATAATGTGGCGATTTTAGTGAGCTTGTTAGATCGATAGTGGAAAATGTCTATAGTTTTGTCGGATTTTACTTATGTGAGTGTCTTCCCTGAAAAACCAGTTGCATGTCTTAGTTTCCCGTTAGTCTCGCCAAATCGTGAAGTCTACACGGCAATTACACCGTCCTGCATTGTGATCCAGGCAAGCCTCGATTCCAACACAGGCCGATGACGTCACCGTGCAGTCTTCCGTCCGACCGCTATTCGAGACTAGTGGTCGAATTGATTTGGCTTATTTAGTATTTTGTTTGTAATTGTGAGGATTGTCGCACGGTTGTGTCAGGTTTACGTATTGCGTTTGTACATTTGTAGATTTTGGTGCAAACATCCATGAACCCTGTTTGCCCCATCCCCCTCATGCATGCTGTAAATGTCTTCCTTCAACGTAGTGGGAAGACAATTCCGATAGAAGCTTTCGGAGATTCTTAAAATGAATTCTTTGATGGGTTCGATGGATGCTTGTGTATGTAAGTCGCGTATTGTGACATAGCGATCGCACCCCAGCGCTAGCCGAAGACACTTGTTTTGGGTTCTTTGCATTTCTGCAAAATGCGTATTTGCCATTGAGCAGAAGACTGGACTTCCATACGTTAATATAGGTCTGAGCACTTGTTTGTACATTAAAAGTTTGTTATTGACTGTAAGTCCGCTTCTCCTGTTTAATAGGGGATACAATGTCCTAATTGCCCCTAATGTTTTGCATGACCTTTCATGTATGTGCTGCCTGAACGTTAGGCCCCTATCTAGGATAAATCCAAGATATTTCATAGTGTTACCTGTGTTTATTGTTTGGCCTTGCACCCTTAGTTTTGTTTTTATGCCGTCAGACTGCCTTTTCGTTAGTATGAGGCTTTCTGTCTTGTTCGGATTGATTTTAATTTTGTTATCATCGAGATAGGGTACTAACGTTCTGTTTATATGGATGTCCAGCCTTCTTAGCGCAATATCGGCGGAATGTGAGGATTTATAAACACATGTGTCATCGGCGTAAAGGGCCGTCTGTAAACCATTTTGACCCATTGGCATATCATGGGTCATGATGGTGTACAGGTGAGGCGCCAATACTGAGCCCTGTGGTACTCCCGCCTGTGCAGTGTATGGTCCGTTTAAAGTTGTGTTGAATTTAATGTTGAATTTTCTGTCTTTTAAGTAGTCTTGAATTGTTTTTACAATGAAAACGGGGTAGTCATTCTCAAACATTTTGTAGATTAATCCATCGGTCCAGACCGTATCGAAAGCTTTCGCAGCATCCAGCGCTACTAGGACCGTTTGTAATTTTTTATTGTAAGCTTTTTTAGCATCATGGGCTATTCTAATAATTTGCGCTACGGTGCTGTGTCCAGCTCGAAATCCGTACTGTTCCGATGGTATAATCTCTTTGTCAAGTTCGTAAGTCTCAAGTCGTGTTAATATAATGCGATCGACTATCTTAGCTAGTCCACTAAGGAGTGAGATGGGGCGGTAGCTTTCAACTTGTCCCTTAGATTTCCCACTTTTATATATCTGTATGATATTTGCTGTTTTTAGAGCTACTGGATAGTATTGTTTTCTTAGTATTTCGTTAATTATGTAGTGTAATTGCACTATAGTTTTTTTTGATAAGTTTTTAAGTAAAATATTGGTAATGCCATCGGGTCCCGGAGCTCTCCTCTTCGGTGATCTCCTAATCGCGTCCGCTACCTCCTTAGGGGTGGTAAGCATACCGATCGGAATTTCCTGTACCCTCATTTCCCTTATTTCTTTGCACGTATTCTCAATTTTGCTTTGTTTCGCGTTGTTTACCTGTGTATTTTTAAAATTTTCTTGAAAATATTCACCAAATGCTGCCCCTTTCTGGTCATCCGTCAAGCACACTTTGTCTTTGTACCTCAGTGTGGGAATTTCCGAGTGAGGTTTTTTAAACCTTCTCACAAACTTCCACACCGAGTTGTCCCGTACGTTTACCGCTTCCAAGGTTTCTTTCCATTTATCGTTTTTAATTTTTTGAATTTCCCAGTTTATAGTTTTCCCTATATCAAGTAGTCTGTCCTTGTCAGCGGCTTGTCTGTGTGTTTGCCATCGTTTTCGTATGTTATTTTTGTTTTTGATTAAGTCCTGTATGTCTTGTGGTAATTCGTCTCTGTATTGTTTGTAGTTTTTCAGTATGGTTGTTCTGTTCCTGGCTGTTATGATGGCGTTCGTTAGTGTTTGTAATTCTTCCTCTATACTTTCATTGTTAGTGAGGTTTTTTTTTATTGTTATGTGCTCGTCAAGTATCGTCCTAAAGTTTTTCCAGTTAGTCGTTGTATAGTCATAAAATTGACCCTGTATTCTTGGTATCACTCTTGTGTTCGAGATCTCCAGGTATACAGGGTCATGGTCAGATGTAAGTGTGGTTATTGTCCTGACATTGTCTACGTTTGGTATGTCTTTTGTAACTGCGATGTCAAGTGTACTTGGCGTACCACCATTAAAGGGGAAGTAAGTTGGTTCCTCCGAGTAATGGATAATTAGATCATTATTTTCTGCATATTTTTCCAAGTTTCTACCACTTGTGTTTGACCTTAAACAATTAGAATCCCAGCTGGGATGTTTGCAATTGAGATCCCCGAAAAGCATTACTCTTTTTCCCGATGACATTATCGTATATATTTCATTTTGCGTAAGTATATTATCTGGTGAGTTATAGGCACCTACAAAAGTTAAATTCCCTACTTTGATTACTATGTGCTCTGCCTTTATATTATGATTAGGTAATTGTACATACTCATATTTGTTTTTGATTGCGAAAGCTACCTCCCCCCATGATTGATTTGGTCTGTCCTGTCTAATGACATCATACTCTTGTAATTTGAATTTGTCTGTTGGTTTGTAGTGTGTCTCAGTGATGAGCATGATGTCAAATTGATGTTTGAGAACGAAATTGCGAACAATTTGAGTCTTGTTACGCATCCCATTCGCATTGTAAAAACATATTTTGAGTTTGTCTTTGTTATTTCCAAGTTCCTTAGTTTCTGAGATTGAAGTTAGTGTCTATGTTGAAAAAAAAATTGTTATATGTATCAAAAAGTTCTCTACCGTTCTTACACTGTCTTACAAGGGAGGTAAGTTCCCTTACCGCTCTAACAAGTTCACCTATGTTGATTAAACTATTCAGTTCTGCATACGCTTTATTTAAGGCTGTGAGATCGTCCATGGCCACGTTATTTTGTCCTTTTGCGGTATTGTTGTTTGGTTTGGGTACATTTACCCTCTGCGTTGACCTCTGTTCTTTGTTCGGCAGTGCTGGAAAATCTTCACGTTTTGTACTTTGCCTTCTGCCTTCCCATTGGTTATATGCTGGTAAAGGGGCGGGTACAAATTTCTTCGGCTGTGGCCTATGGCTACGCTTCTCTTCAAGTCTGTCTAGACGGTCGATGTAGCTACTACACTTAGTGTAATTTGCAGGGTGATCACCTCCACAATTCACACAGATTGCAGGCGTTTCTCTGGTTTTAGTGCATATCCGTGTATGGTGATCACCCGCACACTTGACACATTTGGAGGGTTTCCCGCAATTTGCCGTCGCATGCCCCCATTGTTGGCAATTGTGACACTGGATTATTTGCTTCACCGATTTTCTCAGCTCCCATATAACTCTGGTGTATAACACCCTTCGAGCGTTTTTATTTAAATAATCCAGTGTCAACGATGCATCGGTGACAACCAGGAACAATGGTCGATTTTTCGTGTTCATTTTGTAAATAGATTTGGCTTTAATATCATATTCCTCTATTAGGTCTTCTTCTATGTCGGCAGTCTTAGTGCCCTCGGCTAGCCCACGTAATACAAACGCATGTGACTTTTCTTCATTGCTGGTGTATGTATGGTATGGCACATTATCTGCTTTGATGTTATTCAGCATTTTATGATAGTCTTCTTTTTCTTCAACGAACAGTATTGTGGATGCATTCGTATGTTTTATACTGAATTTTCCTTTTATGGTTTCTTTAATATCCTTGATTAAACCCGCTTGATTAGCCGTTTTTCCGTCTATTACAATCGGTGGCATGTTGTTTTTGGTTTTAGGAGTATTGCTTGTGTTCTCACTTTTTTTGTTTACATTTCTGTTTTTATTTTGTGTGTTAGTCGTTTGTGCAGCGGCTTTCTCACTGTTACTGTTGTCTGTGGGGATGTTTTTTTCACTGGTTTTTGTGTCCCTTTTTTCTGTTTTTCGCTTTCTCTTGACTATTCTGCCAATATCGTCATCAAACTCCGAGTCCGAGTCCGAGTCCTCGGTTAGTACATGATACCTATTTTTTGTTTGTGTCATGGTCTTTTTAGATTTTTCCCTGATTAATTGTTCAAAATTAGCGCTGAACTTTCTGGGAATTGTGAAGGGGGTTGTATCTTGTACATCTTGATTTGTTTCCATCTTATTTTCGCTCGTTCTTCGTAAAGGCCTAACAAACGTACTGTTAGGGGAGGTTGGAAGAAATTCATGTGTGCTCGATGTTCTTTTATCGTCTTTGGAAGTGATATCACTTGATTTGTAGCCCAGTATTGAGTCCTGCACTACTTTTGGGATGTCTGTTGTTTTGACGTGAATTTGTATGTCATTATTTGATGGGAGCTGCGTATATATCTCTTTACTTGGTCCTGGGATAGGGGTTTGGGTCTTTGGTTGCCCTATGTTGTATGGATGAGAATCAAATTTGAAGCTACTCAATTCACCTCTTTTTTGAGCTTTCTCCATACTTTTTGTATCTATTTTTTTTATTTTTGGTATAGCCCCTGTATTGTTGTTTCTGTATTGTGGAGATGACAAATCGGTCCCAAAACCAAAATTTAGGGCTCTGGTTTGTGTGTTTGCCGGTAAGCTGATCCTTTTGATTACCATTTTTGTAGGGTGATTCTGTTCCGTCATGTATTCAGATTGGAAGGGTTGTCTATTTGGCGTTTGGCTTGTTGCATTGTCCTGATTGGAATTTACTGCGGACGACTCGTTGTTAACATCCCCTTCCTGGGGTTTATCATTGTGTTGTGTTGGAGGTGTCTGAGCATTATCCACCGCATCCATGTACTCTTCCGATTTATCATCGCTGGCAGTACGGTTTAAGTTTGGATGTCTATTTTCGTTATTATCAAGGCTCTCAATACTGCTTTGTATGTTTTCCTTGATTTTTTGGAGATTTTCTAGACTGTTTTGAGAGTTCTCCATGCTTTCCTGTGACTTCTCCTCACTTTTTTGGGCAGAGCTGTTATTATCCTGGGTGGTTTTAGATTCCTGGACTATTACGTTCGAATGTGTAATTATTCCAGGATCAGTATTTAGTTCTGGGGGTTTGTCATTTTCATTTTTGCTTTCGCCTTCTGTCATGGCATTTTTGATGGTTACATCCATGCTCTCATCTGAGCTAGGGGAGCCTTGTAAGTCACCATACACTTCTTCTAGAAGTGTTTGAGGGTCGTGTGAAGGTCGTGTCGGCGAAAATTTTGCCAGGGGTTCCCCTGTTTTGGGCAGATGACCCCTGGGTTAGTTTGAGTAGTTGTTAGAGCCCAAATAGTATTTTTACTCACGGTTACTGGAGATTTAAGTTTGGTCTTGGCTTTTAGTCTTTCCGGCGTTTGAACTTTAGCTATGTTTCTTAGTTCTTCAGTCTGTTTCCATCGATTTCTTTGTCTTTTCGAATATACTGTGGGATATTCTTTAATTTGTGGTTTGTTTGCCCCTGTGTCTGTATATGTCCAGTTTCGCGTGTAAACAGCCGTGTTTTCTACGTACGCCGTCCCCGCGATAGATGCTAAAGATGTCATCTTTCACATTATCGGGGAGACATCGCAGGTAGAAATTTTCGGCTGTTTTTAGTACATAGTCCTTGATTCGTGGAGTTTCTGTTTGTACGTGCATGTCTTCAATTCTTGCATAGCGGTCGTAGCCCAGTGCTAGCCGAAGACATCTGTTCTGTGCAATTTGCAGTTTGTTATAGTGACAATTGGCCATCGAGCAGTAGACCGGACATCCATATGTTAATATCGGTCTTAAGATGGATTTGAAAATTAAAAGTTTATTATCCAGGGTGACTTTGCTCCTCCTGTTTAATAGAGGATAAAGAGTTTTTATCGCTATATGACTTTTAGTCTTTGATGTGCCGATCGAATGTCAGTCTCCTATCTAATTGAAAACCGAGATACTTCATGCTATTCTAATGGTGCGTTTGATTTGATCATCGGAGATCTCCGAGCGCTGCAAACGTGTTTGAATTGACACTTCGAGATATCCCTAAAGTGTTTGTTTTGCTTTGGAGCGAGAACATAGAGCGAGCTCGATGTTCTCAGAGCAGAAGGATCGAGAAGAGGGAGAAATTTGTCTTTGTCTCTACCTATCTCTTTTTAATTAACTTACAAACAAATTTGAATATCAAAATTAAAGACCAGGCAAGAAGTCAACAAATTACTTAGCCGCTTTTGTCTTATAGCTAAAATCATTCGTCATGAAAAACACAAAATGTGTGTTTGAAAAATACATTTTTTTCTGTCCAGATCTAATCACCAGTAATCACAGTCATGGAGTATGAGAGCGAAGCGGGCATTTGTGGTAAATGCTGCACATCAGGGCCATTACCCCTTATTATTAAAAGTTTTTCCATTTTCTTTACTTTTTGCTCACTATTTTAACATACAAACCAGAAACAAGAATCACAGAAAAGCGAGGTTATGTTTTTTACTCTGTTTTATTTGATTTGATTCAATGCTCTATTGTGACGTCATCACTTCTCGGTCTCCTCGACGCTCGCTCGCTCGCGTTTCAAATCAAACGCCCCTCTAGTGTCTACCTGTTGTCCCTGAATATTGAGCGGTATATGAACTCCCCTTGACCTTCGCTTAGTGATGAGCATGCTCTCGGATTTTTGGGGGTTGATTTTAATTTTGTTTTTAATTAAATAGGGGACTAACTTCCTGTTTATATGGATGTCCAGTGTCCTGAGGGCACTTTCTGCTGAATGGTTGCTTTTGTACAGACAAATATCGTCGGCGTACAGTGCCGTTTGTACCCCATTATTACCCATTGGCATGTCATGGGTCATAATGGTGTACAAATGCGGCGAAAGTACTGAGCCCTGGGGCACTCCCGCCTGCGCGATGTATAGTCCTGTCGTTGTGTTGTTGATCTTTACATTGAATTGTCTGTCTGTTATGTAAGAGTGAATTGTCTTTACAATATGTACGGGAAAATCATTCACAAGCATTTTGTGGATTAGCCCGCAGGTCCAGACAGAATCGAAGGCCTTTTCGCAGTCAAGTGCGACAAGTACCGTTTGTTTATTGGCGTTAGTGGCCTCTTTGGCATAATGAGCTATTCTTAGTATTTGTGCAACGGTACTATGTCCCCTTCGGAACCCGTAATGTTCCTGCGGGATAAGTCTTAGTCGTTGTTCGATGTTTTTTAGTCTGTGTAAAATAATTGAATCAGTAATTTTTGATATTGTGTTTAGCAACGAGATGGGTCGATAGCTTTCTATATTTTTGGGGTTTTTACCTGTTTTTAATATTGGTATAATATTTGCAATCTTCAGGCAACTCGGATAGTGTTGTAACCTGAAGATTGCATTTATTATGTAGTTGAGTTGTACAACCCCCTTTTTTGGAAGAGTTTTAAGTAATATATTACTAATGTCATCCGGTCCCGGAGCTTTTCTATTTTTGAGTCGCTTGAGTGCATTCCTTACCTCTTTAGGAGAGGTCATGAAAGAGTGGGGGACGTGAACTGGGTCTGATGCACCTACATCGTTGACGAGTTCCTCGATTTGATTTTGTCTATTATTATTTACGTACTGATTTGTGAAATTACGCTGGAAATATTCGCCGAAGGCTCGTCCCTTATCATTATCTTTTGTCAGAGTATTTTGTCCTTGGTTCATTGTGGGAAGTTGTGAGCTGGGTTTTTTGTACCTTCTTACAACCCCCCACAATGAATTGTCTCCGGGTTTAACAAAACGAGTTAAAAAAGTCATATGTAATACAATAGTATTTTTTAAAAAATATTTTAGGTTAGGTTAAACCGCGAGATGTCTGTTTGAATAAATTAATTAAAACACATGTAAGACAATTATTAACTAAACAACACAAAATAGTTTTTACAAGCACAAACAGTTTAAAATTTTTTAAGGACATAACGTCAATTAATGAAAGTAAAAAGTAAAAAAGTAAAAAGTAAAAATTATCAGACTCTCAAGACATCTATCTAGATTTTTAACGAATCAATGTAGTAAACTGTAAATTTTAAATTTAGCGGATAAATAGTGTACTAACAAAGATATTATTTACTGAAAGTGAGTATAGGTGGCGGTGACAAAATTTATTGAAAGTAAAAATATTAAACTGGGAAATGAGAAAGCAAAAAACACTAACAAGCTTTTAAAAATCAAAAACAACGATTTAATATTAACCAAAGCTGACAAAGGTAATTGTCTCATTGTAATGAACAGATTTGATTATCTTTCTAAAGTTTACAACTTCTTAAATACTAACGATTTTACAACTATCAATAACCCACTAAATAAATTTAACACTAAATTTAAGAACGTTCTTAAGAATAGTAAGTGTTTGATAACTCCTACTCTTTTCAATAAATTCAAACCAGATCATAAACTTATTCCTCGATTATACGGTCTCTTAAAAATACATAAGTCTGATGTTTATGATGAAATGCCAATAAGTCCTGTGGTGTCCTTCGTCAATTCCCCAACATATTACACCTCAAAATGGCTTAATGAT
This sequence comes from Psylliodes chrysocephalus, assembly GCA_927349885.1. Classification (NCBI taxonomy): domain Eukaryota; kingdom Metazoa; phylum Arthropoda; class Insecta; order Coleoptera; family Chrysomelidae; genus Psylliodes; species Psylliodes chrysocephalus. The sequence continues at coordinate 20,778,586 of OV651817.1, forward strand.
ATTCTTAAAGAACACTACAAGGATCATTTTGTTCATACAGTAAAGAACAGTGTGCAATTGATAGAAAAAATCAAAGATGTTCATGTCACTGACACAGATTACTTAGTTTCGTTAGATGTATCAAATCTTTTTACTAATGTACCTATCCCAGAGGTTTTAGAATACATCAAATCTTACTTGTCTTTATCTACCTTACCAGATGTAGAACTGTTGGAACTTATGAACTTATTAACAATTAGTCTTGAACAAAACTTCTTCCTCTTTAATAATGAAATTTTTACACAGACAACAGGATTAGCTATGGGTTCGCCCTTATCTCCTATACTTGCAGACATCTTTATGCATAATTTTGAGAATAACAATATATTAAACAACAATCCTTTTTGCTCAGCTATTAAGTTCTATCATAGATATGTTGATGACATACTGATACTATGGACTGGTGATCTGGATAAGTTAAATAACTTCCTAAATTATATAAACACCATACATAGTAACATCAAATTTACATTAGAGATAGAAAACAACAAATCTATCAACTTCCTTGATTTAACTATATCCCATTGTACAGATCTTAAGTTGGAATTTAACATATTTAGAAAACCTACTCACACAGGGGTTGTCTCGTGCGACTTTGAGGTTAATGCGCAGCTGAGTTCAATTGGACACTCTCTGGTATAAACGGCTTTAATTTTTTTATTTGAATTTGTGGTCCAGATTCTCTCCTTCTTTTGGATGCAAATACCAAAACAGGGGCTAGAAGACCATCTATAACAGCTCTTATAAAATCCTTTACTGTTAATTTATCGGGAAAGTTCATCAGTTTATATAGGCAATATTCATTTACAATACAAGCGTCTAAAAAGTAAAAAAAAATATTCGAAGTTAGCACTTGTTGCTCTGACGATCAATTTTGTAGCTACCTAAAAGTTGGTCAAACTTATCCTTATTATTCATGTTCGAATTATAATCAGTTAGTGCTTTCGTGCATAGTATTTGCATTATGGTTCCATTTTTTCTTTTCGGTTAACTTCTGTTGTGATAATTCGATAAAATGTGTACAGACCTTTTATCTTTTCATTTTAGTGCTAACCGTTTTGTATTACTTGTACACCAATCAATATCGTCCATTTGAAGATGCTTATCCGGTTTGAACTTGGGTAAATACTTTCGCGACAAATTTACTGTTCCAACTGCATATACAGTGTGTCCGTAAAGTATGGAACAAATTCATTTTTAGCTAAACAGACCTTTTTAAGAAATAATCCTGAAACATGTCGATTTTTGATTTTAATTTACCGTATTTTAAAATAATAATCTAATATACAGGATGAATTACTTTCGAGTAATGACGTCACCGTAATTTTTTTTAAATGGAACACCCCCATTTTGTCTCAATTTTCGGATTACTCTAGCTGAGCTGATTGCAAAAATGTATCACATGTTGATTCCAATTGGTACAGGGTGGGTAAAAATACAATAGTTTTGTGTGTGCTCATAAAGTAACGCGTAACATTCTTTATTAGTTAAATTAACAATATCAAAAATACTTATTGTCTAGCGGACATGACTTTATAAATGTTCGAACTGCAGCCCTTGCTGTATTTGACAGTAACCGAAACGGTGTACAAATTCTTGTTGAACCTTGTTTATTGTGCCTTGAGAAATATTGTTTATTGTTGTCCGAATTCTCTCTTTTAATTCTTGAATATTTGCTGGTTTCGTTTGATACACAACATTCTTCAGATGGCCCAACATAAAATAATCCAAAGTATTGAAATCTGGTGACCTCGCTGGTCATTCGATAGGTCCACGTCTACCAATCCACCTGTTCGGAAAAATTTCATCTAGGTACCTTCTAAATTCTACAGCATAATGTGGAGGTGCACCATCCTGTTGAAACCATAAATTTTCAACACAACCTCCGGGATTACGTCTGCTGGGAAACAAATTACGCAAAGTAGGTACGAGATACCCCCTTAAAAACTCAAAGTACGTTGCCCCCGTTTAAATTCGATAAAGTAGGGTCCGATGATTCGATTTCTTACAATTCCAGCACATACATTTACCTTTTGCGGGTATTGTGTATGATGCTCACGCATCCAGTGGGGTGTTTCTTTTGCCCAGTATCTACAATTCTGACGGTTAACCTCGCCATTTAACGTGAAAGAGGCCTCATCAGAAAAAATAATGTTTTGTATCAAGAGAGGGTCTCGATGACATTTATCCATCATTTTTTTGCAAAATTGGATTCTTCTATCGGGATCATCTTCGTTTAATTCCTGCACAAGTTTGATTTTATAAGGATGCCATTTTTCAAGCTTTAATAGTTTGTGTACCGTTGTTTTGCTAACACCGATATCGCGACTAACTTTACGCACAGAAGTGTGCGCGTCTTCTTCAAAACTAAGTAAAACATCTAATGCTGTATCAGCATTTGCAGAGGGACGACCTGATTTGCGTGCATTTTCAACCGTATCAGTTTCTCGAAATTTCTTTTCAATATTACTGTTGAACGCGTTATAGGTCTTTCTGGATATTTATTATTAAACAAATTGCATCTGAGTTCGCGATCTGTCTCCATACCCAATGATCATAAGTATTTCAATTTTTTGTTTTACACTTAACTCCATTTCTAATTCAAATTAAATCTAAGCAATAATTAAAACATTCACGAATACCAAAAATATTGTAGTATTGACAAGGGGGGTAGCCATGTGTGAGCTGAGGTAATTTTAAGGTGAAGGGGGGAGAAAAAGTCCTTTATATCTCACAAGGAAAGTCAATGTTTAATTATTCAACAAAACATTGAGTGCAATGTTTTGTTGAATAATTAAACATTGACTTTCCTTGTGAGATATAAAGGACTTTTTCTCCCCCCTTCACCTTAAAATATTGTAGTACTAAACTGTCACTGAACATCAATAAATTATTAAACAAATAATGATATTTCACAAAAAACTAGACTACTATGTTTTTTCAAAATTGATAAGAAATAATTTCTTTCATATTCTGTCTGCTAGACCACAAGTCCACCCTGTACCAATTGGAATCAACATGTGATACATTTTTGGAATCAGCTCAGCTAGAGTAATCCGAAAATTAAGACAAAATGGAAGTGTTCTATTTAAAAAAAATGACGGTGACGTCATTACTCGAAAGTAATTCACCCTGTATATTAGATTATTATTTTAAAATACGGTAAATTAAAATCAAAAATCGACGTGTTTCAGGATTATTTCTTAAAATGGTCTGTTTAGCTAAAAATGAATGTGTTCCATACTTTACGGACACACTGTATATCCCACGTTGCTTCAAACTTTGCATCGAATCAATGCTATTAAAAAAATTGTCAAAATACAGTTTATGGTTTTTTCCTTCAAGACCCTCAGTCAACTTGCTAACAACTCTGGTTCCCAAGCTCTTTTCTTTAGATTTTCTAGTATATAAGTCAAATTTCAAACAATATCCCGACTTATCGCACAACATCCATACTTTATAACCTCTTTTTATGGATTTTTTGGCATTATATTGTTTTATTATACTTCTGCCCTTAAATTTTATCATTGATTCATCTAAAGCCAAAACTTCACTTGATAAAAGAGTATTTTTGAAAGCTTTCTCTAAATGATCTAACAAAGGCCGTACTTTGTAAACTTGTCTGAAACACGGTTAGGCATAGCAGAGTTGTCGTTGATATGCAGATGTCCTAAAAGCCAACCAAATCTTTTTTGTGCCATAAGGGAACTAATATAGCTGTCATGAAGGTCTGATGCACTAGACCAATAATCCTTGTAACTTGGCAGACACTTATTATTGTTATTTCAATAAAACAATAACCATTTACGTTGTATACATACCTATATACCATTTTTTATAATATTGACACCAATGTAAATCTCATAGTTTTTACAATTTTTTATTAAAACCTATTATGTATTTTCAGCCTTGAAAAAGATGAAAAATAAACGTCGAAACGTCAGCAAATTAAGAAGTTAATGTTTCCTTTTGGCACGTCCTCTTCCCACTAACCTCACACTCACAAATACATTTAAAGGACGAAAACTTTTACTAAATGGTGGAGTTAACATTTTAACTTAAACGCAAATTTAAAGGCAAATAAGGTTAGCGTTACTTAACATTATTTACCTTAAGCAGAGCGGTGGACTTAACGTAGTTTAAAATAAGCTATTATCGTTATTATTTTAAAGGATACGCCAAAATGAAAAATACCAAACGATGCGCCGCAAAATTTTAAGTCACTTAACATATTCGCTTTGGACTTGACATAGTCTGGCTCTGAACAGAATTACTCCAATATTTATAATTTTCACTGGTTTATTTAAGAGTAGTTAGACATTTTTTACATGGCAAATTTTGGGTTCGTTAAAACTTTGAACGAGAATCATTGTTGAAAATCTTCCCTTGTACTTATATTGTACATCAATAATGAATAAAATGTAGAAAGTTATTGTACATTACAATGCAACATAAAGTAGATGTTACGACTTTAATAATAAAAATTAAGTATTTATATGACAATAAATATTAAAACGTGACCAACTGCTTTGTAGTTATTTTATATGAATATATGCAGTGTTACTAAAAAGTCTGAATTATCATACGCATTTGACATGATATTGCGATCACTATATTTTTATATGCATTTTTGAATTTAAAGTTAAACTGCATCAGTACTAACCTTAATAACCTGATTCACAAAACATACTTAAATATTTATGGACCTGTACAGTTTTAAAGAGAAAAACATCAACTAAGGCAAGTCTGTGATTGGTAAAATGCAAATAAATGTGTTTATGCACGACTGGGCGATAAAGTCCAGATTATAAATACGTTTATCGGGCGTAAAGTGCCCATTTATCGCCCGCGTACTACTTTACCGCCCGAGAAATACTTTAAAGTAAATTTATTTTATAATAACCTGTAAAGAGAAATTAATAATTATTTAATAATAAAGATCGTACATAAAATTTTATACAGGGTTGCCCATTAATGCGTAATTGTTCAATATTTCAATTATTGTTATAGACATGCAAACAAGTTTCAAAAAAAAGTTATATAGATTTAAAATACACATGTTTTAAAATTTTTTTGAATAATCAGGGTGTTGCGTTTTTGCCTTGCAAATAAAAATATGTTTTTAAATAGAACACCGTGTATTTTATTTTATTTTTAGAATAATTATAATATAATAATAATAATACTCTCCCTAATTCACCCCCTTACGAGTGAATTTCAACCCCTGAAGTCGACTGAACGATTTGTGTAGGGGAAGGGACGGCTATTATTATTATTATTTGCCGTGGCGCTCCGGGGCGACTTAAAGATGATTGATGGTGCCATTTGACTTACAGGTGAGGAAAACCCGGAAAACCTCACCCACCATCATAATGAATGATTTGGTAATACCGTATTTAACTCTAGAAAGTTTTTAAATAATATCGCACGTTCCGAAGAAAAGAATAATAAATCAAAAAAACTAAATTTTACAGAAGAACGCAAAAACAATTGTCAAATTTTAAAATGCTAATAGAAAAACCTTATGGAGGTTTATGTATTTTCAAATTGTATCAATTAAAGGGTAAATAAATGATAATTAAGAATCTTCTCAAGTCATTTTTTAAAATAATGGTATTTTGAAATGAGTATATTTTTTGAAAATTTTGAGTTGTTACAGTTTTCTTCGAAAAATATTTATAATTTATAGCCAAAAAAAGACACATTTTTTAAAATTATTTTTTTTATTTTAGAACAGCTTTGAACAAAACAACGAAGAACATAAACTGAAATGTTTTTATTTTTTCGATTTTTTAACATATTGAATCGTAAAACATCTGGTAATAATTTGGAATATACCCTTTTTTTAACAAAAACTGAAAATCTCTTTTATTTTCATTTAACTGTCGTTTAGAACTGTAAACCTTTTTTAAAGTCGGCAACTGTGAATGGCTAGTTGTGAGCTGTTGATTGCTTTTAGCATTGGCACGTGGCCGTTTAAGAATATCCACTGCTTTGAAGTCTAGTTGAGTAAAAGAAGTTTTATAAAAAAACTTGAATGATTTCTCCTCGATTTTGACAACTTTAAAATCGTTAATTGGTATCTGCTTTTCATCTGAATTTATATTGAAATTTGGTCCCAGGTCAGTCATCAACTGTTTAATGTTCACAAAATCCTCATGAGTCGACTCTTTTAGGGTCAATGCGCCGGTTTTCGACCATTTAGTACAATGTCTGATTTCAAAAATGAGTGAGTTGCTTAAAAATGGGTTGTTTACTTCGATTTTTTTTTTCAAATAAATCTTTATGAAAAAATATTTCTGTTTTATTTTCGTTAATTGGAAATTTTATATTAAAAAAACAATTAAAAAGGTCATCTTTTACCCTTTTTCGACTACCGACTACTTCATGTCGACCAAATTTTGTTTGTGCTTAGTCGAACAAAGGTCCAATTTTCGACCGGTCACTGTTTGTACAGTCGGGAAAGGGAAAGGGATAGTTAAAAAAAAAACAAAAATATTGCTTTTTTAAGAACATATGAAACAAATGTAATCTTGGGCTGAAGCCTCTTCATAACTTAAACCATAGAATTCGGTGAACTTCATATGGTACCACCTGGGACAATCATCGCACCCTATGTTTTTTTCATCATCACTGATGAGTTCTTCTTTGCAGGCGGAGCATTTTAATTTTTCATTGCTTATTGGTGGATGTAGATCCTGGTTTTCTTGGCTCTTTTTTCCTTTTGTTCTTTTTGTTTTTAAATTTTGGTCTTTTTTCTTTAGCTTCTCCGTCTCTCTATCGTTTTTTACTTTCAGCCTTTTCTCTCTCTTTATTTTGGCTTCTTCTAGTTTTCTTTTCTTTTCATTTTCTTTTTTTGTGTAATATGTCCTCCATTCTTCGGATGAAATCGCACTGGGTAATTTTTCTTTTTGTTTACTATTGTTTGATTTTTTAATGGGTTCTGGGTAATGGAGATGCCGTTCAAATAAATTTTTAGTGTTCTTCCTTTTGGTCGTCAACAGTCAAGATTCTTCGTTGGGGGCTTTTTACAGTTACCAATGGGGGCATATTTTCTTTATTTTGCTCTTTAGTTGCTATTGGTTCGGAATCTAATTTAGTGGAACAAGGTTGTTCATGTTTTTGTCTAATATTGTTATCTGTTGTTAATTTTTCAACTTGAATGATCTCTTGATTTGCTCTTGTTTCGGAATCTAATTCAGTGGAACAAAGTTGTTCATCGTCTTTTCGTCCAATATTATTATCTGTTAAGTTTTCGATTTGAATGGTCTCTGGATTTGCTCTTGGTTCGGAATCTATTTCAGTGGAACAAAGTTGTTCATCTTGTTTTTGTCCAATATTGTTATCTGTTGTTAATTTTTCAACTTGAATGATCTCTTGATTTGCTCTTGTTTCGGAATCTAATTCAGTGGAACAAAGTTGTTCATCGTCTTTTCGTCCAATATTATTATCTGTTAAGTTTTCGATTTGAATGGTCTCTGGATTTGCTCTTGGTTCGGAATCTATTTCAGTGGAACAAAGTTGTTCATCGTGTTTTTGTCCAATATTGTTATATGTTGTTAACTTTTCGACTTGAATGATCTCTTGATTTGCTCTTAATTCGGAGTCTAATTCAGTGGAATAAAATTGTTCATCGTGTTTTTGTCCAATATTGTCATCTGTTGTTAATTTTTGGACTTGAATGGTATCTGGATTTGCTCCTGGTTCGAAATCTAATTCAGTGGAACAAAGTTGTTCATCGTCTTTTCGTCCAATATTATTATTTGTTAAGTTTTCGATTTGAATGGTCTCTTGATTTGCTCTTGGTTCGGAATCTTCAATAAGTTTTTTAAATTGGTCATCGTTGAAACACATTTGCTGTTCAACAACAATATTTTCAAATGGAATGATAACAGCATCATCTAGTGCAATTATGCACTTCTAATAGTTTGCATTCATTTTCTAGCAATTTTATTTCATGAAGAATGATATTGGCATCAATTCCTTTGACAGACAGTTTATTTTTTAAACTAAGAATAACTTTTTAGGCTGAGTGACATTCTGTAGTTGATATGCTAATAATTTCTTCGTCGTCTTTATTTTTACTCTGACCTTCCATTGTATTTTGGACGCATTTTGAGTAATCCACGTTATCTACGTTTAACGGATAAAGTCCACATTTTGTTAAAACCGTTGACAATGGCTGAAGTCATTTCATATTCTTCCAAAGTTGACTGGAACACTTTACAAAAATTGAGTTTATTTACAGTGCTGTTTACGTTTTCTGGAAGCCTTTGCCAATTTCTAACTGTTTTTTTCCACTCTGCCTTAAGCGGTTTGAATACATTGACATCTGCTGGTTGCATGATATGAGTTGAATTGGGTGGTAAAGCATAGACAATAATTCCATTTCTTTGGCAATATTCACTTAATGGCATAGTCATATGCGACCTGTGACCATCTAAAAATAAAATTATTGGTTTTTGAATTTTCTTTTCCTCCAACCATTTGTTAAAATCGTTGACTATGTATTCAAAGAACACGTCACCCTTCATCCATCCACTATCTGATTTACCCAAAACCCAGTCAGCAGGCATATTTTCCACCAAAGCTCGAGGTGGCCGGACATACGGGAATACCACTAACGGAGGAGCTACCCTGCCATCAGCAGAAAATGTTATTAAAACAGTTATATTATCTTTTTCTTGTCCTAATTTGTTATTATATAGGTTTCTCCAGCCTTTCGGTGCTAACACTTTTCCAGATTTTGGACATACCGAAAAGCCGGATTCGTCCCCATTGAAAATCCTTGTAGGGTCTGACATTATATGTGTTAATTGGTTGACATGTATATATTCATCCAATTCTCGAAACCATGTTTTAATATATTCCTTTGTGATAACTGCACGAGCTTTATTAATGCGTTCAGCTTCTCGTAGAGTTATTTCGGGAAGGCGTTTTAAAAAATTCTGGTACCACTTCTCCCCATGTTACTTTTTCCTAGATCTTTCGCTATTTGTTCTACCGTGTCGAAAAGATCTGATTTTTTAAGGGGAAATCCACATTTTGCAATGTTTAAGATCCACTCTTTGAGTTTAATTTCAACGACATTAGTGAGTAAAGGTTCTGGTCCAGTTTTCCGTTTAATTCCCATTGATCGTCCCTTTAATCGATCAATAATTGTTGTTTTGGGGATATTAAAATTCTGACTGGCTTTATTTATGCTGATAGTACCCTGCTGAATCTCATTTATAGCTGTTTGTAGGGCCTCTTCAGAATACTGAAAGAAACGTCTTTTTTGTTTGCATTTCATTGATTTTTTTCTCACATTATCGTTAATGCCTGATGGACCTGCTTTTCTGGTAGAAGGCATCTCTGCAAAGAAAAAACCTCTATTTTGAACCATTAAGAATTAAGTGGTCGAAACAATAATTCTTTTTCGACCACCTACTTATATTCTAAAAAGAAGTGGTCGAAAAAGAGACTATTTCTCGAACCCGTATTTAAAATCCTTAAAAAAGAAATATGGTCGAAAACTGGAGTTTATATTGGAACTATATTTCTTCGTAAAGTGGCAAAGTGAAACCAACCTATACAAACACTGTCATATAGAAAAAGACAGTTAAATGTGACTGCTAATTAGCCGGTTTTCGACCAGTTGGTCGAAAAAGGGAAATTATGATTTTTTGCATCTCATTACTCGACCACCTGATTTTAACTGAAAAATTGATATAAAACATAATAAAAACACAGTTTTTCTATATAAATCAGTAAATATTTTAAACTGAAGATGAAATGTAAGCCATATTAATAATAGGTATATTACTACTTACCCGCTATTTTCCAAGGCACTATTCACTACCAAATTTGTATAAAACAATAACATGTAACACTAGTCAGGTGACAGCAACCTTTTCATGTTTGTTCTAGAATGATAATGGGGTGCTAAAGAGCTTGTGAATTCCCAAATAGTCGAAAACGAGTTTAGAGTGGGACAAATGATTATGTGTATCTTTTTCTTATTTTGAGCGAATTTGTATTAAAGTGGTCGAAAACTAGCTGTGGTCGGGTAACCGGCGCATTGACTCTACTCAGTATGGCTCTCCTTTTTTCTTTGCATTTCTTATTATTTGAATAAACTGACCCGGCACATAAATTGGGCTCGATTTGAGGGATCGTGAAACCTAAAAAATAATAATTTATTGGGAAACCTTAACGGAATGTGTGGAGTCCCCCTCATTTTGGGCGTGCCCAACAATAAGAAACTTATGCGTAATTTCTTTAATTTTCAATTTTTGAACTGCATAAATGAGTGCTGCTATCAAAAATCTGAAACAATGAAAGAAAACTGTTCATTTAAATTTTGATCTTAGGTAGGTACCTATTTTTTTGATGGACTGCACAATTGTCACTATAAAGGATCATTTTAAAAAATTCAGGGTTGAAGATACATCAAAATACATGAGGCCACTTTGGTCGTTCCTTTTCCCCTTTCGCCCTCGTGTCATACGAAGCACCATGTCTCATCCTTTGCTAATCCAGTAATGGTTAAATTCATTGTATTTAGTTTTGACCTGTAGCACACTAGGCTTGAGTTTGTGACGTTTTGGCGAAAAAAGCTGAAGGGTATGGAGTTTGTTAACTGTCATGAGGTAGTAGAGATAATCTAGAACTTACTTTAATTAAAATTTAATCGCTCTAGAAAACATTTAATTTTTAAATTAATATTTCCTAGAACTACTAATTGTCCCACTGTGCAATGGACGCGTCTCGTCGGATCGAATGCTTTTTCTTCTTGATCTATGTCCGCTTTTAAGCAGACTTTTTCCCGGGAAAGCGTTCGACCCAAAATTTCATCTAATTTTCCTGGGAAATGTGTTTGAGTTAGTGGGAAAATTTGCGAGGAACTTCGAGTAGTGTAGTATACTGGAATTTTTAGGTATTTCGGAAAAACGTCAGGAAAGTCGGAAAATTCGGTAAACAAAAAAAATATTTTTTTATTTTCTACAAAGAAAGGAAATTTTCAGAAACGTATAAATCCGCCGGAAAATTGTTGAAACCCCCTTTACAGTAGAAAAATTTCAAATTTTTCTATACCATTCGGTGGGGATATTTTAAAAACACATTTAACTTGAATTTTTTTATGAATTTTTGAAAAACGCGAACATTTTACAGTTTTTTTCGATTTCCCCTTCCCCCTATCATGAAAACCCTGACAAGTGGATATATCATTCCATGCGATAATTAGTCTTAATGTCTTTTTGTTCTATCTTTTATTTTAAGCAACTTTTTTCCCGGAAAAGCATTCAACCCTAATTTTTTAGGGATATGAGTTATCGGTAAAATTTTGATGACAGGTTGTGAAAAATGTCGAGTAGTATATTCGAATTTTTTGCGTTTTTGGAAAATTCGTCGAAAAAGTCAACATATCTCGGACCGGTTAAAGTTTGTTGATGTGGTAACAATGGAGTTTTTGCTTCCAGCATAATACCTGCAAAACATTACAGTTCCTCTTTGATATCTTGGGACATATCTGGCAGTTCATCTTCCTGGAGCGCTGAGAACCCGAATTCGATGGTCATCTGATCTTAGGCCAATTCTGGTCTCATCCAAAAAAAGAACAATTTGCCAACTCTCAATTGTCCAGTTTTGGTGTTGGATGCATTAATTTAGCCGATCAATTTTATTTTGTCTTTACAACCTGCGTGCACGAAGTCTTTTTCTTAGGGTTTCAATTGAAACGTTCACACTTGTAGCTTCCACAAGTCGTCGTTGTAGCTCTAGATGAGAAACACTGGGATTTCTTCAAGTAATTTAGCATACAAAGGGATCCTGTTGTTAAGTTGTGATTCTTTGACTACTTTGTATGGGCCTGTTCTTAGGAGTTTCTAGTTCCAAGTACCTTTCATATGTTTTCGATACAACACCCTGGGTATCGCTTACTACCTCTGCTACGACTCATTGGGACATTCCTTGTTCAATGAGAGCAATGATTCTCACCCCTCAGCACATCAATTAGTCCAATATAAAGCATTTTTTTGCTTTTTTGGACCGAAATAAAATTACCGGAGGATCGTGATTTTACTTCTGAACACAAAATTCACAAGATAATAAATCTCAGCAGTCGTTTCTTCTTTATTACCATGTTTGTTAAGAAAAAGCCTTATCTTAAAGTTGAATACCAAATTTTTCCTTACAAAAAGTTTATTCAGAAATACACAGTGATTCAATATAAGTTTGGTTGTGTGTATATCCACTTTCTATTGATTAATGTAAGTGATTACTCATACAGTGAGTTTTTTTTTTCATTACTCAATTATTTCTTTCATTACTCAGTTATTCTCAACCAGTGAAAAAATCGAATGCCATTACTTAACTATTTAAGAATTAATCAGAAAATTCGACATAAAACCTGTCTGGCAACACTGTTTGCAACATACGTCAACCGTCAACTGCACTTTTACTTTGTCGCTCCAGCTGTCAAAATGATCAATTGTGCAGTAACAATTAGGCATTCCAACGACCTGTCCAAATCACTGAACTATATATTAAACTGGAAGACCAAAGCCGATCAACAAAATCAAGCCGCATAGCGAGGTGATATTTGACACTTCGGCGCCAACATGTGCGTATCGAAATGTACTAAAGAGGATCATCAAAATTAAATTTAACACTTATTACATTCAACTAGACAACTTTTAATTTAAGAAAATCACTTAAATAGTATATTATGCAACGATCATGTAATGATGGTTATTAATACACGAGCATTAACCGGGATACGAAACGAGCCAAAGGCGAGTTTCGTATGGTTTATGCGAGTGTATTAATAACCATTACATGAGAGTTGCATACGCTATTTTTTCTACACCCGATAAATAATCAAGAACTATAAATATTATATTCATATTGGTATTGAACACAATAACAATAATTACTCGTGTATTTCTATAAAAAATTCTACAAAATTGTAATTAATGGTATTACTTCGGGTATTGGTATTTCCCTAGATTTTTGCGGCAAAATATTTTGTACTGTATTTTCTGCTTTCTCCGATATGTGTGGAGGAGTCTTCTATATCGCTGATATCAGACATTTTAATATTATAATTAACGAAGTTTAGTTATCTACCAAAATTTAATACGTTTTGACAACTAAAACAAATACATAGGAACCTAGGACAAACGTCAAACAGCATGCTTGATTGAAAAATTGTAGGTTTCTATTGATTAAAAATCTGTATCGTAATGAAAAATCTGTATCGTAATGAAAAATCTGTATCGTAATGAAAAATCTGTATCATAATGGGTATCATTATGAAACGGATTATGGGCATATAAGTGCATTATTATAATACGGGTGTAGAAAAAATGATTTTTGATTAATACGCAGCTGAAACAAATGTTCCAATAATAATTATTATTAAAATAGGGCGTTATTAATAAAAAATAATATAATTTATCATAGTACGCCCGTGAAAAATGTGACGTAGAATGCTTAAAATTGACAGTCTGGCGCACAAATTGTCATGCGCACCGACCGTTTTTTTCACCCATGTCGGCTGAGAAAATAGGAGTAGGGTTTATGTCATATAGCCATCCAGTTTAATATCAAGGTCGGTGGTCCAAATGGCTACAATTGGGGACTGACAGTTTAGACATGGCAACCCTGTTGTCATTAACAGGGTCAATGATACATATATAGTTATATAGATTGCTCAAAGCTGGTCGTTTGCGAGCGGCCATATTGCCTGGTAAATATTTATTAATTTGAATCGGTTTAGCAAAAATGTGTTTTAAAACCAATTTTCAGCCTTTAAATAATTAAAAAAAAATAATTGCTTACATTTTTACTTCAAGGCATAAGCTTATGTTTATTTTGAAAAATATGGATGATCAATCTATGTAACTATCTATCCATTGACCTTGTCAAATCACCAGGCCTACAGGGTTGCCATAATTTTGCCATATCATATCTGTCAAAACCCACTGGTAGCCATTCAGGTTGGAATACCTAATTGTTAAATAGTCATAGAGAATGTATAGTATTTTACTCGTGAGTAATAGCTATCATTACCCGCTCGTTAAATAGTATACTATTACCTTGAATTCTTTATAAATTTCTGAACGAACGCGAAAATTTTACGACGCGTTCCGTCGATTCGGACAATGCTTCTTAAGGTCTTTTTTGCTCTGTCGCCTCTTTCAAGCAACAAAGTTTTTCCCGGAGAAGCTTTCGACCCAAAATTTCCCTAATTTTGGAAGAAAAATTTAAAATTTTCCGACTTAATTCAACAGAGGAAAGTTAATGTTTCTGTATTAGTGAAATTCGATGGACAGACAGACAAACGACGACAATACGTCTTTAGGTTTTTTTTTTTAAATTATATTTCAAATAATTTTCAATTAACTTACCAATTCAGTCTTAAAAGTAATTAGGTAGCCTGCCTAAATATTAAACAATAATTAACTAATGGGAAAAATACAAACTTCACTGAACCATAACAAAATTGTCTAGACACGATATTTATCATGCTTCGAATAGGAATGCTGATTGTGTTAGAAATGTTAATAGAGCCAGTGGCGCAGCCATAATTTTGTATTAGGGGGAGGGGGTTTTGAAAAAAAATTTGGAATATTTAAAACATATAATTTTTTACCTAGTTTAACTTTTTCAATTTCAAAATGGTCTAAACCCCCTTTCGTAGCGCCACTGAATAGGGCTGAGTTTGTAAATTCATCACGAGATAATCCACTACCTTTCATACTATAGTTCTTCCATTATCAATTGCAGATCATAAAAACTCGTTCGGAACATTTACCGATAATTTTGTTTGATCTGCCATAGGCGTAGATACCTACCTCATTTTATAAATTTATTTTATTAATACTTTTAATATATATATATATATATATATATATATATATATATATATATATATATATATATATATATATATATATATATATATATATATATCATATTCAAGAAAAAGAAAGTATTCGTTAAAAGGAAATCGAATAATTATAAATTGGACGTTATTATACGCCCTTATTTAGACAGATGAACTTAATTGTAATCTTACTTGGACTTAAAAAAAAATCATTATAGCTCGTTAACTTGCTACAACTAAATATTAAATTATAAAACGTAAAAAAGCGAGTAAAGTGTACCGCTTGTAAGGGCGTGAACTGAACCCTTTTTGTACCCCATTCGTTCTTTTTCTGGAAAACGAAATTTCAAAGAAAAAACCATAAAGGAAAATAAATTCTTTGCAAATAAAACAAAAGAAAAAAAGTAATTCAATTCTAAAGTATCTTTATAAATAATCATGGCAGTCTGAATCCTCTGAACTATAGTCATCATTTGGTTGAATTATGATGGGTTGTAAAGAGGGTAATACTACATACTCATCTTCTTCTTTGATAACATGTTCAACACAGTTTTTCCAAAGCTCTTGGCGGTCTGCTGCTAGAACTTTCTTTACGAGTACTACAACTTCTTTACTCAGTTCTGGAAACTGATTACATTTTCGTAATTCTGATTTTAAGTTTGCCAATATTAACTCTATAGGGTTACATATGCAATAGTAAGGAGGTAGCCTGAGAAGAGTTTGCACAGCTTGTCAATATAATACATTTTTTGTAACTATACCTTTAATAACAGTAAGCAATTTTTTGTTTGTTGGTCCTTTTTTACTATCACTGGCAGTAATAGGAATATTTTTTTCAGACATAAAAGCTAAAATTTGAGATTTTTTACTGCTACTATTTGGTATTTTAAGGAGTTGCCGCGAGTGGTAGGATGCGTTGTTCATAACGATTACTGACTGTGGTGGAATGTAAGGTAAAAGCTGTTCATTAAACCGTTTTTCAAATAATTCTGCTGTCATATCTTCATGATAATCAGCTGCACAGTTTTTAATTTGTTTAGCAGATAATAATAAAGCATTAGGCACGAAACCGTCTTTGCTTCCAGCGTGTACTATTATAATGCGTTTCCCTTTAGAACATGGCCCATTCAAACAGCAATTTTTACTACTGCCAACCCAACCGAAATTTACTACATCGTGACTGTCAAACCATGTTTCATCTAGATAAATTATGTGTCTATTAGAACTTCTGTAGCCTTTTATCTGACACAAATAATCTTGTCACCATTGAACTATCCTTGACGATTCGGTGATTGCCATCTGTTTATTCAATTTTTTGTGTTTAAAACCACATGCTGACAAAACTTGACGCAATGTTTCCAAACTGGTATAAGTGTATCCTGGAAAATCTGCCACCTTTTGCTGTATTACTTCCAATGTCGAAACCCTGTTCTCCTTATATAAACTATAAATTGTCTTTCGTATAAAATCTTGGGTAGCTCTGTCAACTGATTTCAGTTTTTCTTTACATGTTTTTCGGTTTTATGAATAATCCACAGCAACCCCTTTCGTGACTACCGGATAAACGGAAAATTTATTTACTTTAGTTAATTCAGCAATTGTTATTATGAATGCATTATCAGACTGCTGAATATTTTCCTTTTTTAAACATTCGAATATATTTAAAATAACTTGTTGTGTTTGTATATCTAAATCCTTATTGTTAAAGTCATACCTGTCTTTAATCTCACTACACTGCAATTTCATTTTCTTCATTCGCCCATGGTCTAAAGAACGCCATATTTATATTTATTAAAAGAAATTTAAATTAAACCAACCACACATACAAAACACACCGCACGACAGTACTCCACTGATATCGCAGACTGTCTTCCAGGAATATTTTCGAACACCTGCCTTCCTTAAACCTTCGGCCAATACAGTGCATTTAAGTTTACGATTCGATGTTTTTATTGGTAAACAACTGATGGTTCGTTTAATATTTATCGCTTTGTATAAGGGAGTAAACATTATTTTTCGTTTCTTAATTTGGCATGAGTACCGTGTTTATGTATTAAATATTAATGATTCCCCACATAACTGTGTTCTGCAATTGATAATGGAAGGACTATACCTCTATATTACTTATACATATTTTGCCACTGAAACAAATGTATGTATATATTTTCACTTGTCAGATTTTAAGGTTATTAATAACAAAATTGCTTAGCTCTTTTCACCACTCTATTTTTCATAGTGTTTTTATTCATATAAAATAGTTATCTTATTTTACCTAAAAATGTGGCTTAGCTCTTCTCACCAACAATATGATAATTTACTTAAAATAGATGGAAGACATGTAAATAATTCCAGGTTAGCGATATTTTTAAATATCAGTTGGTAATTAAATACTAGTTAGTGAAATATGATCTAACTCTATTAGACATTCATTATAGTTTACTCGTGGGGTGAACCACTCCGGAAATACTGGTACGTTTTCACTCGAAACTACCGAAATCGCTTAATAATATTTCGAAAATTCCGAAACCATCGAAATCATCACTGAAATTAATACTTTTGCGCTCTGAAATCAACATGATGCGGGGAATCGGAGTATTTCTCTACGAAATTTGTTACTTAAGCCATTTTTCAGGCATAATAGGTGTATTACGTGATGGCGGACGAGGCGTCGCCTTTTTGTTTTCGTTGAGAGGTATTGAAGCTCTGGCGCGAAGAAGGAGATAAGCCGTTAAGCGAGCTTGAGAGTTACGCTTGACGTTGACCAATAACAAGTGCATAACGCCTGTGGCGCAAACCAATGAAAGTGGTAGCCGCGAATAGCGGTAACTAATAAGAAGTGGACAAGAAGTAAATGATGCCTGTGACGTAGTTATTTGTTTTGAGACTTTTATTATCGACCAAGGCAGTGCCGCTTACAGATACGTCTCCAGGATGATAGCTTGGTGTATATTTAATGCAATACTGAGTGCAGCGACGATTGCAATTTGTTGAATGTAATTAATTCAACAGGTACGTTTTAACCTTACTGGTTTACCCCTCGAGTTTACTGATCTGTAACTTACAGATATGTTTATAGATCGTTTGTGAATAAGACTGTAAGAGTCGTTTGCACCACTTTTTCTTAAGTGAACCTCAAAATTGAGTATTACATTTGATTTTCTGACCACCAACCCAAATAGCTGAAGGTATCAGTCTGTTTAAGTTTTACTTTGCATTGTTTTAACGTCAAACTGAAATGTGTCAATCAATAGGTAAGAATAATATAATAAGTAAAATTAGATAAAAATGTGGTTAAAATTAAGTATAAATGGAATTGTTTGAAAATATTTTCGAAAACGACTACTACGACGATGATGATATGATGATGATAATGACGACTAGGGCTGGGCAATTATCAAAATAAATAATCGATTATCATTTTTTAAATAATCGATTTTTTTTGATTAATCGAAATAATCGAATAAATTGATCAAAATCCATTAATTGAAATAATCGAATTATTTGAATGAAAGAATATTCATATTTTTGTATTACCTTTAAAGTCGATTATTGGATTAAACTATAATTAGATTATTTTAATTAATCGATTAATCGAAATCGAATATAAAAAAGAAATAATCGATTACTCGAAAATAATCAATTAATCGAAAATAACCGATTAATCGATTATCGGTTAAAAAAAAATCGATTATTTTGCCAATCTCTAATGACGATTTAGATGAATTAATGTTTACCGCGACAGATAAAATTAAATAATTTGGAGCAAGTTTGGTTCCACTTTTTAATTTAATGTTAATCCACATATTTTCCTGTTAAAATACAGATAATGCAATATTAAAAGATAAATCAAATACATGACATTGGTACTGATTAGTAATATAAAAATTCCTTCTGTAAATACACTGTTGACAAGATGCTCTTCAGATTTTGCAAACCACACCAAATTTAAGGTTCATTTTAAGTCAAGACACACCTTAGCTAAACCGTAATCGAAAGTTGAATCGGTGCAAACGGCTCTAAGTCTGTTTAAGCAACATTTGAATGTGGTAAAATTTAATTTTTAGCATTACAATAGATAAAATAGAAAAAAATTAATAGATGTATAAAGTAATTTTTGTAATCGATTTGTATACATTAGTAAAACATGTTTTGAGAGTATGATTTTATACACAAGTAGTGTTTTGTAATCTAATTAAACCGATATGTGAACCACTCCCGAGTTACTGGTACGTTATCACTCGGAATCACTTAAAAAAATCTATCAAAATCTCCTAAATCATTACGGAAATACCCTAATTTCGAAATCGTTACCGAAATTCCGAAAACATGGCCGACATTCCAAAATCAAAACGCCCATCTGAGTAAACAAGTGGATCAGAAAAACGAGCGAAGAGCAAAAAAGGTTCCTTGAATATTCCTCGAGAAAATTTTATTTTTTTTTCCCGAAATAGTACAATAATAATGATTAGGGGAAATTCTGTATAATGATTTCGGAGAAATTAAAGGGGATTTCGGCGAAATTAAAGAGGATTTCGGCGAAATTAAGGGGGATTTCGGCGAAATTAAGGAGGATTTCGGCAAAATTAACGGGGATTTCGGCAAACTCATTGAATTATGAGTGATTCAGAAATCATAGAAATCGTAAAAATGTATAATATAGTCCACTTGAATTAAACAAAAAAATTACCTTGAAACGAAAATGTTTAGCACAGTATAGATATGCAGATTGCAATGAAGGTTTTGACTGCTTTTAATAAAATTTCCCTATGCAAAAAAGAGAATGATCGGAAGAAGGTATTATACAAGGTGATGGGCGGCAGACGCATGGATTTAAAAATGAGATAAGACGCAGACTGTTACAAAACGATAATTTTTTTATTTTTCCAAAAATTTATGTTTAACCAGTTTCGAACAAAGTATCGGTCAAATGGCGCATCCTATACTCTAATCAACGAGTAAGCCTTTTTTTGAAGTTTACATGCACTCTTTGAAGCATTGCCACATGGATTACGATTTACGAATGTTGTTCTTGATGTTGTCCTGAATCCTGGAACGATCGTTGTAACCAAGGATTTTAGGTATCCCTACAGGAAAAAAATCAGGAGAGCGTGTTGGCCAGTTTAAATTGCCACTTGATGAGGCGCCCGAGGAGTCATCTCGCAAATTCTTGCTGTGTGGGCTCTAGCTCCTCCCCTTCCAACTGAGGTAAGAACAAATCCTGGATTATGGTCAGGTAACGTGCAGAAGTGACCGTAACCGCTCGATCATTTTCTTCAAAAAAGTAAGGGCCGATGATCCCAATTTTTGAAATAGTCAGAGTGCAGGGGCCTCTGGTCGAGCTCCCAAGGATTCGTATCACTCCAATATTGCATATTTTATTTATTTACACATCCACTGAGGTGAAAATGTGCCTCGTTAGAGAAGAAAACGGTACCGTCTCGAGGCAATGCAGCAAGCAGGTTTTCACTAGAATGCTCTGGTTTCAAAATTACATGGCTTCAATTCTTGGACTACAACCATCTTGTAGGGGTGCAAATGAAGATGTTCTTTAACGATACGTTGAATAGAACGTCTTGAAATGCCTAGGGCACCTGCCTCTTTCCGAACTGAACATCTTGGAGATTGTGCAAGGACAGCTCGAACCTTTTCGGTGTTTTATGGGGGTAGTAACGGTAATCTGAGGCTCCCTTCTTACCGTGGACCCATTTCCGGAATCCTGAAATCCATTAATCCTCGAAAGAATTCGATTTCGACATAAAATTCGGTAACGGGGAGCTATATTGAACTTTTAACAGAAGGCACGCTTCATATGGCTACTGGCCAAGCGTGGAAAATAAACTTCCCTTCCCCCTCTTTCGAACCACTCCACTTTCGTCTAGGACCAATCGGAAGTGAGCAATTACCTCTTCAAATCCATGCGTCTGCCGCATGGCACTCTTTATATAATATATACATTTTTCGGTTCTTTTTTCCAGTTTTTTGTATTTTACTTGGAAAAAAAAATTTACTAGATTTTTTTTATAGAACCAACGATTTGCTATCGATTATGTCTCTATACATTTTTTGCCAAACTTCATATTTTTGCTGCTAAAGCGCCCCAAAAAAATACATTTTGCGATTCTTCACATTTACATGAAAATCACGCACTTTGGTGACAAATTTCATCAGAGCAAAGTTGTAGTATAGAAAATTTTCCTATCGAACCTATAAAACAGATTTCCTGGAAACCTATAATTTTCGCCACTATAGCGCATGCGCGGAAAGTGTGTCATTTTTTCGTATTGTTCGTAAACACAGAAAAAATAATAAGTTTGGTAAAATTCATAATTCATAATGTTGCAACTACATTTATTAAAAAAACGACTCGCTTTCCGCGCATGTGCTGTAGCAGCTGAATCGATGGTTTTCCAAAAGAAACTATTTTATAGTTTCGATATTTCGCACTACAACTTCGATCTGATGAAATTTTATACCAAAGTGCGTGGTTTTTAAGCCGGCTACTCACTACGCGTTACTTGCCAAGTACTTTGCAAGTACCATGTAATGTGTATGGAGACTTGTATAGAGCAAGTTACTTGTACCTCCCGTCGGTTGTCGGTAAACGGACCGAAGTCAAAGGATCCGCGTAAAGTTACTACTACTACTTTAGAAAGCGTGCGTAGATGTAGACGATTTACTTGTACTCGAACAAGTACTTGCCAAGTGCAGTCCAAGTCAAGTAACTCGGCAAGTAACGCGTAGTGAGTAGCCGGCTTTATGTAAAATGCGAATAACCGCAAAATATGTTCAATTGTTTGTTTGGCAAGTTTTAGTGTCAAAAATATGAAGTTTGGCAAAAAAATAATCACTGTTGGGTTCGAATTGAAGACCACAAGGGAAAAATGGGGAATGTCACAAAAAGTAAGTTTCGAGAAAAACGTATTTTAAAGTTTAAAACCTTTAGGATCCTTAATTAGTAAATAAATTTAAAGTTTTTTTTGTTTACCAAATAAGTAAAATAATGAAAAAACGTATTACGGTAAAAACAGGGAATGTCTCTACATTAATAAAATATACAATAGAAAACGAGGAATGTCCTAAAATAAAACCTGAATTTTGTCAGAATAAGGTAATTTATCGTAGTATTGTTGAGTTTCTTCGGAGCACAACTTTTTCAGATGTTGCAAATCTTGAAACTTATCAGTAGATATAGGTACAAGACCTTAAAAAAATAGATTCATGGCGTTAGGAGTAAACAATTATTAGAAAGTTAAATAATCTTACCTTCATACTTGCGGTCAGGATACAAAAATTCGTGCTTGTTTAATTCTTGATTTATCCTTTTCTGTTTGGGGGGAATATAACGGATTGTTCCCATGCTCCATTAAATGACGATCTATGCAAAATCAGACGCGGATGCTCATCGCTGGTTTTTATTTCCCTTATAGGGCGTGTAGGAAACGGACACTTTTTCTTATAATCTAATTTTTCAAAAAAGGTTTTCCAATCCCTGATAATATCCTGATTATTTTCAAGGTCCTCTACATGAAACGATGATGGCTTAATCTTAGATTTTTCAATTTCTTGTATCCAATGATGTGGAGTTCAGCAGCATATTTTTGGTTTATAACTGCCATATCCCTATCGCATTCTAAATAGGAATGTCCTCGAATTGGAAAAGTAATTTTAACAGACTCCAGTTTCTTTCGTACATTATCAATATAATGTATGTATTTGATTAGATTATAATTTTTGTTCTGACCTCCGCAGGAATCACAAAATATTTCCAAGTGCTCAATTCCTCGAACTAGAAAATTTTCAATAAGTGAGCTTCCCTTATTAGCAACTGTTTCGGGATATACGTAAAATACAACCTCGTCGTTTGCCAAAATGTGTATATTAAACAAATAAAGCGATAACTGCCTTTTGTAGTACACATCATTTGTAGTAATGTTTGGAACTTGAAAATTTTTTGCGAAATCCATACAAATGGCTTCAGTTTCACCATCTTTTTGACATTGCATTTTCAAAGCACGCTTTCTATCGTAAAATACCTGCGCTTTTTTTTATGTAGCATATTTTCGTTTTCTAATGTTTGTAAAGATTTTTGTAAATTAATAGTAACTTCAGGAGATCGTGTAATCTTAAGTTTTAGCGTTAAGTCTTTTTTAGTAGCAGTATATTGATCGCAAGCACTACAGATATCTTTACGTGGATAACCAAAAGCAATGTTAAATTTTGTATTAAATGTCTTTCTGTAAAATTCATATGAAACTGGTTGATCTGGAGATGTTTCACCATACAATTTATACATTTTTGCAATGTTAAGGTCTTCACTTAAATATAGGCGATCTGTTTTTTTAAGGCTATAGTGACTTTTACATCCTTTAAATGATCGTATGTGACTTTCTACACTTTCAATAGTCTCTTCAGACTTTTTTGTAGGCCGATTTGAATGCTTACCTCTTAAATTGGTAGGATAAGTACCTGTTGCTTTCAAAGATTTTTGTAGGTACTCCATTTTCTTTTTAGTAATGCCATGTATGGACAAAAAGCCTTATAACATACAGGGATCTCCAAAATATCTGCGTCCCTTTTAATTTTGACATGATATAAATAAGACTTGTCGTGCAGTAATGCGGTATCTTCAGATTTTCGTGGACGTCTTCGTTGGATAGTCTTACATGATATTAGTCCACATAAGTATAAATTTTGTTGGGTAGTTGAATTCAGTTGATTAAAGTTGTTTAAAATGACTTGTCTTTCTTTAATAGTGATTTTTTGAAAACACTTTAGTCTCTTACACATACAATCGTCCCCTAATTCATGAGTCGTTAACTTTAGTTTTTTATTAACATCTCGAAGTCGCCCATGACTTGATCTTTTCCTAAACTTCCTAATATTTAATACTTCGCTCTGCTGTTCTTCTAATTCTTCCATTTTTCTATTTATTTAGGTATATTAAAACAGGCACTGACTTGCAAAAAATTCAACAATACGTGTGACACGTCCAAACAACTAAATGATACTGTCTTTAAAAGTTTACGATAATAGCGATCGAATACAAAACTTGGACATTTCCCCTTTATATCATTTATAATGTGGACATTCCTCGTTATTCCCCTGTGCCTGATATTTAAAATCACTAATATTAGGTGACTATACTAGCTTCTTGTCTTGGAGGTTTGGTTATAATAAAATATCGGCATTAGCTAAAAGATAGCGGTATCAGCTCAATTTTTGATATTGTTACGTTATAAAAGTTATGTTATAAAAACATATTTTGCACCAGATGATACGTTAACTCTTTATAACCCTTACCTGGGTCCCATTGTAAAAATCCTTACAATAAGAATTCTTACAAGCCTCAGGCCTAGCTCAGATCAAAATGGGTCAGTGGGATTCATTTAGAATTTACCTTCAAGTCAATGACAAGGTCTTTAATTAAAAAGACTTAAAAGAATTTAATTAAATTAATTTGGGCGCCATACCTTTAGATGTACAATAAAAGTAAATTTGCCATTAACTTGTCAGTTGAAAGTAAGGAAAATAAAAGAACTTAAATTTCAAAACAATTAATCGGCTTTAATTTAAAATTAATTCATTTAAACAATTAATCGGCTTTAATTTAAAATTAATTCATTTAAACAATTAATCGGCTTTAATTTAAAATTAATTCATGAATGAGTGATATTAACAATAAAAAAGAAAATGAAATTTATTGATTTTAACAAATTTTACGGTTTACGTTATTTGACTGATAATACGTTTAAAATTAAAATTGACTAGTATAACTTTGACTCAAAAATTGTGTGTGTGGTCCTGGCCGACACTTATCTTGTGTGTTTCCGGATTTCAACGGTCGAACTGGTCCGTGTCGCTCTCTTAACTGTAGGTCAGCCTACGATGACTTAGACATATTCTGCAGTTCTAGATTAGCTCAGCTTACGATGACTTCAGACATATTCTGCAGTTCTAGATGTAGCTCATCCTACGATGATTTTAGACATTCTGTATACTACGAGTTCTTAGTTATAAAGGCCAATTCCTTACAGAGCCAGTTCCTTAATTTTTAAGAAAGAAAAAACGTGTCAGTTACAACAAAAAAAAACGTATCTTTCCATTGCTTAAAAAAAAACATGTGGTCAGCCTACAAGTCAACGATAAAAGCTTACTATTTAAATTAAACATTTTTAAATAGAACATTTCAAGTTTACAACAATACTAGAGATTTGCAATAGTATTTAAATTAAAATACATGAAGAATGGAAAGATTTTTTTTAAATAACCGAGAAAAAAAAATAATATAAAATTAATGGCAGCCATTTTGTACATTACATGTGGTTCTCATATTACGCGGAAATCTCGAAAATAAGTGAATGAAATAACTCACAGATAATTTCACCAGGATATACACACATAATAAAATTAATTTCTACCATTCATTATAAAAAAAAATGATTCTGTTACCTTAGTTAGTTCGGAAACACTTAACAAAGCACTAAATTAAAACAACCGGTTTGTTTGGCTGCAAGATAGAAAATAAATAATAAAGCAAACGAAAACGTGATGTATTCCACAGGTGCGCACGACCTCTGACAGTAATTATTGATTTTTAGAGAAGGCGCACCATTGGTTGAGCCATAGAATGTCTTTAGACAGAGATAATTTCCCCCAGTTAATATAATATCCATATTTCCAAATACGAGGGGTGCTCAAAAAGTATTAGAATATATTGGAATATTTGAACTAATTAAATATTGTAATTATAAAAAGGGAGTGACGATTACAACGTAACAATATATTGTGACATTCCCCCTTTTTCCCTTGTGGTCTTAAATTAACAGTGTTGTTCCTAAAGTGGCGCTGGGAAACAGTAACAAAGCCTACACAGAACACGAGGCGAAATAACCCTGGTAGTTGAAGCCGATGACACAAAAAAAATAAATAACACAGCCACACAAAATTTTTTTTCTTGAGCCTGGGGATCAGACCGTGTTTTCTATATGTTTTTGGGGTCGTTAAATTCGAATCATGGGTCCATTTCCTATCACGTTAGGGTTTTGCCATAACCTCAAAAACCCCAATAATTGAGGCTTTTCGGCACTTTTTAACCTATATAAGCCTGTGACTCAACCTTTAAACACAAAAGCCAAACGCTAACTTCAAGTCCTTAACCTTATGACCCCATTAACTCATAATAGCCACATAATCTTAAAAAACGCTATAATTTACAGCCATACAAAAAAAGATATTTCGGGTGTGTGTATCAGACCATGTTTTCTATGTTTTTGTGGCCTTTAAATTGGAATCCGGGGTCCGTTTAACTCTATCACGTCATTGTTTTGCTATAACCTCAAAAAACACAATAATTGAGTCTTTTCAGCACTTTTTAATGCATATAAGTCTGTAACTTTCCAAACAGCCCATTTATTTTGGGTTTTTAGGGGGTAAAACGAAACACAAATTAAGATTGATCGAATGAAATTTTTTTTGTGGCTGTGAATTACGGCGTTGTTTTAAGGTTATGGGGTTATTGCATTATAGGTTTATGAATTTATAGGGTTTTAGGGTTACGGGTTTGGAGTTAACAGCTAGACTAAAGTTTGAGTTACAGGCTTATATGCATTAAAAAGTGCTGAATAGCCTCAATTATTGTCTTCTTGAATATTCAAAAGACTTTTTTTTCTCTTGATGTTTGCTAGACTTTTTTTGGATTCTTCTCAAGCTGCGCGTTTATATTTCTAAGCAACAAATTTGGAGAGAATTTGTAGTGATTTCTAGTAAAAATTCGCCAGTATTTCGGGAGTGGTTCACCACTCGGTTTTGACCTCCGAGTAAACCCATGAAAAAATTAACTTGTGTAAAATTTCCTTTTGTTGAATAATGGTTATTTTCAAGCTTACCTCAAAATATTATATTGTTGGATGTGTTATATCGTTAATTAAAATGCAGGATAACTTTAGATATTTATATATATTTAAAACAGAATACAACCATTTTATTTCAAAACAAAAGATAAGTGACAGACGTGTCATATGCACAACATTGCCAACTTACAATATTATAAAGGGTGCGTTCCAATACATAACAGGATGTAAAATTGACTACGAGTTTGTTAACTTTTTAAAATAAAACCTATCAAGTTCCTCGCTTGTAAAAGTTTTCAAAACCAGTTCTGATTAAATGAACCTTTTATCAACATAAGATAAAAGCTGAAGACGACTGATATGAGAGAAAGCATCACTTTGTGATGATTTTTTACGAGTATTAACAGTTTTATTGTTTATTTCTGCTCATCTGTTTAATTATAACATCCACATAAAACAAATCAACGTTTTTAGACTTTTTAGTAAACGACTAGTCATTAAATAAAGGTTTTCGTTTTGACAAAGAGAGCCTAAATCTTGCCTGATGGAAATAGTAACAAGTTGTATATATTTATAGTTAATTTTTATGAAATTTTTATCGTGGGTTAAAATTGTTTTTGTTGGTTCATATTCCTATCAATTACAATTGACCTTAGAATTAGTCTGGTTTGTCGTGTTCTTTTGGTTGATGTACATAGGTATATAAATATTCTTTTTTTATTGATTTAGTTAAATTTTTTTCCCAACGTGAGTGTTTAGATTAGATTTACGATCATGGATAAAAACAAAATCCACAGATGTCAATCCTTGGAACAAGACCTATAAATTAAAAATTCCTCTCATTTCTGATGTACATATTGATTCTAAAGTTTAAGTGGGAAATAAAAAATAAATTATGACGAATTGTTTTTTTTTACTTTAAAGGAAAATGTTTATGTAAAATACCTAGCCAGTTAAAGTAGTGCTAGTAATTTACAGAAAAAAGAAATTATTTTTGCAAAATACTAACAAATACAAAACAAGAATTAAAAATATAAATGGAATTTTTTACAATTATTCAAAAAAGTGAAATAAAACTTACATATTAGTATGGTGCTATTTGTAATAAAACTGCTCTAGAAATGAATTATGTAGGGGACTAAGTGTCACGAGCTGAATTGTTAGTGAATTGAATACTAATATGTTGGTAGGGCCCCCGCAAGGGTTATCGCCGCCCGCGTGCCGGAAATATTTTGGCGCCCTTTAAATATATGTGAAAGTAGGCGTCGCTCTCTAGTGGTCATGTTTCTCAGAGAAGTGCACCATGTATCGTACCTATCTTATCAGTGTGGTTTTCTCTGTTAAACGTAGCGTTTACTTAGTGTTTTGTGAACTAGGCGATTTTCGTTCGAAAATTAAAAGTGAAATAGTGGCAAATTACTTCTAGACGGCACAAGGTAAATATTTCATTTTCTACAGTTAAAATTACAACCATTTTTTGGTATATTCAGTAGGTTTACAATTTATTATCATGGTTCTGGAGAGAATATAAAAACAATTTATAAAATGGAGTCATCTCTTGTACCTTGAAACATCATCCATCGTGTACCTTGAAACACTATATAATTCAATAACCAAGTAATTTAGGATTAAGAATTATCTTCATTGCTAACTCAATACGTTGTTTCATGTTTGATAATCCCAAGAAGTAAAGTAGGAGTAAAACGACCACCAGTTAATACCGAAAACCTTAAGCAAGCTATATTAGCAGTCACTCGGGATCAAGAAGAAAACATTTCTTTGAGAGAAGCTGCTAAGGTCTATAAAGTGTCAGTTGCTACACTATCACGACATCTTCGAGCACACCGTAATAGTGACGGAGAAGAATTTACATACAAATGTAATTTGGACGTAAAGAAAGTTTTCTCTTCAGAAGAAGAAAACAGATTAGTAGACTATATCACTAGGAGAAGAGTGGATGCGTCATTTTATGAAACGGCATCAGGCAAAGTTATCGATAAGGAAATCAGAGGCGACAAGTATAGCTAGAGCAACTAGCTTTAATAAATCCAACGTGTACAAGTTTTCTCCAACATAGAAGACATTCACAAGCGATTTAAAATTATCCCCCCTGAAAGAATATGGAATATGGACGAAACAGGTTGCACCACTGTTTAGGCACCACCAAGAATCGTGGCACTCAGAGGTATAAAGCAAATAGGGAGCACGACATCAGCTGAACGAGGCCAACTAATCACTTTAATATGTGCAATAAGTGCTACTGGAAATCACATCCCAGCAAACATTTTCTATAACATTAGTTATAAATCGACTTTGTTAAAGACGAATTTACTTATTGAGGTAATTATTACGTAAAATTGACTAGAAAAATATACCTCTAATGTAAATATACCAAACGGTTTTAATTTATATTTAAATTTACGTAAATTATACCAAGAAATCTACCTTTTACACAAATCCGCTTAAAAGTAACTTTAACCATATCAGCAAGGGAAAAACTACTAAAAAAAAATAACCAACAATTACTTCAAAGTTAAATTTCCTTTGTAGTAAAATTAGGTGCCATATTTAGGTAATATCTACCTGTTTGGCAACCAAAAAGTCGTCTTTATAGTAGAATATCCAACTAGGTAGATTTGGTTAAAAATTCTACGTAATTTTATGCCTCCATAGTAACCTATTTGGCCGCTTTTATTTACTCTCCTTTAAAGTAATATTAGGTCGAGATCGTAGCAAAATTCTACCTGTTTATCTACCTAATTTCAACCAAATAGTCAAATACTCATTTAGTTGACCTATAAGTCATCTTGAAGAAATATTTATTAACTTTGTTGTAGCAATTACCTGAAAAATCTACCACAAAGTAAATTCTACTAAAAACCACCAATTTAAAAAGAGTCATATACGACCTATTTGTAAAATTTATATTATTTAGGTTATTTTAACAATTAGGATGTTCAGTTACTGTCTTCGTCATTATTCTTAAGAATTTCGGCCATTTTAAAAAAACCATTACAGTCGTAATCTTAATTTACGTGTGGTGTAGATAGGTAGAGCTTTAAATGAGTGCGAAAAATAATTAATAAAATGAGTTCGAAAAATAATAAATCATATCGTTATACTTCCGATTTTTATCGTAAAGTGACACGTCTCAAGTGCAGAACAACGTGACCTAAATATGTTATATTTACCTATAGGTAAATTTTTTATAAAACCTATAAGTTATTATTTCTTTAAATAGGCAAAGTTAACTAATATGTCGTGAAATTGAAGTTAATTCAACTTAGTAAGAAGGTATTTGTAAAATACGTAGATTTCCTTAGTCATAATAACTTTTAGGTCTAATTCGCACAATACGCCATATTTTCTTAACGTAATTGAAGTACGATTCCAAATTTTAAATTCTTAAAATGACCATAACTAAAACATACGAATGAAAATACCGAAAAACGAAACATTATTAATTTTCTAAAGTGATACACAACAAACGTAACATAGTTTTAGCTCATAATATTATTATTATTTTTTTACACGATCATATTTTTTTTTATATTTTTTTTAATTAGAGAGTATTTTGGAAAGGCATTGTTATTTTTCTAAGTAGAACTGTTAACATGCACGACAAAATTTTCTTCGCAATAATTTCAACCAGCGTGAACTCTATATTCACCGCAATTACATTACATATATTTTTGTCAATAGATAACTGAATTTCCAAAGGGAAACTACGTTTCTTTTTCTTTGTCCTGAAACATTTTGAATTTTTTTTATCTATTTTAACAAATATACACACATAATCAACGTTAAAAGTAAGAATAAGTTGTAGTTAGACGTCTGAAATAAAATTTAATCTAAACAAAATGAAACGCGAGTTTTAAATCGAAAAGTAAGAAAAAAATACCTGTGTATGTAAGTCTAAGAAAATAAAACCATGGCAACCTATGAGTGACGTAGCAGCTCCTGGCGACGTTCAGCGACTTGTATCCCATCCAAGGAGGCCGCTCACACATAAACCCCCAGATAGATCAACATAATCTAAAATAAAGAATCAAGGATATCAAGAAACTTTCACGGTCATGAACTCTACCGAAAACAATTAAAAGGTATAAGACAATTATTAAACTGCTTAAACTAAAAACTAAACAATCACTTACCATTTATTTTAATTTATTTTCTTTGTTTCCCATTAATTATAAGAAAAAAATATCTGTTAGCGGCCAGCGTCAATGTTTACGTTTACTATATTTCTAAATAATTTGCAACGCAACCAACTTTAGCGCAGAGCAAACAAATTACGTAGTAGCAAATTATTTACGTAGTAATCTTTTTAATTTTTCTAGTAATTTTTGGAATGAGTGTGTTTTATGAATGATAGATGGTGGTAGGTATTTAATAATTAGGAATTTTTATGTTAAGGCCAAGTTCAATGACAAGTGACGGCGACTTTTTTATCACAAGAAATACAGCTCTGAACGATAATATTTTAAAAAACTGTTTTCATAAATGGGTTAAAAAAACTGTAAAAAATGATGGAAAGTCTATGGTTTGTTTTACTTTTAATGCATAATATTTTAATAACTGATATTTAACAAATATTTAAAAGTTATGGACTTTCCATCATTTTTTATAGTATTTAGAAGTTAAAACGCAACATACATTCTTTTATTTTTGCCTAATTATTTCAGGATTCTTGTGATAAGATTTAAAAATGTAGGGCCCATAAGATGCTGCCATCTGAACAGACGGAATAGACAATAAAAATTGAAAAATTGCAATATCGCTCCCTATGCAGACGAATGTAAAATGGCTTAGCCCAATTTGACCATGTTTATGGGTGAGGGGCGAGGTGGTGTGCGGGGAAAGGTTGCAAGTAAATAAATTATTCTATAAATGCTATTTTCAGTATTTTCTGTTTGTTTTGAAAGTTTGACGTTTATGGTTTGACGTGTCATTTCAATTTTCAATTTAATGGACTTTAATAATTTAAAAGATGCAATGTACTTATATTATTTATATATATTACTGTAGATCCAGGTATGTTTTCGGTTTTTATTTTATTTTTATTTTATTTATTTGGCTAGTTTGCTAATATCACAATATTCAAATTTAGTAAAAAATAATGTAATAATATAACAATTATTTTAATAACATTCTAAATAGGAAATATAATTTAACTGCAATTGTTTTGATAACTATTTGCATATGGTCTGTGAATTTCATCTGTTTCCGAATAATTACCCTTAAATATTTGAATTTTTCTACTAACTGTATAGATTTTCTTCCAATTTCCTATATTGTTTGTCCACAAACTGCATATAGTTATTACTTATCAGCTTATATTTTGTTTTAGGTATTTGTGTTGATTTTTAACAAATGATTGCAACATCATTTATAAACATTTTGCAGAGTTTCATTGACAATTAACTCTTAGTTATCTGAATCCTTACAACTTACAAGAAACATAGATAAGGACATCATAGGCAAACAGGTAAATGTCATATTAATTATTGCAACATTAACAATCATTAATATAAATTAAAAATAACAGGGGACCTAATTTTCTTCCTTTGATGTGGTTAATTTCTTCTGATCAGAACAGTGATTCTTTTGTGCCAACTCGACACATTACATACAGAATAGAGAGAGACATTACATCAAAATCGCTGTCTGTCGAACAAAGATAGGAGTCTCGATAGGAGACCTACTCAAAAGATGAGAATCCCACTACATATGTTATTTAATTTTAATCTCTCTGACCTGATACTTAGATAATCTACATGCTACCCCAATGCATGCTTTATAGCATAGATAAAAAACCACCTTTATACCAAAACTATTTAATTTTTTTATCGAATGATTTTGATCAACAGAATCAAGTGCATTTTAAAGAAATACAATTAATTTTTAATTGTACATATGGCGGATTGTACAATAGGCAGTTAAAATGTAGACTTAGTTTAAACTGTGAACCTTGTTGTATACTCATCGGTTATTGTTAAACATAGTTTTAAAAATGACATTTTTTTTTGAATATAACTAGTTAAAAATAAAACTCTTGTTAGTTAAAATATGTTTAGAATATTTTTTGTACATACATAATGTATTTTGTAATAATTAAAAATCATAATATTATTGTAAGGAAGTTGGAATGCTTAGGGTTTGATCAGTCGCTGTTGAGATTATTTTCATCTTACCTAAATCATCGTTTTTATTATGTCTTTTACAACGGATTTTCATCTTCACCCCTCACAGCAACATCTGGAATTCCACAGAGCTCCAATCTGGGACCACTATTATTTAGTATATTTATAAATGACTTGGCAATAAATTTAACCTGCTGTTCGCTGCTGACTTAAAAATATTTACCTCAATCTCATCAATTCAAGACTGTTACTTTTTACAGACCCAACTTGGGAATCGTTGAAAATTGGTGTAATGAAAACAAGCTGAATGAATGTGTCTAAATGTGAAGTATGTTCCTATACTAGAAGTATTATATATCTATAAGTTCTTGTAGCTTTGACAATAAACATATATTGATTGATTAACAAGGTGGAGTTTGATTATTTATTTAACAGCCTACATTTATCGGACTTAAGCACAAATTGAAGATTAAGGTATATTATTCAACCAAAAAGTTACTTTTTCGGATTATATTGAAAATACCGTTGCTTCCGAGGTTGCTTCTGCGTTGAAAAGCTTAGGGTTCTTAATTCCGTAATACTGGTTCTTTAACAAACTCTTAAAGCTTGGAGATCCTTACTTTTCTTTAGTTCGTTCCAGGCCAGAATATGCATCTCTTGTCTGGAACCTTATTTATAATATTCATAAAAGATCATTGGAAAATGTTCAGCGGCGATCTCTTAAGTACCTTTCTTTTAAAATAGATGAGCTGTATATAATTCGAGGTATTGAAGAATCTCTGCTTCTTTCGAAAAAAGAAGGGTAATTTTCAGTGTTACATTTTTTTATAAAATATTACATAACACTATTGATGTACTATTTGTGATAAATTAAATAAATTTTAATGTTCCCCAAACAGCCATTAGATATCATAAAACATTTTATACAGCAAGTATTTGAACGAACTTAGGAAGAAATTCACCTATAACGCTAATGTGCTCAAATTTTAATTAATTTTGTTCTGATTGGGATATTTATTTCGACCATTAGTTGTACTAATTTGTAGCTAATGTATTTAGGATTCTTTCTTTTTTTTTCTTGCTGTTGCTAAAATTATTTTCTGTCGAAATATTATGTTTAACATTTATTTCATGTATTTTGTTCTGTAAATGGATTAATTTGTTGGGCAATAAAATTATTTTTATTTTATTAAGCAAAAAAATGTTTATTTTGATGCACCTACCGCCTTTAAAAGTTTGTCAGTATATTAACGAGAAATCCTATATAATTCCCAAAGAAAAATATTTTTGGAATAAATTCCGAATTCTAATTATTGATGTTTGTTATTTTTTAGGTTCAGTGACTCGAAACATGATGATCAGCTACACCAAGAATATCCTTGATACTTTAAAAAAATGGTACGAGATTAAGCAGATTTGATGCTATGTTACATTGTGGTGCGAAGACGTGGCTTGTATAAATTTGGGGTATCAGTTGGTAGAAAACAGTACGCAAAAATAAATTTAAATCTGCAGATGCATCAGTGATAGCCATATTCCATACCACAATATGTCATGCGTGAACTCGATGAGATTTCATCGGCTAAGTATCATTCCTCTGTAATGTTTTGTATCATTAGGAACACGCAACATTGTAAACAATTATGACCAGGGTTTTCTGACCTTTTCCCTAGGTCAGAGAGAATAAATGAATACTAAATCATATATAGTAATAAAGATTGAAAATATATATACTTTTAAGAGTTTTATTATGTCAGCCATAGTTTTATACCAAAAATGAAAAAAAAACTGAAATTATACATTAAAAATACATTCATAAATAACTATATTTATAACACTCATCGACTCTCTCCTGGCTAAAATATGACTTATCTATCTATTAGGCTCTGTTCCGTCTATTTTTTGCCTTTAGCCTCCTTCTGACACTTCCATTCGTTCTTATTCCGTGTAGTATCCACATAGTTTTCAGAATATCAAGTGTTATACCTACCTATCTGATGCTTGGTCCTGCAAAGTTCATCTTCAGTACACCTGCTTATGTGACATCTATCTCGATGTCAAGTTTGATTGAACACCCGTTTCTTGCTTATTACTCTTATACTTAACCAGAACTAGCTTAGACTTGAACGCATATGTCTAATTCGGCCAAAACACAGCCTTGGTACACAAATATCTATTTTACCGCTGGTTTCATTACAAAAAACTGGAGTAAAGGGTAAAATTATCTCTTGTCCAGTACACTCGTATAATACACTTGAGTATTAGCCTATATTATTTTTGATTGAAGACGTATACATTTAAAAATGTCGTTTACTTAAAAATAAACATTTAATTTTGATATTTTATTTAACTCGATCAAAACATTAAATTATTATTTTCCATGGCTTATACCGGACCTGTATGTACTCTAGTAGCCATGGAGTAGCTGACAGTGTTGCCGTCAGTTGCAGCCACATATTCATTAGTGACATACGTTTTATAAAATCATCGTGTTAGAAATTTATTGACATAAAGAGATAGAAATTTAAAGTGATGTCTTTTATTACTTCGAATGAAAAAAAATCGATAATGCAATTTTCTAACCTAAAAAAAAATCGTGATGATATATCAAACAAACTTGAACTTGGCCTTAAGCTCCTTTTGATATCTCTTTCAATAGTTATTGGTTTACAATAAAAATTTGTTTAAATGTTTTTTTTTTGTTAATTCTGTTTAATTTTTTTTAAATAGATAAATAAATGAAGGGTAAATTCTATTGGGGTAGATTAAAAAAAATATAGTCAATAAACTCAAGACAAAAGGTAAATTCAAATTTAATAATATATTTATTTATAAATAATAAATTATATTTTTTCATCGCATATACAGTGGCGCCGGGCAATTATAAAATAAAAAATAATTCGTAAAACATTCTGTTATTTGCGATAGTAAATTAATGATTGGGGTTGTGTATAAATTAATAATGATATAAAATTTACCCACATACACATATGCACACACCCCATATCAATATGTTATTTACAGAAATTTCATGAATATTAAAGGGTAGTTTTTTTATTAATTAGTTGAAATATCTAAGTACATTGTTATGGGAGAGAGCTACGAAGGAAAATAAATGCAAATACATGCATGAAAGAAATATTTATTGACGGTAACAGTTTTTTTCCTTATTCTTTTTATTGATTTAGTTTTGTTATACAAATTCGAATGCAGGTTTTTAATTTTAGAGCACATACGACTTCTGAGGAATAGTTTTTATATTTAGAATAATGAGGAAGATATATGCCTAACTCGGAACTTGTCAACTTGGGATTCTGGGTAAATATTTCGCATCTGGGGACGCCGGAAATATTTAACTGATTAGCATTCGCAACAGTTTATTCATTTACCTGCATTATATTTCCCAATTGAATATCTTAACTACTTATATTTTATGAAAAAGATGGGATTTATGTACAAGTACGATACCAAAAATAGCTTTCTTATATACAGGGTGTTTCATAATATATGCGCAGGACTTCAGACGTGATAGCTCATCCAAAAATATGAAAAAACGTTTTTATTAACTTACCCTCTAAAATGCACCATTTTCGAGATAGAGGGTATTGAAATTGAAAAAAAAAAAAATGTCTACGCCACTGGAAAAAGTGGTCGACTTTAGAGTACCTTTTTTGTGTAGAAAACATTGGCTGTTCAAATGGGCGTCTCAAAATCGTACTTTTTCCAGTGGCGTAGTAATTTTTTTTTTCAATTTCAACACCCTGTATCTCAAAAATGGTGCATTTTAGAGGGTAAGTTAATAGAAACGTTTTTTCATATTTTTGGACGAGCTATCACGTCCTAAAGTTCTGCGCATATATTATGAAATACCCTGTATGAAGCAGAACATAAAAATAATGTAACAAATGTAAATAACTGCTACATGGTGGGTGTATATACAAAAGTAAAATAAAATGTCACTATATTTTTCCTGGACATAGTCACTGACAGGTTTTTGATTCTTCAATCAAGTACATGTGAAAATTTTTTTTTGCAACATATAACGTATATTGAGACATTTTCAGCCGTCTTATAATTGGAAGGTTAAACGTACTTGGAACACACATGACAGTATTTTTATTTAAATTTATCTGCACGTCCACAGGCTACTAAAAGAGTGGCTCCAGGTCGAATTTTCGGTGAGAGGTAGCATTGCCTACAACAATTCCCTTTTTAGCATATTTTTTTAAAAAAGGTTCATGGAATATAACATTTTTTATACAAGAGGGACGTGGTCCCCTGAGACCCCCACGAGAGTCTAACCTCTTATTTTCCAACAACAACCTCTTACTTTCCAACAACATCCTCTTTAAGTCCTTTGATTTTATTGTTACTGTTGTTCGTAAATTGCGTATCTACCTCATTTTTTTAATGTTTCACTAACGTCATTTACAAAGAAGAAATTTACAACATAATTTAATACAAAAATCAGCCTAAAATGTTATATATTACTATAAACGACTTAGAAACTACTGCAACGTGCATCTGTCGTATGATATTTATTTCGCGTCAACTCCACTAACTCCACGCATGACGTCAGCGCCGCCATGACACCATGCGCGATATCCCAGACGCAGCTAAACAGAGTACGAGGTAACTAGTCTTCTAGTAACTTTTAAGTTCTTTAGGTTGGTATCTCAAGAGGTGTAACTTTGTATTCTTGTATTTGCATTTTGCAATGAAAATATTGTTTACATTTTTATATATTTTTTGACAAAAGTAATTTAAATGGCATTTAAAATTACTTTATTCTGTGAAAATTATTAGAAAGATTAGTGAAAAGCACCAACATTTAAAATATGGGCATTGTGTCTATAAAACTCTCACGGAGAAAATAAAATGGACAAAAACAATTCATTTATTCACATCTTTATTGTGTAATATTCAGTTTATGGACAAAATAGTTTTATTTTATATGAACATGCATTTGATGAAGACTGCATTGAATTAAAATTTGCTTCATTTCAAGGTTTGTAAAATATTAATACTATAGTTTTCACTTACTAATAATATAATTGTTAGCTTTTCAGTTGAAAAGAAGATAATGATGAATATTTACGAAGAATAGGCAAACATGATTCTAAAAATGCCCCATATATTACTACCAGTGTAATTGTTCAGGTATGTTTTTTACCAACATTGTTAAACCAAATTTTTCAAAATAATGCATTTTTTAGGACTCTTGCTAGGGTTACTACCTTTTTGAAAAGTGAATAAAAGGCTACGATACTGACACAGGCTCCGGTATACAAAAAGTCCTCATCCTTCCACTGAACTTCTAAAAAAAAGGTCAATGAAATAGTAACAAAAAAAATCCTACTCGTCATTCTACCGATCTACTTAAAAAAGTCCTTAGCTTATATATTTTTGTACAAACCATGTCCCTTCCTAAGATATGTGCTGTAAAAAAAGACATTTCCCATAAAAAAGGACATTTTAAGCTTTATAAAGTCACAAGGACATTTTGCTTCAAAAAAGGACAGGTGCCAATCCTAACTCTTGCTGCTAAAAGTGTGAATAGTAAATATTTTAAAACCCATTATTATTGGTCATGAGATCCGATCCAGCGAGTTCAGCATTTACAAATCCTAGAAAATTAAAAACAAATTATTGCTGCAAAGTTTACACTGCTTGTTTCTGTCCCTAAAATTGTAGATTCGATACACTTCAGGACACTTTACAACGTGTAGATTTAACTACTAAAAAAGGTATCTACAATATTAAGAAATCATTTAAAATTGATATTCTAGATGGTATTACCAATGCAATACATAATTTACTGAAACGTAACAAGAAAAAAAGTTATGGAGAGCTAAAAGAAGAAAGGTTGTTCAGCGTCCTTAGGTCAATAGAAATATGGTTGCCCCTACAACCAATAAATAAATATACTTTGATAACATATTTATGTACCTATATAAAATGTAACATAATAAATCATATTCAAAAACCAATTATAATAGTAATAATTTAAATTGGAGGTTTTTGTTGTCTACGTTATGTATGTCTTTTTTTATCACAATTTAATAAATTATTTCTATAAATTAATACAAATTTTGGTGACATATCACTTTAGTGTCACAAAATTACAGATTTGACATATGTTTTAAATAAAACTACAGATAGGTATTTCTTGATTTTTAGAAAAAAAATTGCGGATTATAGTCAAAATTCAAAAATATGGCCTTTCCAAGTTGGAACTATTTTTTATTGCGGATGGTTGAATACTATACCTCCATGATAAAAGCGTAGTAATTTCGATTCGCGCATGCTCTCTTGTGCGTTTGTCGAGAATTTGATTTTATTTATCGCAATTTTATTTGTGTTTTTATATTTTACATAGGTTTTAAGTGTTTTATTGATTATTTATTAAAGACTATTTATGAGCATATTGCATTTTAAATCAATAAATATTTCTAAATTTTATGTTGTGTTTACTGCAACAATCAATAGATAAGGCAACTTAGGTTTGTTTGGTAGAAGTAGCGATATTAAGCTGAGAAGCAAGAATGTATATTCTTTGATCTGTGTCAGTTGGCCGTGAAGCGAATTATTTTAAAAATTATGTTTTCATTACAGGCGACATTCAATTAATTTTTTACGTGCTGTTTTTCTATTTTTTTTTGCGAAAATTTACTATAGAAACTAGTTATTTTTGGGTGTTGACAAATTTTTGCAAAACTCGTACCTGAACTCGGCGAACAATTCACTCATGTTCCAAAAAATAAAAAAATTGAGGTTAGAAAAAAATGGTTATATTTGGAAAAAATCCGCACTTTTTTGTAAAGAATTAGTCTCTACCACATTCAAACTGGTTCTATTTTTTTTCTAAATGGCTTATTTTTTGTGACACTAAAGTGTTATGGACCCCAAATTTTAATTGAAAAATAAAAATATTTATGATTTCAACATCTGTTTTTATTTATAAAATTGTGTTTACAATAATTTAATTCTTTATTGCTAACTTCACTTTTTAAACCAAACAAAAATGACACATCACAGACCATACCCTTTGACACATGACACAGTAGAGAGGGCCAACTTCATGTTGGACTAGTTACCTCGTACTCTGTTTAGCCGTGTCTCGATATCCCCCCCAATGAACTGGAGTGGGGTAGAATGCTTGTCAATAGGCTTGAGATGCGACTCTATGGGCGAAGACAGGTTATTTTTCATCTCACTCGGGAGTATTTATAACGACCATTTCCTATTTCACTTTGTTATTGTCTGATCCACCAGCCTGTGGATTGAACAATAACAATGTGAAACAGAAAATGGTTATTATAAATACTCCCGAGTGAGAAGAGAAATAAAAATGGCTGCGCCCATAGAGTCGCATCTTGTTCAATTGATAAAATATGCACATTAGCTTTCTACCCCACTCCAGTTCATTGATCCCCCCCGGTTAAAATAAGTAATGCTTTACTTGGAGCGACATCTGTCGGCTGGTGGTTGAATGAATTTAAGTGGAAGGAGATATATTGAGGGGTTCTGCATTTACTTTAAGAATAGTTATAAGTAGACTGTGTAAGATGGCGCAATGTTTAAGGTTGGTAGAAATATAGATGTTTTACGACAACGATGGTAAGCCTGCTCTGTTTTTGTTCGTTACAAAAGGCCGTTATAATAGTTTTTAAGTTTAAGCTAAAATATGTACAAAGAAATAATGTATTATAAGTGTAATAAAGTGTAAATAGCATATGAAGAGCTTTATTAATGCCTATAAATATAAAGAAGAAATAATAACATTATTGTCTAATTTATTTTGCCAAAATTTTAATTGTTCAAAAAAAATTTTTTGAGATATCCTTGTCCGAAAATTATAAGGAGTACTGTAATCACTTTAATATTTTCTATTAAACATATTTATTAGACCTCGTTTTCTTAGTGTAATTACCTATTATGCATAGAAAATAATGTATTATTTCATTTATATATTTGTCTAAATATTTTATGTAAGGTAACGTATGTTATTTATTTGTTTATTGGCATGAATACATTTATTATAATCACGTAATTTATGATAGATAGATCAAGAAGCCATTTCAAATATTATGTATTAGCATTAAGCTATTACTAATAAATTACTTGCTAG
The DNA here is from genome assembly GCA_927349885.1 of Psylliodes chrysocephalus. Classification (NCBI taxonomy): domain Eukaryota; kingdom Metazoa; phylum Arthropoda; class Insecta; order Coleoptera; family Chrysomelidae; genus Psylliodes; species Psylliodes chrysocephalus. The sequence continues at coordinate 20,819,620 of OV651817.1, forward strand.
TCTATTACCAAATTGACTTTATTATAGCTTCCAACTAAGTTATAACGCGTATATTGAAAATTTTGCTATTCTATACAACATGTTGAAGAGGCACATTCTGTTTTTAGAGTTTTTTTTTGGATTGGCAGCTTTACATTGTATGTTACCCTGTAAGAAGAGAATATTTTACTTGAAATTTATGCAAGTAACAGCTATGTTAAGTTTTAATGTTATGGGGGTTATTTCGACATACTTCATTTTTAATGTTTCGGACGATAAATCAAGATTTACCCATCAAAATACTATAGTATTTATTTTAAATAATATGTGCTATCATATATTAAATGTGTTATCAGTTTATGGAATAATAGCGAATTCCTCTTCTTGGAGAAAGCTGATAAGTGTATTATATTTCATAGATAAAAATGTGAAATATGATGTTTCATCGATATTCAGATTATTTAAATTGATAGGGTATTTTTGTACATTTGGTTTGACTTGGATAGTATTGATTTATGTATATTATTCTTCTAATGTCACCAATTGGTTTTATATTGCTTATACTGTTTTTAATGCCAATAAAATCATAATTATAGACATTTTAACAGTGGAACTTACAAGATATATGTCACTAAAACTCGTATTTTTATGTAAAAAAATACAATTACTGTTTTTACAAAAAAATAATTGGGAAACAAAGATAAGTAGTATCACTGTTATGTATAGAAAATTGCATTGTGCAGTTATTCATTTTAATAAAGTTTTTAGCAACCTTATTTTATTAAGAATGATCATACAATTTCTAGAGTGTGTAATCACTTTTATTGTGCTATTATTTGAGTCCTCATATATTTCTCAGAATGATGGAGTGATTTATAAATTAATGAGTTTATTTTATATTCTGTCCCATTTGGTAAGTTATTTTAGTAACATTTTTTTTTAAGAGCTCTGCATACCACAAATATTTCGTTTTTTGACCTTACCGAAAGTAATTTTAAAAATATATTTTTTTTTTCGTTTTCACTGATCGAATGGCAATTGGTATACAAATGGCGCATATTTGTATAACATTTTTTTTTTATTTTACATTTAAAACAGATTAAAAAACCGCATAATTTTCGAAAAATGAGAGAGTTATGGTCAAAATAAAATTTAAATAATTGTCACTGATTTTTGCTGCCACCACAAAACTCGGTGGACTTACTTATACCATTCTTATACCTAGAACTAAGTAATTCGAATACCATCAAAGACGAGATTTTTGATATATACACTGGAAAATATAACACTACAAGTGTTGAGTATAAAAATTGTTACGCAACACCCTGCTGCGTGCTGCGGTCGTCATAAATAAAGGTACGAGTAAATGAAAAAGATAAAATAGTCCAAAAATATCTTGAAATGTCATTCTTTGTCAAAGAAAAATCCGGATTGTTCGAGAAGGTTCTAGAAGGATGAGGCAAGCTATATAAGTCGACGATCTGATGTCAAGGCTTTCAGTTTTATGATAGACCTTATAATGTTAATAGTTGGATAGTTATTGTTAAAGTTGAATTGAGTTATTGTAAAAGTTGAATTAAGTTATTGTAAAAGATGAATTGAGTTATTGTAAAAGTTGAATTAAAATAAATTGTGATGCCTAAAACCTGTGTAACATTGGTGACAGCGGTAAATACTAGATCCACTGAGTACGAAGCAGGCATGTATACTTCAGGCCCACCAGCATGGTTTTTGAAAATGGAAAAGGAGAGCGTAAGGAGAGAAGAGGAAAAGGAAAGACGTAGGAAGAAAGAAGAGGAGGAGAAAGAAGGACGAAGAAATAGAGAAGGAAGAGAGGCGATAACGGGGTTTATTTACTATAACTCAAAAATCGGTATTAGTTGGTAACCTCCTAAATTTTGTATATTATTTAGAATTTAGAAAAACCGTTACAAAAAAAGGTTATAGTGTTCTCCTAGAGCTTAAAGAAGAAGACCACTTCGGCTATCTGTCGAGACAAAAGGTGTGGGTCATTAAATAGTTAGTATTACTGTTTATCTTTAAAGTTAAATAAATAAAACGCAAGAGTCGGTATTATGGCATTTACTATTTTAGAAATATACGTGTTCTTATAAAATTTCATAGATCAGATAGATAGGTATACATTTACCTAGAGCTCTTTTATGATACAAAATGAAAAGAAAAATTACTAAAGTTAAAGAGGAATTCTCTGAATTCAAAATTATTAGAGTAAAAGAAACAATTAATATTACCCCGTGATCACTAAGGCTTACAGCAGGTTAAGCTTAAGCATAATTAATAAAGTTACAGAATTATTCTTATAAATAAAAGTTAAATGATAAATCGAAATATAAATTACTAGTATCACTGAAGTTATTAGACTGAAGGTCTTTCATACCTTGGTTCACAGACTTTCAGATACCTGATTTCTGGTAGAAATCCATTAAGCGATGGAACTCTCCACCACTGGTGTTGGTTACGATTACCCCGGACAGGAAACTGGCTTAGAACTTGTAGAACTGCAGGACATCAATTGAACAAAACTGAACTTATGTAGTATTCACAGCGCATCACCCAGATGCGTCTGGAATATCCGGAACAATGGAACAGTGGCTGCGGACGGAATCCAATGGGGTCGTTGACAACAACCCTCTGGAAGTCTGATATAGGCAGTTGGTGGTGCGGGCCGTTAGCAGGCTTCGCTCACCAACCAAAAAATTTGTCTTAAATTTGAGATCAATCGGATAAAGGGAAAGGGTGCCCCATGCCCCAAGGACCTTAAAAATCGAAAAATCATAGAAAAACAGAAAAATATCCATTTTATTTATTTATCTTGTTAAATATTAATTATATGCAAAAAAGTGTTAATAAAAGTTGAAAATCTATAAAAAAATGTAAAAATGTTTTTTTTTACTACAAATCTTGAGGCAGAGATAAAGTCTCTTTTTTATACCCTGGAAATTTTCGGCGATAATCACTTACAATCTGAAGGACATACTGTTTTTGTTGTTCGTTTTTCGTAAATAATTTATTATAATCTTTCATAAGCTTCACCCCCCTCTCAGCCGAATCATTTACAACTTTCAATTTATTCACTAATTCCAGACCTTTTACAAAACATTCATTTTGATGCCACGTCGGCGAATCTGTCATAAGGAATTCATCATCCAATTCAAATCTTTTGAAAAATTCTCTCGATTTAAAGCATTGACCATTTTTATTTTCGATTCAAATGGCACATTTGGATCAAAGAGAGCTAATGCGACAACTTCAGGGCTTAAATACCATAAATGATTGCTTAGTTTTTGTAAAGCAACTTGAGAGATATCACGATCGATAGCTTGATATGCAAAAAGTTTTGAAAGAATCGTGAAATCTTGATACGGTGCTTTGGCAGCAGGAGGCGCACAAAACCATGCTTCGATATACATACTCACAATAAAAATACAAATATCACAAAGTGCATTTTGTTCTGTTTCTGATAATTAAAATTCATCACGAAACAGAAAGATTTTTACGCAATAAATAGCTTTTGCCATCCACCTCGCATGATGGAAGGCTCCGGGAACACGAAAAGATATTCCACGAGGGGGTGTTTCGCCAAGAAAAATAACGATTAATTCTAAAAGTTCCCTATAATCCTTTCTAGGCTGCTATTCGCCTAAAGTATTTCTAACAAAGTCAAGAATTCGAGATATATCGCCCTGGTTCAAGTTTCTCGCGACCTTTTCGTTTTCAATCCCAGATCGGAAATTATAAACATTGATTTTTGGCCAAGCGTTTTGAAATTTCTTAAACATTAAGACAGTCGAGTCGGACTTGTAGTTTTACCCATCTTTTTTTCGAAAACGCTTCTAAGAATAATTTCATACACGTGATGTCTACAAGCAAAATACAAAAGATTTTTTTCTAACATATTTTCTATTAAAACGCATGCACCTCTAAAACTTCCAGTATTCGTTGCTGTCGTATCGAAAACGAATGCTTTTTAGTGGAGACCCCATTCAGCGAGAGTTTCACAAACATCAGATGCCTTCTCTTTTCCAGTTCCAGATTGCAATACAGGCACTCCAAGAAGTTGCTCTGTATCGCCGTTAGAAAGAATCACCGGAAGTCTATCAACGATCTCTTTACCTGTTAATGCTGGAAGTAATTTACCATCCCAATGCACGACAGCAACTTGTAATTTAGTGTCTTTGAAGTACTTTTTAATTTTAGATGCCTTCTCTTTGCGTATATTTTCTCTATAAAAATGAATAGAACTTATGATAAACTCCTGGACATCAAGATCCAATGCCTCGATTGTAGCAATCAGAATATGAACTGCATCCTTGTCAGAAATTTTACATTTATCTAAAGCCGCACATAGCTTAGTTGTCGTTATGTTACGAAATTCTCTCTTGCTTTTTGCTCTTGGTGATTCTGATAAAAGGGATGCAAATTCCATATCTTCAGGGGAAGTATGTTCTATCACAATATTAGTGGATGTTCCAGCAACTGGTACTACACTCACATCTGATTCTAAACTGCTGCTTGAGGTTAAGACCAATTCGGCAGTTTGCACTTAAAAACAGAAGAAGAGATTTATTGATATGAAATAAAAAAATTAACAATAACAAGCAAAAATTTCCTGTATGAAATATAATTAAATTTTGCATACTTACTCATTTGTTCAACTTCACGGTCGCTTTGCTCTTTTCTCATCACGTCTGCCTCTCTTCGTTCCATAATTCTTATTTCTCTTTTTGTTGTTATTTGAAATTCCTTGAATCGATTCCGTACATAAATCCTGGCCGTCCCTTTTTACTTTGATTAATTAAAAATTGTTTATCTTCTTCAATAGAAATCATGTTCAATGCATTGTCAAAAAGATCATCGAGTTTCGATATAAACTTTTCCTCTTTTTTTTCTCAGTCTTCGATAGTCTTCCAGAGTGTTTTTGAAGTTGTCTCCATTCTTGGTACATATTTTCTAGTTTTGGTATACAGTTTCTCATCTCCTGAGATGGAATTCGTGCCTTTTCCCAAACAATTAGCACTTATTTTAAAACTAGTCTGGCGCTTTCACGTAAAGTTAACTTCACTACCCGAAGATTAAAAAATAATACACTTAATACCTGTTTATTTGATGGCAATTTACATCCAGTTATATTATGCGAGTAATGCCCGAATAAATAAATTTTTTCACGTAAACGAGTAGAAGTAGAACACATCGTGACGTGAAAACTTGCTCTCACTCAGCAAAATTCCAGTAGAGAACTGACTCTCGACCTGGGTAGCTATTCTTGAATTCGAGGGAATAGAAAACCGGTTTTGCCTCTTTATCTGCAACGCGCAAAATTTGTATTTTTGTCTCATTCTTCCCTCAAAATTTCTACTCCCTGAGATTCAAGAATAGATACCCTGTTGAGTTGAGACAAATTTGAGCCACCACACGTTTCCTTATCCCCTCTTTTTTATTTGGTTTGTCACACCCCGCTTTGGTAAAACGTTTATTGTTGATTTATAAACTTTCGTTCTGTGTTACAGAGCGTGGATTTGTAGCAAAAGAAGTGATTTTCAGTGCTAGATCCAAAAATGTATTTTTTTTATAGATCTAGAACTTTTGTATAATACTTTTTTGCATGTAATTAATATTTTTCAACATAAGAAATAAAACAGATATTTTCGATTTTCAAGGCTCTTGGGGCACCCTTTCCCTTTATCAGATAGAGCTGAAATTTTGCACAGATTTTTTATTCATCTAATAGCACCAAACGGGGAGGTAGCGCAAAAAAAATAATTCTTTTTTTTTACCAAGAGTAACTAAGGGCCACCCTAAATCAAGAATCAGTGAAAGAGACCGGAAAATCATATAGATCAATCTTCCCAAGTCCATCACTAAGCTCAAGAAGAATTAATTACAGCAGCTATGCGTCCCGAAGAAGCCAATCACCCATACCGAGTCGGCTTTCAATAATAACCAGAAAGTAGAGCATCGAAGAGGCCTCCATAACAACGCAGACATTCTCTTCGGGCAACCCCGTTTACAGAAACAATGCTGGTATGGATTCGCTCGGGAACGACTGAAAGCCCACACCGATAAAGCAGAAGCTAGAATCGACAGGCGTGGGAAGATGGCTCCATTCCATGGTCCAGATCCTCTCCATTAGTTCGAACTAGGTCCCAGTAATCAAGTTATTCGGGGCGAATAACTAGAGAGGAAAGAGCACCCTGTAGTAGCCTGTGGCTATTATAGGAAACGTACAGATAGAAAAAGAAGTGGAATATTAATCATCGCCCTACTATGTGCTGCGATCGTTATAAGTAAAAGAAGAAATGTCTGGAAATGTCATTACCCGTCAAGAATATTCTAGATGACAGTTCGAGAAGGTTTGAGAAGCTATATAAGGATGATCCTGATGTCAGTTTTCAGTTTTGACTTCTGACTGCCCGCTTCTCGCTATGTTGGTAACAATCGAAACTGTAAATAACAAAATTTTGACTTTACCGAGTCTTTGTGTCGCCAGCTCTCCGTCTAATAATTTTACATGCACAAAATGTTTTTTCCCTGGCTTTTTTTCAAGGCTTGTTTTTCAAGGCTTTTTCTTAGATTCATATTATGGGAATAATTTTTATAACTACTCATCAGAATAAACGTTTAAAACTGTTTCGTTGGCATCACTAGAAAGGTGACAACGCTTCTGTTTTCCTGTTTTCTGTTTGTCCAAATTTATTTCGAAAGAACATTGTTGAACATTAACTACCTCACTCATTTTCACTACTTATTTTAACTATATAGTACCGAAATCTCGACCAAAGTGATTAGGTAAATTCCACACCAATACTACCTAGGGCCGGATGCTCCCGTGTTCAGTTTTCGTCTGCCATGCGCATGACTTCACTCATAGCCTGACTCTCATTAGGGAGAGGGGATGCTTATTTTTTCTGTAACGCATTTATTATAACAGCTGCAGCAAAATGTTTAATACAAAAGAAATTTATTAAGATTCGAATCAGAAAAATATTAAAAAATATAAAATGACTAATTTCATGTATCTTTACTTTACGCGTTACTTTCGCTGTAAAATTGGTCTCTGTTATTTTTGGCACAAATCTTGCGGGAAAGGTTTTTTATATTAAGTTTATCTTTCCTCTTACTAAGATGTAACCACTTATTGCTAAGATTAGGGTCTTTAGGAAAACTAAAAAAATCTTAAAACATTCTTAAGAAATATTAATATTATCATGTTTGTTCCCCAAACAGAAAGTCCATTTGAGAGCACCGTCCCTGTTTCGGCTAATACACAACCTTCCTTCATGTTTAAAGCGAGACGATTTTCTACTATAAATTGCAGCGGACTATACACAAGTGTACGAAAAGAAAGAATGACGTAAGAGTATATCTGACCAACGAGACGGGAGCAGAGGTGGGAAGGACTGGCATATCCAGTTGTTATTTTGGAACTTTCTAAATACTTTTGAGTATATTTAGGCTTTAAAATACGTGGATGCAGAGCGGGTAAAGGGGGTAATACCTATGATCAATGAGAACTAGGCGTGGAATATAATTCGGTATTAACTTAACATAAGACTCTAAAGCGCACAAAAGGCTTCCAAAATTACGTTAGTATTATATTTTTTGCATTCTTAATGCCAGTTATTATCAGTTTAATGAATTTTTTCGCTGCAACTATCATAGTCGAAGGTGATTTTCAGGAAAGTTCGCAATTAATTGTGACAGCAATGTAAAGCAACAACTATTTTTAAGTATGCGTGATTCTATAAAAGGTAGATTCAAAGAGTAAGATAGACTTCAAGTCGATATTTCTTAGAAATTTATTTTCAGAAATGACGCTATTTAGCGCTACTTTTTTTTAGTTTTTATAATATTAAAATGTAGAGCGTCTGGAATTTGTACAGTACTGTACTTAGTTTATTTCATATTTATTTTTCAGTCAAATATGTTTCATATTTTTGATGTACATAAATAGATAAAATGTATTATTATTATTAAAATTTATGTTTGTTTCAGTTTTTTGTCGTACGTTCCATCATATCTTGCGAAAATGTTGTAAATGCTGGAGTAAAATTACAAACAATGTGTAGAATATTACAAACAGAAGTTCAAGAACCAAGAAGCAAAGAGAACTTAAATGATTTAGCAAATTTAGTAGAAGCATTGCCTATGAGTTTTTCCATTTCGGGATTTTTTAATATGAATAAGCAACTAATTCCAAGTTTAATCAGTGGAATAACTTCTTATTTAATTGTAATGATACAATTTAAGGCGCAAGGATCCTGTAATTAATATTTTTACCGTTTTCACAAACCGCAATTGTACACATTGTAGTAAAAATATATAGAGAATTTCAAGTCGCAGTAAATTTAATCCTGAACTAATTAAAATACCATTGGGTAATTCAACATTTTTGATAAATTGATGGGTACCTATGCAATCCATTTTTATTCATTATAATAATTTTTTGTTTATTTGTTTTATATGTACTAATATTTATATGTCCTAGATTTTTGTCCTTTATGTATGTTTTTTTGATTAAAAAAGTTAAATTTACTTATCTTTAACGTGTGGAGGGTGGGTTAACCCACAAAGCTTATACCTCACTAGGGGAAACCATCCAAAAGTGGTAATCTTTTTTCTTATTTGGATTTTGCGCATTTAGTAATTAAATTTATCTTCTTTTAATTATTTCATCTGAAAGAACTTTTACTTAGTTTCAAAGGACTATGCCTTGTTTTGGAGTAAAGCAATAAATTGTCATATAGTGTGTCATTTATTATTTCTTGAAATTGTGGTCACTACTTTTCAACAGGTAAAAATCAAAAACAAACTATTTAATTTTAGTTTTTAATAATTACTCTGATAGAAAAAATGTATAAAAAAATATAAAAATAGTTTATAACATGTAACGTGATACTTGTTATTTTATCTATTTGTTATAGTGTTTTAAGCTCAATTGATTTTGGGAGTGGGTCAGATTGTTAAATAACTTGAATTACCTTAAAAAAGAAGTTGGGCACCACTATATTTAAAACTTACTATACTTGACTATAGATTAGTGATAAAAATATAAAAAATCACTAACCATTAAGATATTATAATTAAATAAGGTTCCAGATAAGGAAGCGACAAATTCGAATTCACAGAGACTTATTTATTCAAATTTAAATGATTTATTAAAGGAAAACTTATCTGTTATAACAGGAGGTAGTTATATTGGGGTGATTTGCATGGTATATTAGGCCTTCTTCAAAGGGATTCTTATTCTTAATGCTGGACTTGAACGATCTTCTATAGGTGAACCAAACCTCAGTCTTCGGATGGCACCAAACTCTTAGGTATAAATCTTCATAAACTTTTTGATATAAACTTGATATAAACTTCTTAGATACAACTTGAAATAAACTTCTTAGATACAACTCGAACTAAACTTCTTTAGATATAACTCGAACTAAACTTCTTTAGATATAATTCGAACTAAACTTCTTTAGATATAACTCGAACTAAATCGTCTAGATATAGCCAAGCTAAAAGGAAATGGTAAAAATGTTAAGAAAGGAAATAGGAAATTTGCACAGGAACTAGATAAAATGCTTTTAACCAACAATTGAACAACTCAAAAATATGTGAATAATTTCACAGAGACTAAAATTAGTATGAAAAAGAAAAATCTTATTTAACTTATTTAAATATAGTAAAGCATAATATATCTTCCAAACAAAATAATATACAGGGTGTTATTGAAATACATGTACATATTAAAACTGGGTATTGCGCAGATCCCCACTGAATGTAGAAAAATATTATTTTTTAAAAATACCCCTTATTAAGGGAGTTATTAATTTTTGAAAATTAATTCTAAAACAAACGTACTTCACTGATATGTTGAGGATGACCTATATAAATTAGGTTTATTTACCTATTTTAAACATCAACAGTAATTCATATGCAAGTTTTTGTCAGATGATAAGAAAACTAGTCTTGTAAGAAATAACCATGTTGCCAAGATTTTCGAATTAATTTCTATTTCCGAAGACTGGTTTTTACCAGCCTCGTTATCAAAAAACTAGAATATTTGATAAATGATTGTTTTTAAACTATACATTTTTGAAACTATAGATTATTAAAATTTTAGTTGATTTACGAATCTGGCTAACACGAGCGCGTCATTTCCAAGTTGGTAAAAAGTGTTGTTACGATTACTTTTAAATATTTTTTTACGATGCCACTATTTACGAATATTGAACTAACGGATATAGTGCTGGTTTATGGGGCAGCTGGAGAAAATTCTCGGCAAGCACAAATCCTGTATCGCGAACGGTTTCCAAATCGGAGAATTCCGGACTGTCGTACGTTTATTTCAACTGTTCAGCATCTAAGAGACCATGGAAAATTTGAGAGTGTCAATGCAGATCGAGGGAGAACAAGAACACAAAGAACATTGGCGGCCGAAGAAGAAATATTGGAAGCTGTTGAAAACCGGCCTCAATTAAGTTGTAGAAGACTAGGTCTTGAAATTGGAGTGTCCTCATTTGTTGTGTGGCGGACACTTAAAGAACAAGGTTTACATCCTTATCACATCCAAAAAGTCCAGGCCTTATATCCAGGTGATGAAGAAAAGAGAGTAGAGTTTTGTGAATAGATGATTCAAAAATGTGTTGATATTCCTGATTTTCTAAAAATATTATTGTATACTGACGAGGCTTCATTCACTCGTGATGGCGTGTTCAATATGCACAATACGCATATTTGGAGTGATGAAAATCCTCACGCCATTAGGGAAACTGGGCATCAAAGAAAATTTTCAATAAATGTTTGGGCTGACATAAAGATCAGTATTTAATCGGGCCTTATGTTCTCCCGAACAGATTAAATGGGCCAGGATATCTCCACTTTTTAGAAGATATTTTGCCAGTACTCCTAGAAGAGATACCGTTACAATTAAGGCAACGGATGTGGTACCTACTAGATGGCGCTCCTCCTCACTTTGATTTAAACGTACGGCAGTTTTTGAACATTAGATTTCCTCTAAAGTGGATAGGCAGAAATGGACCTACTAAGTGGCCTCCGAGATCTCCGGACTTTAATCCATGCGATTTATTTTTGTGGGGTCACATGAAACAACTGGTTTATAATGAACCTATTAATAGTGTTGAACAATTAACCAATAAAGTTAATGCGGTAGCCGAGGAACTACGACAAAATCCAAGACTAATTTCTAATGTTCAAAGTTCTTTGGAAAGACGATTGCAAGTGTGTGTAAATAATAATGGACGGCATTTTGAACAATTACTGTGATAAACTTTATTTTGAATTAATTGGTTTTGTTACGGCAACAGTGCAATTTCTATGGGTAAGTTCAATTTCGATTTATTTTACTTCTTTAAATATGGAAACTAGTAGGTCGGAAAAGGGGACTCTTGCCCAATATTTAAATTTTAGAATTTGAAGTTAAAATTGGTGCCAATCGTTTTTGGTCATTACATACTATTCCCCATTTTAATATGTACGTGTATTTCAATAACACCCTGTATAAAACGTGCTATCCATGTGTTATTCATGTATTGAGGTTATGTTTAAAATTTTACATTTCATTTAAGAAACTCTTGTACAAAATATATATTTTCAACAATATATCGGTATTAAAGCTTACCTTATAAAATCAGACGGCCAATAAGAATATTAGAAATCAATTTGTACATCGGATGGCCAAAATTCAAATGAACTTGATTCGTTGACAGATCCAAATGAAAATGAAATTGGAACTTTTGACACAAGGCATAAACGACAAATGACATTTGAGTAGAGATGTTTGTGTCAAAATATCCAAAACAGTTCCAACAGTTACAAACAATGCAAACTTTTAAAAAGTAAAAGGTAACTCATTCAGAATTCAGAGAATAGTTACAAAAATATAAAAGGAAACAAAAATAATTTTTCTTAAAAATAAACCTTAATAAAAGAGAAATAGAACGTGCATTCTTAATTCACCTTATACAGGTTCATATCAGTTTTAAATAAAAATATTTTACAGTGGATACGTCTTCCATATTGGGAAAAATTAACTTGTTTTCTCCATATTTCCTTAAGAAAGATATGGTGAATTCATTATCAGACAGCATCTCCTTTATTTCTCCAACAAAATATTTAATAGTTTTTTTAGTGGCAAATCTAACCTTAAAACATATATAGTCAGGAAGGAGCATGCCATGTGTGCATCAATCTAATCGATCTGACGGAAGTGGTAGCCATGTTGTACTATGGATGACTCATCATCATATGATAAATGGTTTCTAAATTTTTTATAATTTTAGTGAATAAAATTTGTTAATAATTTGGATGTTCTATGTGTTAATTTAAACTTTTATCAAGCGTATATAGACATTACTGTTAATTTTAAATTTTCCGCGTTAAAAGACAAAAAAGACAATATGGTCAGTTGTTCGTCTTGTGGATATAGCAGCACAGCTAAAAATAGAAAGGAATAATCTACATTTCATAAGCAAGTATTTTGTTCTCTTAATTTTCAACCACATTAAAGATTTTTTAAATTTTTAATGTTTTAAATTTGTAAACAAACATGGTAAGTGCGTCTGCGATCAACTGTGCTCATAGGCGTAGTCTCATGGTTTATAGGGTATACATACTTTTATTTAAACAATTTTTTTATGCAATTTTAAGATATTTATGTGGTTGTTTAAATGAATAATTTATTGTTCAATTTAGATTTTTAAATTGATTGAAAGTAAATAATTTTCAGATTTCTTAAAGATTCTAGATTAACAAATTATATAAATTAATGCCAGGTAGAGAATTTTCAGATTTCCTAAAGATTCTCAAAAAACAAAGTTATTACTTGAGTTCATGCAACAAACAAATTGTGAGCCAAAATACCTTAATTTTTTGTGTTCAGACCATTTTAAAGCAGATTGTTTTGATCGAACCTCAAAACCAAGAATAGAACTTCTACCAACAGCTGTTCTAACAATAAAAGTGGTCCGGTTGAAGTTTATAAGTAAATAGATTATTTACTAACTATATCATATGCCGTTTTTTTCGTATAATAGAAGTTTATTGTATGAATGTGATGCACCCTATATAATTTATTACAAAGTTATTTACAAAAACGAACACAAATAGAATTAATAATATCTCAAGTAAGAATATTAAATATAGCTTTTGTTAATTTTTTTTCTCTTAATTTTAAATATACAAATATTTACTAGTATAAATTTGGCATGTTAACTAAAAATAATATAATTTTGCAGCACCAGCAACTTGCGTGCAATTGATACACTCCTTGGTGTACCGTTTTTATTATATAGATAAATCAAATAAAAATACGTTTAATTTTTGTAAAATTTTAAATTACTTTAGTTTTATTACTTTATAACTGGGAAATAAAGTATCTTTATCATTAATGTAAAGATTTGAAAATGCATTTGTTAAAAGTTGGTTGTGCCAATGCTAGAT